>CM029670.1:26632448-27212448 GCA_017311315.1 Dendrocalamus latiflorus | reverse complement strand
GATGACAAACGCTGCAGACCGTTGACGTTTCGTCACGGCTGTTTTGACGCGTTCATGTGCTGACGAGGATTTTATGTGGGCCCCACCAATGATTTGCCATCATGGGGTACATTCGTTCGATCTCCTTTGGATGGTGGGATGAGCTGGACTGACCTCGACCTGCATCTCTCTGTTGACGGAAAATATCCATCCCTAATAATATATCAGTAAATGGAGGACAAATAATCAACATTGTTGTAGTAAAAATACTGCATGCCCTCTTGGACAGGTGAAAAGACACTCGAGGATATCTACGGAAACATACACTATGTTCGCCCGATAAGACAGGATGATGAGGAAACATACCCTCTAATAAGGGTGAAAACGGATAGGATACAGATCAGATAGTGCGCAAACAACATTCGTATTTGTATTTATAAACAAATATAAATATGAATTTGAATATTTTCGAATATAAATACAAATTAAATATTGTAACAAATACATATTTGAATAGAATATCTACTCAATTCGGTCGGATACGGATATCCTCATAACTTATTAGTATGAAGATATTGCTGATATTTTATCCTCGTACAATCACGCTTAATCATTCTAATTCATTTACTTCACCTAAAGAAATACAAATTCACGTTCAATTAAAAAAACTTGTCCAACTAATTAGTCGTATTGTAATAAAAATATGAATATTGCTTCGTTGAATATGAATACGGATAGTCTCGATAAAATAACATTTTGGATTGTCAAAGTCTGTACAATATTCACATCTATATTTTTTTTATGTGAATTCGAATAAGAATATGATAGAAATTGTTAATCGGATGGAAAAAATTATATCATATTCGCATCCTATCGAATACGGCAACCGGATAATACGGATAATTCGTATCCACTTTTCACCCCCTACCCTCAGATAATTCATCTTGTGTTTGTGTTATTCCTTGCATGCAATCGGCTCTAGATGAACAATCAGAGGTGCACGTTGAGAAGGAATCAGTGACTGAAGCCTGTTGAGGAACCGACGCTGGAGACCAGTCCGAGCGATTCCTCTGCTTAAAACAAGAACGAATCAATCACAGAATCACAGAATAATATATTGAACACAGAGAGGTAGAGAGAACTCCTGGTCTTTCTTTATTGCTTTAGATTGCATCGGGGGTACATAATGAGGGGGGTCTAGGTCCCTATTTATAGTCTACGGTGGGGTGCCCAATTAGATCAGGACTCTGGATAGAGTCCAGGTTTCCTAACACTCCCCCTTGGGCACTCACCCAACATGCTCATGCCTCGTCAAAACTCCATAAAAACCCAGTGGGAAAAATTTGGAGAAAAAGTACATGATACATGTGATGCTGCGATGCACGAATTGCCTCGTTAAAAACCTTGGTCGAGAAACTTCATGGAAAACTCGTCAAGGGAAAAAGAGTACAATTCACCCAAATTCATTTGGTCTGCAAGACTTTATTTTTGGGTACTTAATCTTCATGATCAAGATTTATTAGCGGGCTTGTGAGAATTCTCCCCCTGAATTCTGCACTTCTCTAAGTCTCATCATTCCAATTCCACGCACGCACCTTTCAAAGCTAGATGCGGGAAGTGACTTAGTGAATAAATCTGCGAGATTTTCACATGACTTAGTATGCAGTACTTTAATCTCGTCCATCTTTTGCAATTCATGTGCATAGAAGAACTTGGGGTTGATATGCTTTGTGAGATGACTCTTCACATAGCCTGTTTGCACTTGTGCAACGCAAGCTGCATTATCATCATAGATAATTGTGGGGGTTTGCACAATGTTCATCCCACATGACTGCTGAATGTGGTGAATCATTCGGCGGAGCCAAGCGCACTCTCGTGCGGCTTCATACAATGTTATAATTTATGAGTGGTTCGTCGAAGTAGCTACCAGGCTTTGCTTAGACGATTTCCATGAAATTGCAGTTCCACCACACAGGAATACATAACCTGTTTGTGACTTAGCGGTATGCGGGTCTGACAGATACCCAGCATCTGCATAGCCAATCAAGTTCAGATCTTGATTCTTTCTGTAAAACAATCCGAGGTCCTTGCTACCTTGGAGGTATCGGAAGATGTCCTTTATGCCCTGCCAATGCCTTTTGGTGGGCTCTGCACTGTACCTTGCTAACAGGTTCACGGCAAATGCAATGTCCGGTCTAGTGCAGTTTGCTAAATACATGAGTGCTCCCACTGCACTTAAGTATGGGAATTCCGATCCCAGGACTTCCTCCCCCCTCTTCCCTTGGTCGGAAAGGATCTTTTTCTTGCTGTAAAGACCTACCGATCATCGGTACTTTCGAGGGAAATGCCTTCTCAAAGCCAAACCTTTCGAGCACCTTCTGGGTGTAGGTCGACTGATGTACCAAGACTCCTTCAGGGACATGCTCAAGCTGCAAGCCTAAGCAAAACTTGGTCTTGCCCAAATCTTTCATTTCAAATTCTGACTCCAAGTAGGAGCTTGCTTCTTTTATGTCTTCGGCTGTCCCGATGATATTCAGATCATCTACATACACAGAGATTATACAAAATCCATTCTGGGATCGCCGTATAAATACACAAGGACAGTCTTCATTGTTCGTGTAGCCTTTCTTGCAGAGAAAGTCGCTCAAGCGATTATACCACATTCTTCCAGATTGTTTCAGTCCATACAGTGACTTTCTGAGTTTCACACTGTACAGATTTCTATTTGCTCTGTCTTGGTTCGGGAGAGAAATTCCTTCAGGGACTTTCATGTAAATCTCCGAATCCAAGTTACCGTAAAGGTATGCAGTCACAACATCCATCAATTTCATTTCTAAATTCAAGTTCACTGCCATTGAGATCAAGTATCTAAAGGTAATTCCACTCATGACTGGGGAGTAGGTTTCTTCATAATCAACTCCAGGACGTTGAGTGAAACCTTGGGCTACCAGCCTTGCTTTGTATCTCACTACTTCATTTCTTTCATTTCTCTTTCGAACAAATACCCACTTGTGCCCAACGGGGTGTATGTGGGGAGGTGTGCGGCATACGGGCCCAAACACCTCTCTTTTATTCAGAGATAGCAATTCAGTTGCTATTGCCTTCTTCCAATCTTCCCAATCTGATCTTTTCTTACATTCAGCGAGCGATGCAGGCTCGGGATCAAGATCGATGATGGTGGCAATTTTCTTTGCGAAGTAGATATCGATATTAGCTGTTGTCCTATTCAGGGACTCTCCCGTGTGCACATAATTTATAGCTATTTCTTCATGAGTTGCTTCTTCTGGAGCGATTGCTTCTGCTAGAGCTTTACCTTGCACATCGCTTCTTTCAATTGCGGTGGCAAGTCCCTTTAGTTTTTCGGCTCCGATGTGTGCGCACACATCCATGCCGATGGGGATATTCAGATCTGGTATGCCCTTTTCTGAAGGTGTCATACTTGTGCCAGGTCTCAACTGGCTCCCCTTCTCATTCTGGGGGACTTCAATGATCGGCTGTGATAAATCTCTTTTATCCTTTTTCGCCGGGCGTCCCCGGTTACTTTGGACTCTAGGAACCGGAGTTCTCGTCCTTTTATTCTGAGGCCTCTGGACGGGATTAGGGATACCTTCAATTTTCTTTGGTATTTCAACCCTCTCCGGTGCATTGCGTGCAGGCACATGCGACTTAATCACGCTCTTCAAATCACTAAAGTGATCGGGCAGTTGATTTGCTAATGCTTGCAAGTCGATGATCTTCTGGACCTCTTTTTCAGTTTCACTAGTGCGCGGGTCATGTGCATGAATTCCCATGGCTTCCCACGTAATTTCCCGACATTTTTCATTAACGGGTTGATTTCCTCCCCCTAATGACGGGAAATTATCCTCATCAAAAATGCAATCAGCGAAGCGGGCAGTATGCAAATCTCCTGACATGGGTTCCAAATACCTGATTATGGATGCAGTCTCATAACCAACGTATATCCCAGTCTTGCGGAGTGGGCCCATTGCAGTTCGCTGCGGAGGTGGTATCGGTACATAAACCTTACATCCAAACCTCCTAAGATGGGAAACTTTCGGTGGTGACCCTTGCGCTAGTTGCATAGGTGAATGGATGTTGTAGGCCGAAGGTCTAAGGTTGATGAGATTCGCTGCATGCAGGACTGCGTGTCCCCAACATGTAGCTGCTAGATTTCAATTATACAAAAGGGGTCGGGCAATAAATTTAATTCTTTTAATTAAAGTGTTTGCCAGACCATTCTGGGTATGGACATGCGGTACCGAATGCTCAACTGCAATTCCCATTGCCATGCAATGATCATCAAATGCCTTTGAAGTAAATTCTCCGGCGTTGTCCATTCTGATGGACTTGATGTGATAATCAGGGGACACATTTCTGATGCGAATGATCTGCGAGATCAATTTGTGCAAAGACGTGGTTTCTTGTGGACAACAAACCCACATATGACTACTTCGAAGAAGCGTCAATGAGCACCATGACCCTAAGATGGGCTGAATGAGACCGCAAATGTCTCCCTGGATGCGATCCAGGAATGCAGGGACTTCATCCTTCACTTTCAGAGTGGAGGGTCTAGATATTAGTTTCCCGGTGGCACATGCAGGGCACACAAAATCTTCATGATTGGGGAAATTCTTCACATTAATATTATGCCCATACGAGTTATTTATTATGTTTCTCATCATCCTAAGACCTGGGTGGCCTAATCTGTCATGTCAGAGACAGAAGAGTTAAGAGCTTCTAAACACTGTTTTCAGAACAGTGTACGCTGCAGGCGCTTTAATGTTGGTATAATATAGCCCAGTGAAGGAAGTTTTTCTAATATTCTTTTACCATTCTCTTCGCGCTTCATAATGAGCAGGTATTTCTTACCGTACTCTTCTTCAGTCTCAACGTGGAAACCATTTGCGCGGATATTCTTAAAACTTAGGAGAGTTCTAGTCGATTCTGGGTACAATAAGGCTTCTTCAATAACCAAAGTTGTGCCCATTATGGCTCTTCCTGAACCAATTATACATCCATCGCTTCTGGCGATTGTCGTAAGGCTGCCAGTGCTCTTACAAATCGATTGAAAATACATAATCTCTCTTAAGATGGTATGCGTTGTGCCGCTGCTAGCTAAGCACACTTCCTTCATAGGGCGCTACAAGCGTTCTAATATATGGTATTTTATTAATATGCATGAGAAGGCAATCAACACATAGATAAAATACACCAATATCAGAACATATCATGCCATCATAAACTGAATAAATGAATGAATTCATCAAATATCATCCAACCATCACGAGAAAATAACAATTCTTAAGTACCATCCATGCAAATTTTAACATATTCTTCCACACAAAATAAATGACAATTAAAGTCGAAATGCATTCAGTGCACTAGACTTCTTCTACTATTTTCTCGGGGTTGACATTCTCTTCAAGAGAAATCATGGCGTTAACTACTTCTAGGTCGAGAGGGATTACTGCTGTCGTGATGGTTTCAACTTCCATCGGTGCAGGCAGCTACTCAGAATTCTCCCCCTCAGCTGATGCAGAGTGGGCTTCATCCTGCCCTTGACCATCCCGCTTTGGCTTGCTGGCCTTATTCTCTCGTGGAGCATCTGATTTGCCTTTCTGGGCTGCGGCCTTACCCTTGCTTCCCCTTCTCTCATTAAGAGCTTTTCGCACCTTGTAGCTCCCGGCGTTGGCTTCACGGCCAGCGGAGCTCCCAGGTGACTGAGTGACGTAGTTCTTACGGAGAACTTTGTCCTGAGCCTCCGCAACTTGCATCATATCAGCTAATTCGGCGTATTCCTCATAGCCATCTTGACGATAGTTGCGTGCGGATTGTGCTATATTGGGGTGGAAGGTTTTTCTCAATTTTCTGTATTGGGGTACAAATCCTGTGCAAGGCATAATTGTATTCCCTGACCATCTTAAAGTCGGCAAACCTCAGTCTGATCCACTCTCGCTCTGCTTGAGGAAGAATGGTGTACTTTAGCCTCTCAAACCGCTTCTAGAGTGCGGTCCAGAGTGCCAGCGCGCTCTTCTCCGTCATATACTCATTCTTGAGAGTGAGACAGAGGTGGTGCCTGAGAAAATAAAGTGCCTAATCATTCTCCTCAGGTTTGGGTTGAGCGTCATTCAGTCCGCCAATCCCAATAGCAGCGCGGAGCTTCCTGGCTCCAAGCACAATCTCGACATCAGATGCCTACGTCAGATAGTTTTGGCCATGCTGGGCCAGCTCCTCGAACTTCCAGTTCGTTATGCTAGTCATCTAAATGTGTATAAGTCTACTGCTGGTAGACATGCACGAAATAATTCACTGCAGGTAAATAAATAGTACAAAAGGTTCTCGCAATGTTTCAGAATTTTCTATGCATTTTCTATAATTTTACTGCTAATTTCAGTGATTAAAAGCAATTTTCAGCAATTACAATTAACCAAAACAGTAAATAAATACAGAAAATACAGGGAATAATAATGGCAGAAATAAATAAGCTTCAAATGCTAAAATTGATGCAAAAATCGGATTCCCGAGGCCCTTTTATGCTAAAATATGAAATTTCAGCAAATTTTGCACTTTCTGGGGGTTTCTACGCAAAATTTCAGTTCAGAGAAAAATTTGCGCAATTTTCTTTTTTACCGAGGGGTTTTCTGTAAAATTCTGGACCCGCTCGTAAATTTGAGGGCTTATTCGCAATTTTCGGAATCACGAGGCCTATTTTGCAAAATTCGGGACTTAAATGCAAATTTTAGGGCCTTTAGGTAATAACCCGAGAAACAGAGGGCTTTTCCATGAAATGTTCGGCGCCGGCCCACTCCTTCCCTTTCATTTTTTTTTCATTCCCTCCCGCCCGGCCCGTTTGCCCCCCCCGGCCTGCTTGGCCCGCGTTGGCCCATTTCCCCCCGGCCCTTATTGGCTTCCGGCCCATCGTCCGCTTGGCCCACCCGGCCGGCATCACCCAACGGTGAGTAGGGTTTCCCCTACTCATCTTTTTTCGTGGCGGCGGCCAAGACCCGAGCGTGGGCTTGTGCGGGCGAAGTGAGGAGTAGGCCGGTGGCCAAGCGGGGCGGGCAGAGGGTACCGGCCGGCGGTAGCGGCGCCGTGCGGGGCGCGGCGGGACCGACGGCGGCGGCAGCGCCATGCAGAGCGCGGCGGGACCGGGAGTCGGCGGCTGCGGGGAACGCCGTTCGGGGCGGCGCGGGAAGCCGGTCAGCGGCCGAGCGTTGCCGTGCGGGGCCGACGCGAGGCGCGAGGCGGCGGGGTCGACTCATGGCGCAAGGCGGCGGCGATCCGGGTGGTGCGCGGGAAGGTGCCGACTGCGAGCGGCGCACGGGAAGAGGCGCCGCGGGGAGGCGGCGGCTCGGAGGCGCGGGGTGGCCGGCCGGGCGCGTACGGGCGCAGGGCAGGCACGGGTCCAGTGGCGCATAGAGGCTTCAGGCCGGCGGTGCGGCCGCTTGGCGGCGCCGGTCGTGCGTACAGGCGGAGGAGCCGTGGGCGGGGGGCGACGGCGGCTTCTGGCCGGAGCTTGCGCGTGCAGGCGCGTAGGGCCGGTGCGCATGCGGCGCCGTTCGGGGCGGGAGTGGCCGGGACCAGGTGGGGCCGCGGGCGGCGCTTGCGCAGGCGCATGCGGGCGCGAGCATGGTGGGGCCAACGGCGGGCGGCGACGCCGTGCGGACTCCCCGGCCGGCTGCCGGCCGGCGGCCATCAGCGTGCATGCGGGCACGACAGTGGTTTTTTTTCGTGTGATGCAATGTCATGCAGAGCAAAAGAAGATGCGAAATTTCAATCTGTAATGCTGTGCAGAACTAAACAGGGAAATAATGCATATATTATCTTGTGCTTGTGATCATGCAGGATCAGCCAACACCATGCAAAATTTGTTTCCAATCTATGATGCAATCAACATCTACCCCGTTTTCGTAATCTACCGATCGACATTGTGCCGGCGATTTCAGATCTGCTCGCGGTAGATTTAGGGCGGATTTGCATCGTTCTACAGCGCAATCAACATCTACCCCGTTTCACAATCTACCGATCGGCATTGTGCCGGCGACTTCAAGTCTGCTCGCGGTAGATTGGGGCGGATTTGCACCGTAGAATTTCAATCTAGAACGCGAAAAGAAAATACAGATTCAAAAGCGATCTAGAAAATCAATCTGTGCTTCGATGATTCTCTCGTTCACCGGAGCGAAGTCGTGCTGATAACGTGTTGAGGAACCGACGCTGGAGACCAGTCCGAGCGATTCCTCTGCTTAAAACAAGAACGTATCAATCACAGAATCACAGAATAATAGATTGAACACAGAGAGGTAGAGAGAACTCCTGGTCTTTCTTTATTGCTTTAGATTGCATCGGGGGTACATAATGAGGGGGGTCTAGGTCCCTATTTATAGTCTACGGTGGGGTGCCCAATTAGATCAGGACTCTGGATAGAGTCCAGGTTTCCTAACAAAGCCAAGGATGAGGAGGCTGTTGCTGTGTCTGATGCTGCATGCGTGGAACGAGCAGGAGATGAGCGCTGCGAGCTAGAAATTAAAGATCGATCAGAAGATTGATCTGTTCGTTTCACGTACAAGGAAAAGAATCCGAAGCTAAAGACGAGCCCTATTGTGTTACGTTCTCTACAGAGCTGTTAGGAGATTTTGTTGGAGATAATATTGCAGATAAAAAGGAAAGGAAATCAACTTGGAGATTACTACGTAGAATTTTCTGTTTGATGTGTGCTTTCCTCTGGCCGCTTTCTCTCCGTGACATGGGGTGGGTCCACCTGCAGGTGAGCTGCTACTAGTAATTATTTCTTATTAGAAAATAGGCAACATAAGACGAGTATAATGACACAAATTAAACAATAAATTATAGAGATTAATGGCAGTTGTATATCTTATTGATCATGCTTTTTTTGCTCTTTTCCCCGTCAACAAAAATCGTCCATCTAAGATGAAATTATATGTTCCTACCATAGAGCAAAATATATATAGCAAAAATTAGAACGTAAACAAATGTAATAAGGGTTCAACTAACTACTTATTTCCTAAGGCAAATATTGTATTTTTATACAGCATCTATTAGAAAAAACGAAGAAAGCAAATATTAAGCTTCAGAAAGAACTGGAGCCAAAACAGAGCAGAATAGAGCAAAGAGGAGCAAGAAAAAAAATAAGTGGAGTGGGGCGGAGCACACCTACATCTGGAGAGATGACGATAATGATAGGTTGGTGCTGCTCACTTCCTGATACCGCGCTCCCTCCTGGCTACCGCGCTGCTCCCTTCCCGCCGCCCGCTCCCTACCTCTATGTTTGCCATGTCACCACCTGCTTGCTCGTGACACCTCTCTGCTCGTCCGCGCTGCCACATGCTCACCTTGCACCCCACGTTGCCTTACGCATGATTGCCGTCATTTCATGGCACCACGTCCACCGACCGTCGCTCGCCTACGTAGTTTGCGTCCGTCGGTTGTCACTCGCCTCTGCAGCCTGCACCTCCGCCCACTCACCACTCGAAGGCCGAAGCTGCCTCCCACACAGATAACCACAAGATGAGAAAGAGAACAAAGGTTAGGAGTTTGTTTGTATCTTTACCTCTTTGGGCCTGTATGAGAAGGGCTGAGGTGGGAAGAAAAGTGGGTGTAATGTGTTACATGGGCTGCGTAAGAGATACGAGGAGTGCGGGCTACATGACCCATCAGAACGACCCATAGGTACCGATAGTAGTACCATCTTCAATATCCAACCTGGATAAATCACTACCTAATTCACTCTTGGATCTCGAAGAATCTTCAAGTTGGATTAGCTCTATGGTCTCCCCGATTCAACTACAGAGACCCGACGACGGATCTAAGGATTTCTAGGATGAATGTTCGGAGTTACAAAAATATTATTCAATGTAAAATATAAAGATTCACAATAGCAAAAATATAAAGTATAAATTGTTCTTACTAGAGACAACTCCTAAAATAGAGAGATTACAAAATAATTAAGAAAATTACAATCTAACTCAAGTTCCTTCATTCTTAACTTGCACAAAAAATTCCTTTTCAAGAATGTAACCAAGTTTATTCTTCACATAATTCATAAAAAAAATACTCTTTTAACACTAGCAGTTGTAGGTGAGTTGTTACTAGTAAGATTAAGCAGCAAATGAATCAACATGATTCAATGATGCCATGCATAGAAGCAAATTTGTGTTTACCTTATCAAACCTATAATTAAGCTCTCGAAGTTGCCTTTCAATGACACTTAAAACATTTCAACATGGAAATGATGTAGATTCTTATCTTTTTTGAAGAACCCTTTAGATCTTGTAACTGGCTTATATAAACCATCTATTTTAGCAACTTTAATACCATGCTTCACACAAAAAGAAGTGACATATGTAAGAAAAGTTTCCTATCCATCATCCTTTCACAATAACATCAATTGAGACTTTGTCAAATAAATAAGATCAATAGCATTGACAATATCTTGATCCTCTTTATTTTTGAATGCTCTAAAGCCTACATTTTAAAAATCATGATTCACTTGATAATATCTTGATCCTCTTCATTTTTGAATGCTCTACAGTCTACATTTCAAAAATCACGATTCACCGGTTACAAATCAACATAACACTGACATATTAGTGAATTGGGGATTTTAGATTTGGGAAACAAGAATGAAATTCACCTGTGTGGCTACCGATGTCAATGCTCAACTATTGTATGCTGTTTTTGCACTGCTCCGTGGCCCATCACACGCTATTGCCTAGACCCGCCAAGCGTCATTGGTGTCGCACCCTCCATCCCCGGCTCGACACTTGCTGTGGCCAAAGGGCTGCCCTGCCGCACGCTGCTCCTTGAACCGCCACCTACCCGTTGCTTGTGTCAATGGCCGCTCGGTGCTCATCCACTGCCCCGCTCCTTGTCGGCCTGCACTTGCCCCGTCCATCATTGCAAGTTGTGCTGCCACCACAAAGAGAGTGAGAGGGATCATAGAGAGAGAGAGAGAGAGTCAGAGAAAGTTAGGGCATGGAGATAGAGGAGTCATCGACACGAGGGGCGTACGACATGGTGATTGATGTTTGCTTGGGCCTTGGGGCAATTGGGCCTTGGGCGATTGGGCCTATATTGCCAATTGGGCCACATAGGGATAGAGGAGGATTGGGAGAGGGAGTGGGCGGGACGAGCTAAAATAGACAAGGAAGTTGAAATACATATTTTTGAGCCCACTTACTAGTATATACACCTAATATGCCTACTATATATTAGGTTTTCTGCCAGAAATTTTAGGTGTACATATGTATACTCATGTCCCTATATTAGATCCGCCCCTGTAATACTGGTGTACGTACATAGGAATCTAGAAGCACCCATTGTGTCCATTCTATGACAAACATTATATTGTTCATCTGTTAGTGATATGCCTTAAAGGCGATCATGAAGATGATTGTATCACTTCTATATTTATGATCTTTTAAATAATATGTTATTTTATTCCTTAATAAATGTCTTTCATATTGATCAAGACTTATTCGTGAAACTCTTTATTCATATTTTGATGTTATTTTAAATTATCCCTAATCTTATATCATTATGTGGAGCAATTATGATTTATATATCAGCACATGTATTGATTGATGCTCATGTTTTACAGATCATGAATATGGAGATATCAAATTAATAATGTGGACATATGCTAAAAAAATATGGTGTTGGATTGACCTATCATGAGACGCTGCGGGAATTATTGTATTCTTAAGTATCATCAGTTGGTCTCATATATAGTGTATGTATGATCTTTAGATCTGAGATCCTTATAGTTTCTTATATGTGTAATAATTTACTTTTGGGTTGTTAAACACTACTCCGTAACTGTGTGGACATAAATGTAGATTTCGAGTTTACTATAAAACATACGGAGGAATGCGAATAATCAAGATGAAATTTGCCCCTCCTATATATAATGGGAGAGATATCTCTGGTCCTCTTGATGTGATTGGATTAAGGAAGTGCATAGCCATGCCAAATATTGTTGAGTCAATCAAAACTGCCATGCACTACAGGTTCGAGTGAATGATCAAGTTATCATAGGATGGTACGCTTCTCGTATTGAATTTGATCTGGTATTGTGAGGCAAACAGATCGGTATATAAGCACTATATAGGTTTGTCCGATATGATCTGTATATATATATATATATATATATATATATATATATATATATATATATATATATATATATATATATATATATATATTTGAGAGCTGTTATATTCTACTAGGGACCGTTACCGATTTATAGAATGAAAATGAATTTTTGGCCCATGGCCAAATATACATGAATCTACAGGGTCACACACTTAACGGGTTGAAATGATATGGTCCGGATGATAGATTCCGAGTGAGATACCATCTCTACTTGTATTCGATCTGGTTGGAGGCTCTCCGAGTGAGATATGATCTCTACTTGTATTAGATAAAGAACTAGTCAGAGGCTTTCTGAGTTGGATACGATATTTGGATGTATCAGATAATAATATGATTGAAGGCTATATAAAGGAGGCGCCGGGGCTGAGGTCCCGAGATACTCCTATCGAAATCCTAGTCGCAACCTCTCATAACCCTTACTGTGCACGCTGGTGTTTGCATACTGACGCACGATGTTCCATCTCTAGACGTGTGGATTTCGGTAGAGGTGCTGCTACGACAGCGGCGTTGATCGGGACGATCGAAACGAGGAGACTGTTGGCCAGAGAACGATCGACTACTTCCATTATACTGATGCGCACTACGTTAAACCTGCCACCTTAACTCTACTTCCACTGCACTGCACTTCTTGTAGTAATAATATATGTTTTACGTGAAAATTTTTAATCTGTGCTAGTATAATTTATCTGTATCCCAATATCATGATCCCCTATGTATGTCATATTGGGGATGTTCAGTTTCCTATATCGTGTGTGTATAAATTAGAGCCAATACATATGATCACTGTAGGTATATCGCGCGTTTAAGCATGTAACACCGTGAAAGTGCAGGCCATCAAGTACGTACATATCCACAAAGGATCTTAAGCTGTGAATTAACAGGAGTAGGCAATCATGAGACTTTCTGTATGACGATGAAAAAGAAAGGGATAGGTTGAAGATATCTTGGTCACTTGGGTGAGTACAACCATGACCACAGAGAGATAAGGTCTTAGCAGGTTTGTCTAATCCTGCGGTGCCCCTTAATAGCTGTCTATTTTTTTAGGTACTATGGAGAACGCACACGCACTCACATATATTTACACACATACACTTGTTAATGAATCTACTAATATATCTTACTAGAGCAGAGATCTATACCTTACCAATCACGAACGCACTCAAAAGCCTCTGCTGTGTTTGTGCGTTCCTCGTCAGCTTAGACCTAGTGCAACATACACATGTACATCCCTATCCAATTATAGTCCAAACACAAGGACAGCTTCCCTTTTATGTGTGATGATGATGATATCATGTACTGCCACTAGCTACCACAACCTTTTTTTTATATAAAATCTTGTTTGCTTTGCATTTCACTTTTTTATATCCTTCTCATGGTAAACTGGGATATAGAAATTCTTATTTTATCTTTTTTCTAGGAGTGGCTTCTATATGGTTGTGCCCTGTTTGCGTCATGAGATACAAACTCTAAAGTAAAAGAGGAGAATTATTAAGTATTTTTGGGACATGGATAATTCGTATAAATAACCTTAGTAAAAGACAAGCTGGAAATGTTAATCAGCACTCTTTACAGTGCAAAACATTGCATATTCTTCACGATGCAACTTTGATCACTACTGCTTATCAGTATTTTATTAAAAAACGTACAACAAAATTATACATTACAAAAGGTACTTTAACGACAAATATGCTCACATGATTTTCTTGTGGCCGACATATAATAGTCAACATTTAGAGAGCTTCACCTAATTTAAGAAAATATCAATGATAAATATCGCTATATTCGATGTTTTTATATAGCAGCACCACAATAGGCATATGTTTGTTATAGTTATTTCTACTGGACTATGATTGCAAGCAACTACAGGAACTTGAATGTACATTTTAAGATGCACTTATGGATATAACATATGACAGGAATAACTAATGGAATAAAACCCCATATTTACAAGCAAAAATGGTACTCTTTTTAGGGAGAAGAAAAAAATGATGTTAGATGGAGGTCGGGTCTTCGTACATATGGGACTCTTTTTTTTTTTTGGAGGAATCATCGTGGATGCTTCCTTGGAGGGAATGTGGCTTCCCTATCCCCTCTTCCTATTCCCCTCCCTATTCCCTCAATCTAAATCACTCAAATCTCATCCAATGGTTAGTTTTTTTTATATTTTCACCATTTTCCCATCCATCATAAATAATAAAAAAATACAGAAAAAAATAAAAATACAGAAAAAATAAAATTTATTTTTTTATTATAAGTTTTTTTTACAGAAATTATAATTTTATTTTTTTCTGTAAAAAAATATAATAAAAAAATAAATTTTATTTTTTTCTGTATTTTTTTATTATTTATGATGGATGGGCAAATGGTGAAAATATAAAAAAACTAGCCATTGGATGAAATGTGAGTGGTTTAGATTGAGGGAACAGGGAGGGGAATAGGGAGAGGGAGATAGGGAAGCCCCATTTTTTATATTTTCACTGTGTGTGTCTCGCTAAAGTCATGTGATGGCCCGGCATTCCACGGCAGCTGTGTTACAACCTTAGGGGGAATAATTTTCAAAATCATTAACTTTTACCTTGCTAGATGGGTTGTATTGTATATATGTTAATTGTTTTCAGGAGGAATTACATATGATGCTACTTCAAAAAAACACTTTTTTTTTTACAAATTTGTATCTGTACGGAATAATAAATGAGCAGAATTGATACATATTTTTCTTATGTAATGAGATTTGCTAGTTGTCACGATGATCTTTCGATAAAAATCTACTACGTTTGAAGATAAATGCTCTTGCCAAATTCTCTTTGTTCTTGGAACCACTTCGAATATGAATCTCCCTCATGCTTGTGTTTTTTTACGAGGAGATGTGATCTTTAATTTGTAGACCATAATTTAACTATCGTATAATATAGGTGGATTCATTTTGACCTAGGTTAAGCTTTGGCTTATGTTTGCTATAGTAACTAACTTTTAAACAGTGTGTTTTTAAGGTGAGATCTATAGATATATTGTAGAATCATTGTACCGAGTTCAGCAATATCAACCAAAATTACATGCAATTATTTTTCTCTGCGTATTGCCTCTCTCGAGCAGTCAAAAAATAAAAAATTTCAACCATAAGTTATAAATCATAGTCCAAAAGAACTCACCCTATATGTGTGAAATGAACATTATTATAATATCAAATTAGTGAAACTATTTTACCTATTTCATGAGGGTAAGGAGCTAGTTAATATCAATATAAAAATAAATAATAATAATAATAATAATAATAATAATAATAATAATAATATGTGTTAGTGTGAAGAGAATATGGAATCGGGCATGTATTATATTTCCAACGATTAGTAAAAAAAGTTTTGGTTTTTGCTCCTCGTTTCACACATCAAAAGGAAGGAATATCATTATCAGCTTTAATTTCACCCTTCCAAGATGGTTATGTCAGAAGCGAGAACACGATTCTTTAGCAATACTAATCATATCTGCCGACAATTCCTTAGTCTCTACGACATGATTTAACAGGTAATCAATTACCACAACATAATGGAGAACTTGGGACTAATTCCTTTTACTTGCAGCAACAACATCCACATGGCGCACCTCTCATGTAGCCTTCAACGACTGCAACCAGAGTAGTGCCATGTCTCTTGGGACTGTCTGACAAGATGATTGAAGGAGTGAGATCACGACCATATAAGAAATTGGCAATTTCCCGTGATGATTAGCCATGCAATTATATTAGGAGATTAAATATCTCAGCTGTTGATCCATATATATCTAATAGCTAGCCATGATATCTAATAGTCAAGGAATAGCTTTTCATTGGTGGTCAATTATTGGCAAATTTAACATCATATCGCCATTACTATATATATATATATATCTCTCTCTCTCTCTCATGTGTGGACAATATAACAACACTGATAACGAGTTGACATCGCTGGGACGAGGGTCCTGATGAGTTTCTAATCCATGTTCGGATGGGAACTGAATCACGCACCGATCGCCATCACCAAATCCTCCACGATCTGTGATGGGATCGAGCTCCATGCATGCCCACCTTGCAAGATGCTTTGCAACCCAACATGCACCTGAGTAGTAGTGCATGTAATGTAACCAATCATCCATCCAACCAACCGACCACTCCTCCCTCAGTGCCATGCTTCCATCTTCTGTGGTCAACATTCTTTTATTATGACCCTGACCTTGCCACCGAAGATAATCCTCGTCAAATGATGGAACAAAATATTTTTCCCCACTAGATATCTAGCAGGGGTCCACACAAAGAAAGCTCGTTAATTAGATTTTCACCATTTGGGATATGGATCAAAAGCACTGTAGCTGGCTGAAAAAACACTGTAGCGACAGAGACTTATTTAGCATAATTAAATTTAAAAAAAATTAAAAATAGAAAAAACATATTAGCCCATCACGTATAATGCAAACAAATACGGGAAAAAAGAACCGGCAAAAAAAGCTCAAAAAAGCCAAAAGTTCACAAAAAGATGAAATTTATGAATAATAAAAAATAAGCCAGAAGACAGAAGCTGAAACCGAAACGAGCGGGGCTGTCATGTGATAACTCAATGGCTCAAATTTTCATGTGACGAATGGTGACGAGCACGATTGCCACTAGGGTAGGTTAACTTGGTCCAATTATATTGGAAATTGAAGTGAAATGGCAACGAACATATTTTAATGATGATGACATAGTAAATTCACATCACTGTTGGTGCATGGGTGAGTCATGGCATCACCAATATACTCTCCTTTAGACTTTTACACGCACGATCGCCCGCAAGCACTCGCCTTTTTTCCAACTGGCAGAGCTGGAATGTACTTGGGACTGTCCCTTGCATGATTCTTTCTTTCTCCAATCGCTAATGAGTCACTCCCTTTAATTTGTACCTATTTCTAGCCAATGAGTCACTCTCTTTAATTTGTACCTGTTTCTATCTTGCACAAAAAGGTCCAGGTTGAATAATTGTATCAACATTTTATTTTTCTTGATTTCATATATGATGCTGTGGTTGTGCAATTTGTCTTGTCTTTGTTTGATATGATCGTCTGATGATAGAGATGAAGATATTATTCTCTCCACTAGTCAATTGATTGTTATGGTCCTAAATCGATTTCTAAAAGTCACAGCTCGCAAAAGGAGCTTTCTGGAACACACCGCAATTCTACACGGATCCTAAATTGATATTTTTTTCTCACCGTCATTCATTCGTTTATCAAAAGCAAAACTGAAGCCATGTATGGTACCAAAGCTAGCTAATAAGTTGGTGCCAACATTTTGGTCTAATATGATTCTTGAGCAAACAAAAGGTAGCTTGAGACTTGAACTTTTCTGCAAAAGAAAGAATGGAAAAGCTATTGCGCGACTAGGCGCACCATTGCTTTGTCATGCACCCAGGTACGCAACCGTCCGATCATCTTAGCGTGTTGCGACCTGCGACCGAGTATGATTTTTGCGGACGCGGGAAGGTGGGAAGACGTCATCTCGCGTGTGGTAATGCCCGGGCACTAAAGACAGATGGATCACAGAACAAATTGAGCCGACCATATAGATATTGACTGGAGGCCAGTTTTATTTGCTGTGTTTAATTTTTTGGGAATTGGGTTTTGTTCTTTATCATTTGAAGGAGCATCATCCATGCACAACTTATGTACTTGGTCCAAAAGTAGGTTCACATGGTTATTCAATGGACCAGAGAGCTAAAGGTGATTGCTTGAACTTTTTTACCTAATCTACAGTCTAGTGAAATGATTGTAAACTATGCATTTTTGTACTTTTTTAAATTTTACATATGGTAGCGTTGGTGTAACTGGCTGTAATTGTTTGAACTTTTCAAATTCCCAAACCGATGGTAATTTTAGAACTTAGGACGGTAAATTGTCAATAAAATATAGATGATAATTTAAGGTGCAACAGATGGTGATTTTTTGAACTTTCTTTTAGATAAAAAAAATGATGACAATTTTGAACATAGGATGGTAGTTTATTAAAACTATAGATGATTGCATTTTTTCTGCTTAAAAGCAATCCATCACGACTCAACAGTGGAGAAACGGTTTTTCGGTTGATAATTTCTTTAAAAAAATGTAGATGGTAACTTTAAATATTGTAACTTACGGTAATTTTTAAAATTTCTTTTAAATTAAAAAGCAATGATAATTTTTGAACTTAGTATGGTAACTTATTAAAACTGCAGCTGATAACAAAGGATCAGACTGCTGGTAAGATTTGAAAGTTCAGGTTTATTTTGGATTAAAAGAGATGTCACCATAAAATGATGGTAAATTGAGAAATTAGGATTGTCGTAGGGATGGCCCCCACCTAAACCCAGCAGGCCTGGTAGGAGATTATAAGGCCCAGAATAGGCCATGTGTAATGACATAACTGCCCCCAGAGGAGATAACCAGATGTGAGGGTATAACTGTAAAAGCACTCCTCATGTGTATATATATATGAGTACAAGCCATGGGGAGGACCCAGGCCATTACACTTATCTTCATCACTCTCCACTACCATCTCTCTCTCTCTGTTTGGTCTGTAGCCACAACAGTTGGCGCCATTCGTGGGGAGGACAGGACAAGCCTGAAGACCAAAGAAGAAGGATGGCACCGAAAAAAGCTTCTTCAGCGGCGGCGAAGGGGAAGAAGGCGGCCGGGCCGGAGCATCGTATGAGTACCAGGGCTTCGGCATCGGCAGCGGCGGGCGCGGGTAGCGACGCAGGCGCGGTGGCCGAAGACGTCGACGTCCGCGCGGCGACGACCAACCTCGTCACCGGCACCGCGACGACCAACCCCGTCACCGGCACCGCGACGACCCACCCCGCCACCGGCGTTGCGGGGACGGACCCCGCGGTTGAAGACGTCGACGCGGGTGCGGCGACAACCGACCCCGCCGACGCAACGACAGCCGACCTCGCCGCCCCCACTGCAACCCTCGCTGGCGGCGCGGACCGGGCGGTTCGAGGTAGCCACGACGGAGCGACCGGCAGCTCGGGACCTCGCGACGCGGTCGTCCCCGCGCCGATCCGCCCGTCGGGAGTACCGGCGACCCCGCCTGCACCGGCGATGGAAGGTGCCCTACTGGCGGCTCTCAACGCGTTCCAGCGGGAGCTAGGGGACCTTCGCGGAGCTGTCAGAGATACGCAAGAGGCTCGGAGTCAGCAGGCCGCGCCAGTAATCGCGTCCGAGCCCACGCCGGAGAGGGCGGACAGTCGCAAAGCCCCCACGTCTAGCCGCGTGCCGCTGCGGCGCGTGGATCCGGAGTCCCCGCTTTCGGCAGGGCTGCAGCAGGCGGCATGGCCCGAAGACTTCAAGTTTCCTAGCGCCATCGACTCGTACAAAGGCGACACGGACCCCCGTGAGTTCGTGCGCGTATACGAAACCGCGATCGAAGCCGCGGGCGGAGACGACACCACGAAGGCGAAGGGACTCCCCCTCGCGCTGCAAGCAGTGGCGCTCTCTTGGTTCTTTACCATAGAGCCGGGCTCCATCTACGCGTGGGAGCAGCTTCGCGTCCGCCTTCACAACAACTTCCAAGGAAACTATGTCGACCGAGTCGACGCGGACCAGCTCTTTGCCGTGAAGCAAAAACCCTCGGAGAAGCTCCGGGACTACTTCAAACGCTTCGCCAAGATTCAATTCCAAGTGAAAGACGTCAACGAAACCACCATCGTTAATGCACCCATACAGGGCCTTCGTCCGGGCCCGATGGCCGAGTACAATGCGCGAAAGCCAATCAAGACGGTGGCGAAACTCTTCGACAAGATGGAAGAATATGCCAGGGCGGAGGAAGACGCACGGCGAAGGCAAGGTGACGACTCCGACACCAACCAGGCCGGAGCCTCGGCAAAAGCCGAAGATCCGCCGAAGGGCGGTTCTTCGAAGGGAAAACGTAAGCAGGAGTCGTCCAGGGACGCGCCCGACCGCAGGGACGCCTCGCATAAGGAGTCGTCCGATCAGCCCAAGCGCGGCCAGCAGAGGTCGAGGCGAAACCAGTACGTCCTCAACATCGAAGGCGGGTCCGACGAGGGTGCTCCAGCGGGCCGAGGCGGTCGGGGGCGCTGTGGCCGGGGGCGCGGCCGTGGCAGGGGGCGCGACGATAAGGGTCGTGGAGATTACGACGACCAGCATCAGGGACTGTGGTGCGTAGTCCACGGCCGCGGCAATCATGATACCCGCACCTGCACCTCCATCGCGGCGCTCCGCGACAGCGTCGCTAGGGACAGGAACCCGGAGGCGCGCCCGCCTGCGGTGGCCCACGTCCAATTCCCATATGAGGCCCCCATGCAGGTACAGGCGCAAGGGATGCAACCCCAGGAAGGCACCTTACGGATCCAAGCTCACGTACAGCAGCCTCGGGAGGGCCTCCTGTCGTTGCAGGCCCCGGACGCAACCTACCGCAGGGTCATTAACGTCATATCGGGAGGTTCTGCGCTGGAATTCGCCTCGGCACGGCAGCAGAAGGCCTACGCGCGAAGACTACATCACGTGGCGGCATACCCAGCGCAAGCACCGCCGGATTGGGCGCAGCACGAAGTTACATTCACACCCGACGACGCCCAGGGTGTGGACTTCCCTCATCAGGACCCCCTGGTCATCCGGGTCACCATCGCGGGATGCGACGTGGGACGCGCCTTGGTGGACGGTGGTAGCTCCGCGAACGTATTGTTTGCGGCGGCCTTCGACCAGATGGGGATCCCTCGAAGCCGCCTGGGGCCCTCGCGAATCCCACTGCAGGGCTTCGGGGGACAGCCCCTGCGGGCGCTGGGCCAAATTGGCCTTCAAGTCTCCTTCGGCCGAGATGACAATGTGCGGACCGAAGATGCCACCTTCGACGTGGTCGACCTTCCGTACCCCTACAATGCCATACTAGGCCGCCCAATCCTCAACTCCTTCGGCGTGGTACCACATCACGGCTACCTATGCATGAAGATCCCGGGTCCCCGGACCATCATCACCGTCCGAGGCGACCAGGACATGGCCCGGCGCATCGAGCCAGGTACCAGGTGCCCGCGTCGCGAAGCCCAA
Organism: Dendrocalamus latiflorus; assembly: GCA_017311315.1. Classification (NCBI taxonomy): domain Eukaryota; kingdom Viridiplantae; phylum Streptophyta; class Magnoliopsida; order Poales; family Poaceae; genus Dendrocalamus; species Dendrocalamus latiflorus. The sequence goes on along the minus strand of CM029670.1, from coordinate 27,191,253 downwards.
CGGCGCTCCTAGAGCTGGCGCCACCGCGCGGAGGTCCGCGGGGCCATTCACACGCGCCTTGGCGGGCCCTGCAGACGTCTAGCGACTAGAGGCTTCGGCCGCACCAAGGGCAAACGGTTAGTATATCTATCCTTTGTAGTTGCTCACCCGTGCAAACGGGGATATAATGAAGATCGCCGTTTGTCGCTAATCTTTCTTTATCACGCGCAAGTACGCGGTGAAGGCGCGCGCAGGCTTAGCCAACGCGCGCGTTCCCGTAGTATAAATCGAAGTCGCACGTTCGCGTGTGCACTCGCCGTAGCCAGGGGTACGGGACTGAGTATAAACCAAAGTCGCACGTTCGCGTGTGCACTCGCCGTAGCCAGGGGTACGGGACTGAGTATAAATCGAAGTCGCATGTTCGCGTGTGCACTCGCCGTAGCCAAAAGGTGACGGGCCTGAGTATAAACAAAGACGCACGTTCGCGTGTGCACTCGCCGTAGCCAGGGGTACGGGACTGAGTATAAATCGAAGTCGCATGTTCGCGTGTGCACTCGCCGTAGCCAAAGGTGACGGGCCTGAGTATAAACAAAAGACGCACCGGGGGGACGCCCTCGCGCGCATCAGTCCATGGACTTTAAATAAGACGTAGCGTCGAGGTCCGCCTCCGCACGCACAAGTCTCCGGACTATAAAGAAGACGTAGCGTCGAAGTCCGCTTCCGCACGCACCAGTCCACGGACTTTAAATAAGACGTAGCGTCGAGGTCCGCCTCCGCACGCACAAGTCTCCGGACTATAAAGAAGACGTAGCGTCGAAGTCCGCTTCCGCACGCACCAGTCCACGGACTTTAAATAAGACGTAGCGTCGAGGTCCGCCTCCGCACGCACAAGTCTCTGGACTATAAAGAAGACGTAGCGTCGAAGTCCGCTTCCACACGCACCAGTCCATGGACTTTAAATAAGACGTAGCGTCGTGGTCCGCCTCCGCACGCACAAGTCTCCGGACTATAAAGAAGACGTAGCGTCGAAGTCCACTTCCGCACACACCAGTCCATGGACTTTAAATAAGACGTAGCGTCGAGGTCCGCCTCCGCACGCACAAGTCTCCGGACTATAAAGAAGACGTAGCGTCGAAGTCCGCTTCCGCACGCACCAGTCCACGGACTTTAAATAAGACGTAGCGTCGAGGTCCGCCTCCGCACGCGCGAGTCTCCGGACTATAAAGAAGACGTAGCGTCGAAGTCCGCTTCCGCACGCACCAGTCCACGGACTTTAAATAAGACGTAGCGTCGAGGTCCGCCTCCGCACGCGCGAGTCTCCGGACTATAAAGAAGACGTAGCGTCGAAGTCCGCTTCCGCACGCACCAGTCCACGGACTTTAAATAAGACGTAGCGTCGAGGTCCGCCTCCGCACGCGCGAGTCTCCGGACTATAAAGGAAGTCGTAGCGTCGAGGTCCGCTTCCGCACGCACCAGTCCACGGACTTTAAATAAGACGTAGCGTCGAGGTCCGCCTCCGCAGGCGCGAGTCTCCAGACTATAAAGGAAGTCGTAGCGTCGAGGTCCGCCTCCGCACGCACTAGTCTACAGACTCTAAATAAGACGTAGCGTCGAGGTCCGCCTCCGCACGCGCGAGTCTCCGGACTATAGAGGAAGTCGTAGCGTCGAGGTCCGCCTCCGCACGCACTAGTCTACGGACTCTAAATAAGACGTAGCGTCGAGGCCCGCCTCCGCACGCGCGAGTCTCCGGACTATAAAGGAAGTAGTAGCGTCGAGGCCCGCCTTCGCACGCGCGAGTCTCCGGACTATAAAGCAAGGCAAACCGCGGAGGTCTGCCTCCGCATACGTCGGTCTGCAGACTGTACGCTCTAAGGAACCCTGGCGCAGCTACTTCGCCAACGGTGGCATCAACACACAGCGCATATCCTAAAATGCCAGGAAGTCTGCATACCGGAAAAATCACATGTACAAAGGTCCGGCAACATCCCGACCGCTCTAAGCCGCTACCCCGCGGGTTCGTCCTTAACACGCGCTAAAGCTGGGGCCTCGCTCGAAGAAGGCCAGCTTGCCCAAAAGTCAAGCGACTCTTCGGCCCTTCGCCAGCGTCGAAGGCGTCGCCGGGTTGAAAGGTCGGCCGCACGAAGCCGGTCCCAGCAAGGAAGCTGCCCGGGATATAGGTGAAAGTCATAATGCAGGCAGCAAGTGTGTACTTTATTCGCAAAGACAAGGAACAGTACAACACACGCCTACACCTAGGCACCACGGCGTCAGACCTGCGGGTTCCCGGCGCCTTCGGAGGGCCCAGCGCCGCCATCGTCGCGTCGAGGGACCCCGTCCAGAAATTGGCCGAGGCTCCCCGTCCCGTAGAGCGACTTCCGGAGCTCGATCCGTACAGCTTCCGCCCGAACGTGACCCCAGATCCGGTCGAAAAAGGACCCGAGGGCACGGCGAGCGGAGCGGACGGCGCCGAACATTACTCCGGCCCCGCCAGGCATCTCCAGGTGGGGGTCATCCAGCCCGGTGACGTGCGTACAGCCGCGGTGCTGGAGGAGCGCGCACACCAAGCAGGCCGAAGTGTACGCGTAGTGGGTGCCAAAGGACGTCGCGGCGCCGCGCGCGACGTTGGCGGCATCCCCGACCCAGCGGAGGGTCCGAGACAACTCCTCCGGGCCAAAGCCGCGCTCTGGCACCTCGGTTACCAGCCCTTGAAGATGGCTCTCCAGCGCTTGCATGGCGTCCCACGCAACCACCGAGGCGTCGCCCAGCGCCCGGTTGCGCTCCGCTAGAGTCAAGGCAAGCTCGCCTTTTTCCTTCCCTAGCGCAGCGACCTGCTCCAGGAGCCCGTCCCGCTCCGCCGCGAACTTTTGTTCAGCAGCTGCCGCGGCCGACTCCTGCACCGACGCAACAAGTCCCTCGGCGTGCGCCCTCGCTTCGGCGCATTCCGCTTCCAGCTGGCAGATGCGGGCGTCCTGGGCAGAGCGGGCGCCAGAGGCTTCGCGCAGCTCCTCCTCGGCGGACCGCAGCCTATCCTCGAGCGCTTTTTGGCTACGAGCATAGGCCGTTTGCAGGGCCTGCCCAAGCACAAGTGTCTGTAGAAGGGAAAAGACTTAGCAAACTCAGCTAAGCTCAGGCGTGGTCGCATGAGTACTTACCCTCACCCCAGACATCTCGAAAGCGTCCTCGAGGCGCCCCGCACTGTAAGCCTGCAGCACTTGCGGGTCGACGCTCGTGGCCGCGTCATTCACAATCCCGCGCCACGCCCTCAGCGTCTCCGGAGGCGGCACGAAGTCCGCGGGGCTCACGTGTTCGGAGGCCCCGTGTTCCGCCGAGTGCTCCCCCTCCGGAATGAGCAACGCTGTAAACTGGGATACGGGTGAGCACCCCAAGGCATAGAAGCATACTCTAGAGTAAGCTAAGCCACCCTACCTTCGGTAGCAGAAGGAATGGTCCCGCCGCGAGCAGAAGCCTCCGCGTTCGGGGAGGACGACGGCTGTCCCTGCGCGACGGGCGGTGTGGCCAGAGGGGCAGAAGGCGCATAGGCCGCAGGGTCCCCGGTGCTTGCGCTGGAGTCCCACAAGCTCCTGATGCCCGTGGCCACGACGAACCCCCGCGGTGTCCGGTGGAGCTCCGGCCGCACACACGGCCGTTTGGCCGGGGCAGCCAGCGGCGACACCGCCCCCGCAGCCGTGGTTGGGGAAGACCTCGCGGCTGCCGCGCCCGGGAGCGAAGGTTCCACGGTGGCAGTCGTCGCAGGGGGCACCCCGGTTTCCGCTGCTGTTGGTAAAGACAGCACGGCTACGTGCACCCCCGCGAAGGGCGCCTCCGGCACCACAGTGGTCGCGGTCGAGGGCGCCACCTCGGCACCGCCGGTCCGCACGGGGTTCGCCTCGGCGACTTCGGCGGGCGGTGAGACCTCCCCCCTCCGGCTGCCCGCGGCAAACCCGCCGTCCGGGACGCTCGCCGAAGACACCTCGCCTTCGGCGCCTGCGCCACCCAAGCCCGAGTCGGCATACCTCGCCGAGTCCGACTCCGCGTCCGCCACGCCCTCGGAAACACTAGCAGCAGGCGCGACAGGCGCCCCGCTGCGGCCCCTCTTCCGAGACGGGGCCTCCTTCTTCTTCTTCTTCTTCGCTGCGCCATCGTCCGGAACGACACGGTCCGGCACGGCAAGGCCAGGACCTCGCACACGCGGTTTATTCGCCCCAGCCCCGCCTTGGCGATAGCAGACGCACGCTGCTCGTGTTCCCTGGCGGTGTACGGCCCTAGGAATACGCGCGCGGCTTGCTCCGCCTCCTCCAAGGAAATCCCTGAAGCAAAGGAAAATAGCATCGGCATATAATGCGTTTCGCGTGAACAAAGGAGGGACGCGATCGAGACTTACGAGGACCGGGCGGCGCTGGCAGCAAGCAGACCCATGGCGAAACATTGTCGTCTCGACGCCTCTCGGCGGCAAGACGCCAGTCGTAGGCAAGCGGGGCCACGCCGTACATCACGTACTCGTCGGCGAGGTCGCGCATGTTGAGGCGGGCGGCCACGCCTACGAGCCGCTTGACCCTCCGCTTGTCCTCATCATCGAGCGTTCGGCCGGGCGAGGGCTTGAACGCGATTGGTTGGCCTGTGCACTCAACGCCGCTCCCGCTCTCCACACGGTGGTAGAACCACCGCTTCATCCAGTAAGACTCCCACTTCCCGCGAGTTGAGTTCGCAGGGAAGAGCTTCTTGCACGACGGGCGAAGAATAAAAGTGACGCTGCCGAAGCTCGACAGCGTCCCGTCCTTCCGCCCCTTGGGCTGGCATCGTGCCTCGTGGAGATAGGCGAACAGCGACGCGCTGGGCCAGCATGCCCCCGAGCGCAAGGCCCAGCTGTACACCGCGAGTCGGGCCACGGCGTTCGGAGTCAGTTGCGCCAGCTCCAGCCCGAAGGTCCGCAGCACGTCGCCCACCACAGCCGTCGCTGGGATCCGGAGCCCCGCGTCGAAAAAGGCAACGAATACGACCGCCTCCGACCTCTCGGGATGCGGTTCCGTCTCGTCGGCGGCGGGCAATCGCACGTCCTGGCGCCCGGACAACTTCCCCGCACGCAGGAGCCCTTGGATCGTCTTCTCGGTCACGAGCGAGGGGCCTAGCTCGCCGGAGAACGTACCTTCCTCCTCCGCCACCAGCCGCTCCTGGTCCGCCGTCGCCGGGTCGCGCTCTTCGAGCGCGTATTTCACCTTCAACGGCGAGGACCGCCGGCGAATGTCAGGGCCACCAACCGCCTGGCCGCGCTCGCTACTGGAGGCCATCGCTTCCGACGAAGAGACCAAAACGGTGACGATAGCGCGAAGGTGTAGAAGGCGGAGCAGGCAGGAAAAAGGCGTAAAGGTGCGGGGACGCTCTTACGGGGGGGCTATATCAAGCCACTTCGCCCATACCGCTGCCACCGAAGCGTCGCAACGATCCGCGTGCCGGATGCAACCACAGCGGTGTAAAGGCCCGCCCCGCACGATTCCCCATAATTGAAAGCGAAGGGTCGCCAGGGGATCACAACAGCTCCGGCGCCGCGCCATTCACTACCCGCCCCGTGTCCCCCTTGCCTAGGGAAGAGGCGAGCGGCTGCAAACACGCAACCGTCCACATCCCGCCTCCCACCAGTCATAGGCCACCGCGTGCCCCAGGCGCGTCGGGTCGCACGGTACGGGAACATAACCCTGGCAGACCGGGGGCCGGCGTGATTCCAGGAACCTTTATAGCGCAAGACCGCATCACAACACCCCAAGTCACCGCCCACGCGGCGGTGTTCGCGGGGCGCAGGCGCCAGCTTCGCTGCCGCTCCTTCGAGGGGTAGGGGGCGGAGCGCGCGCGTCTACTTCGACTAGGCGCCAGCTTCGCTGCCACCCATTCGAGGGGTAGGGGACGGAGCGCGCGCGTCTACGTCGACTAGGCGCCAGCTTCGCTGCCACCCCTTCGAGGGGTGGGGGACGGAGCGCGCGCGTCTACGTCGACTAGGCGCCAGCTTCGCTGCCACCCGTTCGAGGGGTGGGGGACGGAGCGCGCGCGTCTACGTGGACCAGGCGCCAGCTTCGCTGCCACCCCTTCGAGGGGTGGGGGATGGAGCGCGCGCGTCTACGTCGACTAGGCGCCAGCTTCGCTGCCACCCCTTCGAGGGGTGGGGGACGGAGCGCGCGCGTCTACGTCGACCAGGTGGCAGCGAAAGCGCGCGTCTACGTCGACTAGGCGCCAGCTTCGCTGCCACCCGTTCGAGGGGTGAGGGACGGAGCGCGCGCGTCTACGTCGACCAGGCGCCAGCTTCGCTGCCACCCGTTCGATGGGTAGGGGACGGAGCGCGCGCGTCTACTTCAACTAGGCGCCAGCTTCGCTGCCACCCGTTCGATGGGTAGGGGACGGAGCGTGCGCGTCTACTTAGGCGCCAGCTTTGCTGCCACCCGTTCGAGGGGTGAGGGACGGAGCGCGCGCGTCTACTTCGACTAGGCGCCAGCTTCGCTGCCACCCCTTCGAGGGGTGGGGGACGGAGCGCGCGCGTCTACGTCGACCAGGCGCCAGTTTCGCTGCCACCCGTTCGATGGGTAGGGGACGGAGCGCGCGCGTCTACTTCAACTAGGCGCCAGCTTCGCTGCCACCCGTTCGAGCGGTGAGGGACGGAGCGCGCGCGTCTACTTCGACTAGGCGCCAGCTTCGCTGCCACCCGTTCGAAGGGTGGGGGACGGAGCGCGCGCGTCCACTTCGGCGGTGCGCAGCAAAGGCGGGGGTCTTGTCCTGCAAAATCTACCTCGTTTTCCTTAACAGGCCACCTACAGTGCATCAACATACAAGGTAATGCCGGCGGGCTCCATCAGGAACACCGACTGTAGGTAGGCCTGCTAAGAAAAACAGGGCAGACCTCGCTGTCGCCTGCGGAAGCGCGATGCGGAGGCAGGAGGCGCGGCTGGCAGTCGATAACCGGCGCTGATCAAGCTCCCAGGAAAAAGGGACCTCCTTCTGTGCATCAACATTCCCCCAAGCCGCTCAGCGTCACCCAGGAATGTTGATGCACGGCAGGGGCCCATTTTAGGGGAGCAGCTTCTATCACAGTATACGCAGAAGCAACGCCGCACCAGCGCCATATATATACCCCAATCAGCAGGGGATCCAACCGGCGGAAGGCCAATCGGCAGAAGTCCAACTGCCGGAAGTCCGCCGACATATTAATGGTGACGACGCCTCAACACCCGCACCGCGCCAAGCACGCTGCACTACGTGGACGGCCGGATGTCCGAGCGTCGCAGCAGCGCGCACGTCTGCTTCGGCTGCAGTGCAGCCCCGGAAGTTTGGAAAAGTTCACAGGCCGCGGGGACGGAGGGGGCCAAAGGACTCGGCAACATGGCTTCGGCCTTGTGAAGCCCTTTACCATGAGAGGCTCCTGTCGTAGGGATGGCCCCCACCTAAGCCCAGCATGCCTGGTAGGAGATTATAAGGCCCAGAATAGGCCATGTGTAATGACATAACTGCCCCCAGAGGGGATAACCAGATGTGAGGGTATAACTGTAAAAGCACTCCTCATGTGTATATATATATGAGTACAAGCCATGGGGAGGACCCAGGCCATTACACTTATCTTCATCACTCTCCACTACCATCTCTCTCTCTGTTTGGTCTGTAGCCACAACAAGGATGGTAATTTATTAAAAATACAGGTGATAACTTATAGTGTAGCTGATGGTAACTTTAGTACGATAATGGTAAGTTTTAAAATATTTTAAACTTATAGAAATACTGGTAATGTTGAACTTAGGATGGTAATTTCTTAATAGTATAATGATAACTCAGGGTTCGAATGACGGTAATTCCTAAACTTTTTCAAATTTGTAAATTGATGGTAACTTTAAACTTATATTGGTGATTTATCAAACTATCGGTGGTAACTTAGAGTTTAACAGATGGTAATTTATGTGACTTTCGTTTGATAATTTATTTTTTAGTTATTTTTTGAAATCCTTGAGTTAGATGACATAATGCAGTGGGTAAATGTTATGAATAGAAAGCCAACTACTTCAGAGATTATTCTACAAAAAAAAAACGAGTGCTCTATATAGGACTACAATCCCAAAAAAGAAAGAATGTACATCCAATGCTCCTCTGCCTCTGCTACTTTTCCTTCGTATTTGTATTTGGAATTTTCCCGGCTGTCGCGGAAGAGGCAAAGAAAGGAAAGAGAGAAGTGATCGTACGCGGGAGAGACCAAGAACTGAAATGAGACACGATGGGCAGCGTGTTAGACACGTCCAAGAAAGAATCTATCATGCACTTGACGAAAATTAAGCTGAAATATCTGGTCATAGATCGGTGTGAAATGGCGCTCAAATTCTTCCCAACGTGAGAAGCTAGCATCATATCCTACGGTGATAAGGCATCAAATCAAAAACGATGTATGCTTTTTTCTTCTTTCTCCATGTGCCAAAAGCTCCTTAATAATTAGCACTATAATTCTATGCGAAAAACGTGGGGTTAATAGGGACCTGACGATGGAATCCTAGCTTTGCCAACTAACAATTTTCCAGACATATTCTGGTATTCTCAGATATTGTATCCGACAGAAAGGGACACATCAGTATGGCATGTAGTCTGGGTGGCCCCCTACACAATACCATCTCAACAAAGTTCAGACGCAATATATATATATATATATATATATATATATATATATATATATATATATATATATATATATATATATATATATATATATATATATATAAGTTAGATGTTCATGTAGGATTGAGTATGATAAGTTAGGGGAGCAAAGGACTCTTCAAAAATTTTCCCTAAATATCAGCAACAACACATAACGGAAACTCAACAAAACCCAGAGCCAAAATCAAGAAATAGACAATCAAATCGGTCTAACCACTTAGAGGGGGCGGTCCGACCGCTGGGGCGATCTGACCTATCTCAAAATAGAGAACCAGCATGAATTCAAAATCAAGAATCCATACAACTTGTGCTTCGTTGAACCAAATAACTTGAAACTTGGTATGCACCTTCTTTAGGATATCACAAATCTATTCTAATCAACGATCGAGATATTCGTCACCAAAATTTTGACATTTTTCTATTTGAAGGAAGGTTGCAACAAAACAGGGCAAAATAGGAAAAACCTTTATCTACTCTTGATCATGAATCCTTGATGATATATATGATCTTGGATGGGTTTCTATATGTCATAGAAAGGTAGATCACAGCACGAATTCACGCTAAAACCCCCACAAGAGCAAAACCCCAAAATCATCTCTCTTGAGGAAAACCGGGCAAACTCAAGAATTTCCCCTAGAAGGTGTCTAGATGGATAGGATCTGATCTCCAAGAGAGATCTTCATCTCTTATATATCCTTGATACCAGAAAAAAAATCAATAAGAGATATATCCAAATAAGAAAGTCAAGTAAATCAAAAGTACAAGGATCTATGGTACAACTCACTTGGCTAAACTTTGGATGTTCATTTCAATTGGAGAGGAATGTTTTGTAGTCACACCCTCACGAGAATAGAGTTCTAAGCCTAGAGCACATATACACAAGGCTCCTACACAAGAAAACTCTAACTCTAATCTCTCAAGTCACACGTCTTATCTCTCTCCTCAACACACAAGACTTATACAGTGGAGGCTACCACTTCACACCAAACCAGCCACTCTTTAGTGGATCACATCACTTACATATGGAAAAACCTGGTAGCCCATACACAAATGGGTTTTAACACTACATTTTTCAAAGCACGATTTCACAAGGCTCCACAAGCATGATAAGATACTCCAACCACAAAGACATGACCTAAACCACTTAGGCCAATGTTGTAGTTTAGCAAACAGTCACTCCATTTGGTATTGGATAATTTCCTAAATTGCCATTCATCGGTCTTCTCGAAGATGCAATGCCCAATGCATCATCGCTAAGATCACACGCCTGCGCCGAGGCCGTCACCACTTAAAACACTTAAGTCATATGACACACCACATTACACCATAATCTATGATGCCCAACACTTTACTACCAAGATCGTGCGCCTGCTCTAAGAAACATCACTATTTAAAATGCACAAGTTCAATTGACATATCACATACATGCACTGCCTCTTCACAATCTTTGTCTTTCTCTCATGCTCTCGGCTTGAGATGATGCTCCACTTGGACTTATACGACACTTCATGGCCACCAAGCCTCGGTCTACCACTGGCCGCAATTCATCATGAAAGCACATTCACACCAAAGAATAAGAAAATCGATCTGAACACAAATGATATGTACTTAACTCTCATTAGTAAAACACATAAATGGACATATCCATGACTCACATTTGCATAGAAACCCCATTACTAACACTTGCACGGACTCCCGCCATGATTAACACCACTAAAACCAATAATTTAGCACACCTCAACAAGGGTCGGTCTGACCATACCCACCAAGCCGGTCAAACCGCCCTGACACCCACCAGCCAAACCACCATGCATTGGCCGGTCTGACCACCAGTCAAGGCCTAGTTAGACCACAAGCCAGTTACACTGCCAGCAGGTCTGACCGCTAGCCTAAGGCTAGTCAAACCGCTATCACTTTGACAACAAAAAACAGATACTCTAAAACACAAAATCAAAATCAACTAAATAACAACAATGCAAGAGAACTCCATAGTTTTAAAGCAACTATAGTTAACGGAAAGAATAAAACCCATATTAACATCTCTTGGGATACACACACACATATACATATACATACATATATACATATGCATATACATATACATATATAAATGTGTGTGTATACATATACATATACACAAATATGTGTATATGTGTGTGTATATATAATCTGAATTTACCTGAACCAGTTAGTTTAATAGGTTTGAGATTCTCTGTCTTGCAACAAGTAAGCAGGACAATGATTGCTAATAGCAACCTATCATTAGGTACAAATCTCTCTGTTTTCCTTCTGTCTGGCTGCAATGGACTATATGAAATTGAGATCCCCAGTAAAGCCAACCAACCTCCACTAGTGCGTTGGTGCAATAACATATGACTAAGACCAATCATTTGGGCATGTTAAAAGTATTCATAAATATATGGTTTTCAGAAAGGGACTTTGGGTTCTTCAATAGGGGGAAAAAAGAAATAAAGGGACTTTGGATAGCTCTGATTTGTTTGTTTCAACTATTTCTTTTTTTTTAAGCTTGACCTAAGCTAGTATGCATCACAGGCTCCATACCTAAAAGATTTTGGGACCTAACATCTAGTTGGAAGACGTTGAAATTAACAAACAGTTTGATGTCTACATATCTTCTCATTTGGAAAAAGCCATGTGCTGATTTGGATATTGTGAGGTGGAGAGCTGCTCGTTGGGTGAGGTAACCGCAAAAGTTATGTTGATTAATTTGATTAGTGTGAGATAAGTTCATTGCGTAATGTGTGAGATTAAATAATAAGTGATCTTGACCAAAGAAGATAATTTTCCGAGAGCTTTCAGATGATGATATGCATTTGCATGTGAAAAGCATGAGCACGATAATTTATTTCGTCGTAGTTTGTCCAGTCTCACTGCATGGCTCCAATTAGTAAAACAAAAGAACAATCATATATACTTGATTCAAGTCAGTGTCTAAATGGAAGATATATTCCATATTTTTCCATATTTTTCAAGTCTACAAATTAGTACATTTTCTCAACTCATAGTTACCAAAAACAACTCATGGCTCTCGCGACCACCTAGGCGCCGCACCCCCCCCCCCCCCCGCCCGCTGTTAACCACTCCGACTGCGGATCTCCCCACCCATGGCTTGCTTACTCCCCTGGGCGTCATGGGCAGCCCTAGCCCCACTTCACCTCCAACTGCTCTACCACCCCCACCGCCGCTCCTGAGCACGTCGATGGTCAGCTTGGCCGCCAGAGTCTCCTACCCGGGCGTGATTTGATAGATCCACAGCTCCCACCTCCTTTCCCTCAAGATACTACTTTCAAGGCAAGTATTCCCAAATCCTACAAAATCCACTTCGGGGCAGAGCTTCGGTGCAATTCATTCTGCCTGTCACCTCAAGTCAGTGGTAGTTGCCACACCCCATTTCCTCTAGGAAGATAATTGTTAGATCATGTGGTTAGGTTTAGGATATTTTGGTGCTGAATAATTGACAATGGTTAATTTGTTATAAAATTAAAGACAAGTGCAGTGCAGGCTCACGGCTCCCCCTCCCCTTCCAATGGTGCCCCCTCCCCAAAGCTCGAATATGCGACCAAGGATACAACGCATTCAACGTGTAACCACTCCCCTACTCAGCCTCAATGGGAGCTAGTGAAGCCAATATTCTGGTGGCATAATGGCTAGAGGCGACCTTTAACCATGCCCAAGACCTCCTTCCCCCAAGAACTCTTCCTCCAAAGCTTCAACTGCCTTGGCCGAGACCACAAAGCCCTTTCCTGCCGTGACCCTTACAGGTGCTTCCATTGTCTATGCTCAGGCCACAAAGCGATGGAGTGTCACCGAGCAGCACACCTTCCCAGCCAACCGCAACCGCCACCTAGCTAGCCATGCCCGCCAGCCTCAGCTATCATGGCTAGCCACGACATCAGCAACCTGGCTACCCATCCTATGGAGGATGCTTGCATAATCCCCTCCTTTAGGAAGTTACAAAGAGAGCTCCAAAGGCATGAAGACTACTCAGTGGTTGATGACGATATAATAATACTCAAATTATTATTTATCTATAAATGATATTATCACGTCATTATACTTCTTGGGTATACTCCTTACGAGTAATGGAGGAACTTAGCCAAGTGGTCATAAGCCTCTTCTATGACCACTCTCTAGTCGTAAGTCAATCTACAAGCATGACATGGTTGTAAGTCATTCTGCGAGCATGACATGGTCGTAAGTCATTCTTCAAGCATGGCATGGTGATAAGTTATTATATAGCCACTCTATGTTCGCAAGTTCCTCTACGACTATCTTAACTTTGACTGGCTTGTCTACGATAACCTGCTGCATTGTGGGTCGCCTGACAGGGCAGTTAGCATATGTGATTATTCTCTAGAGTAATTGTTCATAACTCCTCTCTGACAGTAACCGCTGCACAACGGATGAGATACCACATTCTCTGATAATAACTCCCATCGGATGGTTATCATTTGAAACATTAAGGCGCCTCTTGACTCGGAATAAACTACCACCGATTCGCAAGCTATATAAAGGTTGAGTTAGGGAGAGGGGGCAAGATTTGATAGACCCGAGGGAGAATAGAAGAGTGCAAGTCTTTTCGCCATCCCTCTCTCTCGATTGTAATTTGTTCATTAAGCAATAGCCACATAGGAGTAGGGTTATTATTCTTCCAAGAGAAGGCTCGAACCTGTATAAAAATATGGGTGTCTTTTCTCTATGTGATCGTAGCCAGGTCTCCAAGAACTCCCTTGAATCTAAATAATCATACGTAAGATCAATAGTAAAACATCAATAGTTAGTGCCATCCATGGGGAGCTTCTTCCAAACTCCAGTAATTCTTTGTCAGTAAGTTCTCTTCTTTCTGATGTCCTCATGGCAGGAGAGTGGAACGAGGAGAACTAGTTCGACCTGGCCGACTACGTAGACTTCGACATGGATGCTTGCTACGACTACAAGCAGACCATGCTTTCATCCGATGGTGAGGCTATCACTGGAGGTCCCTCGCGTGATCCCGGAGATCATGCCATAGATAAGGTTGGGGAGAGATCCTATCCCCCACAGCGTTACACTCTATATAGGAACGAGTTTCTCCAAAGGGCAAGGGTCAATCTGACCACGAACAGGACTTGCAACATGACAAGGGGCCTCCCCCTAAGTGTTTGAGCTCAAGAGCTTGCTTGAACACCAGGCTACAACCACTTCTAAGAAGGGGAATTCTGGTTTATAGCTGTCTCCCGTTGGAGTTGAACTCAAGAGCTTGCTCGAACACCAGGCTACAACCACTTCACAGAGGGGATGGTGCGAAGGCTTCGAAGTATGTTGGCCAGACTCGAGCAACCTCGCTGACTCAACTCTAGGAGTTCTCTGAGCATTCCCTGGTCATGTCGCTCTCCTAACCATAACTCCAGTCAGAGAAGAGTTCTCTGAGCATCCCCTGATCGGTGAGCCTTCGAAGGAGGTGATCAATCACCACTTCAGGCAAGGAATCTTCAACAGCAGATGGAATATGATTAGTACAACCCATGTATGGATGAGACCTATTACAGGTCGGGTCCATCGACTACCAGTCATCGTCAAGTACAGTCACCTAGAGACACTAATCATCCTTTCCCACAAAGGAGGCATCATGAACTCGTTACCGGGCATTCGGCATTCACGCCTGAACTCCGAGCAGTGTGCTAATCTCCTTGGTTTTGACTAGTGAATATGGAGAAGTTTGATGGGTCCTAGAATCCCATTGAGTTCCTTCAAATTTACACGACTGTGGTTCATATAGCAGGAGGAGGAGAGCATGTCATGTCAAAAAGATCACAAGACAAGGTGGTGTCCTCTCCATAAAAAGGAGGAGCACGATCTTCATAATTGCTGAGTTTTCTAACAAAAACTTGAGGATTATTACTCTAGTAAAGGACCACTTCCCACACTCGATGAGATGGGACAAATGAGTGGTCGAAAGCACTCAGATGAGAACGAGGAGATGCCCTTTCAGGATTCAAAGGACACCATCGAGCACATCTATGGAGGATCTTCAATGTACCAATCCAAGTGACAATATAAAGCAGTTGAACGAGAGGTAAACTCTATCAACCCTTCCCTTGTCAATAATCTTCCTAAGTGGTTGTAACTCATTATCTCCTTCAAGAAGGGTGACTGTCCGATTTCTTCAACTTGATCGGGTCAGGTTTCGATCATGGTTGAGCCCACCATCAACAATTGTTGAGTAAATCAAGTATTGATTGATGGTGGTAGTTCTTTGAATATTTTGTTTCTAAGTGTTCTAGACAAGATGCAAGTTCCTTGGACCTAAATAAAACCTATACAATACTCATTTCATGGGATCGTACAGGGTCTTTGGTCAAGCCAATTGGTCAAGTTTCTCTGCCTGTTATATTTGGTTCTCCAAGCAACTTCAAAATAAAGAAAATAACTTTTGATATGGTCAATTTTGACACGACGTATAACGCCATGCTTAGACAACCAACTCTGACATGTTTTTTTTATTGCTCATTATGCATATCAAAGTCTTAAGTTGCTAGGTCCCAAATGAGTAATCACAGTGTGTTGTAATAAAAAGATGGTGCTCACATGCGACCGCAAGTCCCTTGAGATGTTCGGCCAGTTACCAACTCGAGAAGCAAGTAAGACATAACCGTCGACCAAGCACTTGAAGCCTAAAGCTACACCAAAACTAACGAGCAAGTCTAGAAAGTCCCTCTGAATCCAAAGGAGCCTTCGAAGACCATTTGTATCGGGGTTACTTTCGACTACATAGGAAGAATCCCTCATCACTTTCCTCTGGGTAAACACAGATATATTTGTGTGGCAATCATCCAATATGCCCAGGGTCCCCAAGGAGGTGATCGAGCACATGCTAGCTCTATGGACTGACAAAAAACCCATGCAACAAAATTACAGAGGTTCGCACAGGAAGCTATTAGGTCAGAATTGGACAAGCTACTAAAAGTAGGCTTTATAAGAGAAGTTAATCACTTAGAGTAGTTGGCTAACCCTGTAATGGTTAAGTATAATGGTAAGTGGTGTATGTATATAGACTATACTGATCTTAATAAAGCTTGTCTCCAAAAGATGATTTCCCTCTTCTTCATATGTATCAATTAGGTAATTCTACTGCTGGTTGTGAAGTGTTAAGTTTTCTAGTGATTTCCCTCTTCCTTGCATCGATCAATTAGTCAATCTACTACTGATTGTGAAGTGTTAAGGTTTTTAGATGCATACTCTGGTTACCACCAGATTAGTATGCGTTTAGAAGATGAAGAGAAGACAATATTTATTACACTATTTGGGATATTTTGCTATGTCAAAATGCCATTTGGTCTGAAGAATGTTGATCCTACTTTTTAGCGTCTGATGCAATTGACTTTTTAACTTCAAATAGGCCAAAATTTGGAAGCCTATGTTGATGATCTTGTCATAAAAAGCATCAAATAACTTAATCACATTTCAGACCTACAGGAAACATTCGACAACCTCATAAAGGATAGCTTGAAACTCAATCCTGAGAAGTGCATGTTCGGAGTTTCTTTGGGAAAGTAGCTCAGATTCCTTGCTTCTGCATGAGGTATCGAAGCAAATCTTGAAAAGGTAAATGCCATTAAGCAAATGTGCCCTTTGACCACTAAGAAAAAGGTCCAGAAACTCATTGGTTACATGGTGGTGTTAAGTCATTTCATTGCACGACTAGGTGAAAAAAATACTTCCTTTCTTTAAACTTCTAAGGAAGCATGAGGGATTTGAATGGTTGAAGGAGGCTAACGATGCCTTTGAGGATGTCAAGAGATATCTTACAAGTGCTCTTGTTCTTGTTTCTCCAAAACCAGAAGAGCCGCTCTTAATATATGTAGCTACCACTACAGGCAGTAAGTGCAGTGCTGGTCGCAGAGCGCAAAAATGTTTAATGACCAATTTACTATGTAAGCCAAGTCCTACAAGGGCCTAAGGAGAACTACCCTTAGGTACAAAAATTTCTATATGCTCTCCTCATGTCTTCGAAGAAACTAAGGCATTATTTTAAGGCATACAAGATTATTGTGCCATCTAAGTTTCCCTTATGAGATCCTCCAGAATAGGGAAACAGCGGGACGCATGGCAAAATGGTTAGTCGAACTTGTGGCGTTTGACCTCCATTTCATATCCCGAACGACCATTAAATCCTAGATCTTAGTAGACTTCGTCACCAAATGGACAAATCCTAAACCTGTTTAGGATCCCCAGTACACCTCCCATGACTAGTGGATGATATACTTTGATGGGTCAATTACACTTAGTGGCTTGAGTTCTAGGGTAGTCTTGGAATGTCCCATGGAAGAGACCTTAAAGTATGTTATCTAGTTAAACTTTCCATCCACAAATAACATGGCCTAGTACGAAGATTTGTTGGCTGGCATACAAGCAGCAAGGGCACTCACAATTCGTCAACTACTCGTAAGAGGAGAGTCTCAACTAGTCGTGAATCAGGTTAGAAAAGAGTACCAATGCTCTAATTTGACCATGTCTCAGTACTTATCACAAGTTAAAGCTTGAAAAGCACTTTTTCGGTTTTGAGTTACAATATATCCCTTAAAAGGATAATTTTTTCGCTAAGCAGTTAGCTCAAATGGCTTCTTCCCGATCACAAGTACCACTAGGAGTTTTCTTGGAGCAACTCCAGAAACTATCTCTTGTCGAAACACCAGAAACAACTCCTACTGAGACAACCTCTCTTGAATATGAGGATACCTAGATGAGACCCATCTACAAGTATCTTCAGAAGGGTTGAATTCCCAAATATGATCTTGAAGCAGATCATTTATCCCGCAAGGCCAAAATTTATACTTTGGTCGATGGGATACTCTATAAAAGGAATCTCAAGAGGTTCTCATGTGATGCATATCGTAGAAAGAAGGATTGCAACTCCTTTATGTCATACATGCGGGCATCTGTGGAGTGTATGCTTCTTACAAAACGCTAGTCGGTAAAGCCTTTAGACAAGGTTTTTATTGGTTGACAGCCCTTAATGACACCAAAGAGTTGGTTAAGAGTATGTACAATGCTAGTTTTCTAGCAAGCAAATACACCAACTGGCTCAGGCTCCACAAAATATACCATTATCTTGGTCTTTTGCGACATGGGGTCTCAACATCTTAAGACTGTTCCCAAAAGCACCAAGGGGCTTTGAATTCCTTTTTATGGCTATTGATACATTTACAAAATGGATTGAGGTAGAACATTTGGCTAGGATAACAATGGAAGCCGTAAAAAGGTACATGATAAGAAGCGTGATTACTCGATTTGGAGTCCCAAATCAAATAATTACGAACAATGGTAAACAATTTGTGAGTGCAAAATTCTAAGAGTTTTGCGATGAATTGGGTACCAAATTATGCTACGCTTCTGTCGCCCATCCACAAAGCAATGGAGTAGTCGAAAGGGAAAATGGCCAAATAATGCAGGGTATTAAAACTTAAGTCTTCAACTAGCTTGTAAAGTGTTCAGGGCCTTAGTATTATAGGCAATTTGCACGACTCCTAGTCATGTGATAGGTGAAACTCCTTTCTTCCTAGTTTTTGGAGCTGAAGCTATGCTTCCTCCAGAACTAAAGATCAGGTCGACAAGGGTCAAGAACTTCGACCACTCCAACCAGGAACAACTTCAAGTAAATGACATCAACCTACTCAAAGAGAAGAGGAATCAAGCCTTAATCCGTTCAACAATCTATCAACAAGCCATACGTAAATACTATGACTATAAGGTCCAATCTTTCAGCCTTGCTGTAGGTGACGTATTGAAGAAGATTCAATTCCAATCTAATCAGAACAAACTTTCCTCTAAGTGGGAAGTTCCTTACACAGTGGTAGAAGTTACACGACCAGGCTCAGTATTACTCACCATGGAGGACAACCAAATTCTCTCAAACTCTTGGAATATCGACCAATTGCTTAAATTTTATGTGTAATATATCTACTCTTTCAATAAAGTTTTTAGTTTGTTCAATCTTTATTATTGTATGTTGAGTAGAGTTTATTTTATGTTTGTTCGACCACTTCTTGTATATTCAATATGTTTAAACTGATCGGGGAAGGAAACATCCCTAGTCAAAGTCTCTCCTCTCTGCATGTGGTTCTGCCCACTAAATGGAGCTTCCTATTGTTAAATTGTTTCTGACTCTTGCTATCGGCACAAAACAATTGGGTTTCTTGATAAAAAGTTGATCGAATTTAAAAAGAACTCGGAGAGTTTGTCCCGTACTCATTTATGACTTTGATTTGATTAACTTGGTTGGAGAGCGGTAACGTCACCTAGTCGAAGCCTTTTCTATCTGCATGTGGTCCTGCCCACTAGAAGGAACTTCCTAGCATCGACTCATTCCTTGCTTTTGCCACCAGAACATGACAATTGAAAGTCGACAACGATAGTTGGATAAATTGCTATGTACACTACATACTTAACTTTGTACTATTTGCTTAGTTATAAACTAAGTAAATAGTCGGGAGCTAGGATAGAGTTATCTATATAACTTCAATTCTTAGTCATGATTTCATTCTCTTTCATTCCTTTTTTGTCCTACAAGTACTAATCACTCAACAAGATGATTTGCAAGAAAAGGAAGATATATTTCATTAACAAAAGGTTACAAAGTTTCCTATTTACGAACTACTTTGACAAAGGAGATCCTATTTGCATCTCCTTGGCGACCTTCCGACCGGCTGGCTCCATCTTTTTGATCAAACAGGCTGCTTCTGCTTTAGAGCAATCAAAGCCATCATCGATTGGTTGAAGATTGAGGCTTTGATCACATGCCTTGAGTTTTGACAAGGCATAGCTCATAGCACCTTTGACCGCCTACATGAGCATACATGGTGTTTTCAGAAGGACTAACCATCTCAGCACCAAGTCCTTTGAGCAGATTGTTCAGGAGAGAAGCGTTGTCTTGAAGAATCACCTTCATCGACTATGTCTTTTCCTGACTATGAGTCGTAACCTCTATGTGTCACTTTATTTTGACTATAGCTTCTACAAAAGCAGAGTGTAACTTAGGTAGAAGAACATGTTTTCTAGAAAAGACTAGTTATTAGAACTGGTCAAAGGTAAAGATTTCCTTACCTGCTAGTCGGGACTCAAGCTTCTTAACTTCACCTTTGTGTCGGTCCTCCAATGACCTTATTTTCTGGTTTCTCTCTTTGTTGATACGAGTAACCTCACCAATCACTTTGATCTTTTCATCGACCTTAGTGCAAAGCTTACCCACTTTGACCTATTTATCTACAAAAAGAAAGAGTTAGAGAAAGACCAGAAAGACATATAAATAAGCAGTCGTAAGCTCAGAACTTACTATTTATTTTATCTTGCGACTTGTTAGTTGCAGAATTGGACTTTAAAAGCTTAATGGATAAGTTGATATTTTCCTTCTTGAGTCTCTGCATCTTGACTTTCTCATTGTCGAGAGTGCCTTCCAAGAATCTTTCATTGCTCTTAGACCTATAAGGGTTAAAGACAGGCATGAAAGAACTGGACTAGTGGTCGAAACAGAAAAAGACTACATATGCCATTGGCTTACCATTTCTTTGCCTCTTTATGCAGTTCAGCATTCTCTTGCCTTAAGAGCATAAGTTGTCTGTGGTATTCAACCATAGTAGCCATGTCTTCCAATGCTCTTTGAATAAAGGAAAACAATGAGAATCGGAAAAAGCCAATTATGAATAACTAAGCATTAGATGCTTACATTCATGCTCGTATGAGCGAATTTGGAGAGTACTTGTGGGAGTCCTCTAGCCGATTGAGGTCATCAACCTTGTTCCACCATACATTCTTGAGACGTTCATCGTTGAAAACATATCCTTTGTTGGGGATATCTTTGGGGTGAGGAACTTGGTCATGAGATCGACATGAGTAAGATTCCACTACAAAAGTAGGATTGAAGTATTTAGAGAAGAAGTTGGGTTGTTCTTCATCTTCTTCTTCAGTTGTACCTCCTCAGAGAGGGGGAGGAACATCCTCGTTGATCTCTTCCTCAGCATGGCGGTTAGAAGGAAAACCCACTTCCAGGCCAGGTACATCTTCCCTAGCCTTCTCTTCAATTTTGACTACCTTGGTGGTCGTAGCTACTTCGGCCTCAGAAGCAATCCCTACCATTGTCATAGTGATCGATTCTACTACCACCTTCTCTACCGTCTCTTGAACTATGGGTAGAGTCGCAGGGGCTTCTCAACTGAAGAATCCCCTAACAATGAAGTTGCCAGGCTAAAGACACAAGAAGAGAAGTGAATTAGCATTTAAATAGGCAAGAAGGTAAAGTGCAATTGTTATGCTGTTATTTATATACCTTGAACTCTTAGCTTTAATCTTGAACATAGAAGAAACCTTCCCTAAAGGAGGTTTCTTCAATTTTTCTTCCACAACTATGTCTGGTCGTGGAGGAGCAGGGTCATTTTCGACCATGATTGGTCATTGTGGTGCAAGGTTGCCTACAACTGTGTCTGGTCGCAGACCTTGAGCAAGTGCAACTACTCTCTCTTTCTCTTGCTCTTTCTGATGGTCAGGCCATGTTTCAACCACTAGTAGAGCGGTATCCTTCTTGATCACAGGTTCTATTGTTACAACAGCCTCCTCATAAAAGATACAAAACTCTTCCATTTTTCATTTTTGAGTTGATTAATAAAGCTTTGAGAATCTCCAACTGAGAATGTTTTGTCATCATAATAGTAAGATACCTTGATCTTGAGAGTCGGTTGCTCTATCCTACGAGTTAGTTTCTCTAATACAACTGCTCCTATCACCTCCGCAGTAGCAACGTCTAAAAAGAATTGTTCCACATGGACAGAGGCCTGAGGAGAGGGAGGAACAACACTCAAACCATCATCCTATTTGTTGTCTGCCTTCTTGGTTGGAGGAGCTTTAACCTTCTCCATCTCTTTTCTGATAACCATCAATTCGACCTCTTGGTCGTCTTGATGATTTTCCATGCCGACTTTCTATAAAAAGGAAAGATGTTAAGTACTTGTTACTTACAAATATTAACTCCTAAAAAAGAAGTCGAACTTTGATTACCTTTAGGCAAGCATTTCTTTCCTTAGCGGATACGTGCACCAAGATGTGAGGAGCCTCCACATCAAGTGTTGGAGCCTTCTCGTAGATAGCTTTGACTCGAGAATCAATCCCTCCCAAAGCAAGATCTGTACAGACCAATAAGTGGTCGGTAACTAGTACTTGTAACTCAGAGTTTAACTAAGAAAG
Source organism: Dendrocalamus latiflorus (assembly GCA_017311315.1). Classification (NCBI taxonomy): domain Eukaryota; kingdom Viridiplantae; phylum Streptophyta; class Magnoliopsida; order Poales; family Poaceae; genus Dendrocalamus; species Dendrocalamus latiflorus. The sequence goes on along the minus strand of CM029670.1, from coordinate 27,169,371 downwards.
TGAGTTTAATTGTTACTTACCATTCTCATAGTCTCTCGTCGTATCCTTAGCCCCCGAGTACATCCACATTATATGTACTTGTTTCTTTAGAGGGCTGATACAACGTGTAATGAAGTCTTTCACCACGTGCTAGCTGGTAAGCCCCTTTTTCCTTAGCTCTTTGATGGCTTGGATGTAGGGGTCTATCCGAGTTAAGTCTTTGGGGACCAAGTTCCACGAAGAGAGCTTCTCGGCACCTTCCCCACAAAGGAAAGGTTGTCTTCGCAAGTAGTCTCCCAGTAGAACCATCTTCTCTTCCAATTCGGCCAGGATGACCGAGTAAACATTTGGATGTATTGCTCTATCTTACTGGCATGGAGCATCAGATTGTAGCTTCTGGTAATTCCATGTTATTGGCTCATCTCATAGTAGTACCAAAAGAGCTCCAAATCTGGAGGAATTCCCAGATAGGCTTCACACAGATACACAAACATACTTAACATGGTGATTGAATTAGGAACCAAGTTCACCGGTTTGACACCAAAGTATTTGAGTATAGCTATGAGCAAGGGATGAGTAGGGAGTCAGAGTCCACGGTCACAATAGGCCTAGAAGATTAGAATTTGACCAATCTCCCCTGATGGCTAGTGCTGTCCGATGGCTTTAATCCACTTCACAAATTTTCTTGAAGGAATCTGCTTGGCCACGACCAAGGCTTTCATTTTCTCATCATCCATCTCTGACACCGACCATTTGGAAGAGGATTTCGTCATCTTCTCTGAGTGGTTGTTTAGAATTTAGAAGAAATTGGAGGAAGAAGAAGGCTCGGTCGGAGGGGAAAGCAAGAAGCTCAAATGTTACCTCTGGGTAAGTTTTTATAACTGGATGAGTCGATTACCCATCTCGAGGACCAAACAGTTATTACCTCTTAGAGGACTCATTCTGATCAGGCAAATCAGTAAGAGCTGACTCATATTCCTTTGTTTGAACCCGATATGTCTTTACAACTCAAGTGAAATTACCCTATTGGCCAAGAGTTATTTCTAGTTGAATTAAGTCAAAAAGACCTTCATTTTAATCTTAACTTGTCTACGATTTATCTTTCTCAAGTAAGTTATTATTTATCTATAAATGATATTATCATGTCATTATACCTTTTGGGTATACCCCTTACGAGTAAGGGAGGAACTTAGCCAATTGGTCGTAATCCTTTTCTATGATTACTCTCTAGTCATAAGTCGCTCTACGAGCATAACATGGTCGTAAGTCGTTCTGCGAGCGCATGGTCGTAAGTAGTTTTGCGAGCATGGCATGGTCGTAAGTTATTCTACAGCCACTCTATGTTCGTAAGTTCCTCTACGACTATCTTAACTTCGACTGGCTTGTCCACGATGACTTGCCACATTGTGGGTCCACCTAACAGGGCAGTTAGCATGCATGATTATTCTCTAGAATAACTATACATAACTTCCCTCTAACAATAACCACTGCACGACGGACGAGATACCATGTCCCTTTGACAATAACTCCCGTCAAACGATTATCATTCGAAATGTTAAGGTGTCTCTTGACATGGAACAAACTGCCACTAATTTGTAAGCTATATAAAGGTTGAGTCAGGGAGAAGGGGGACCAAGATTCGATAGACCCGAGGGAGAATAGAAGGAGAGCAAGTCTTTTTGCCATCTCTCTCTTTCATAATCTATTCATTGATCCGCTAATCTACTACTACTCGGTGGTGACATCAGGCCAGCCTCACCAGGGACATCACCCACGAGGCCTTCAACGGGTGCTCAGTAGCACACAGCCATCGGTGCTGAACTTCCACAGTTTGCTGTTGCACATCTAACTTCAGGCTTGAGTGTCTCCTCCAAAGCTTCAGGGTCTTTTGGGCCACTAATGTTCCCTTCTGGGGCCTCCGTTCCTGTGACTGCACCCAAAGCCTTTGTCGCCGGTAGATACTACGCCATTGACACCCAACATAATTACCACAAAAGTGCCCGTGCTGCTGACTGCACCCCCATCAACTTCTGTGAGTTCTTGGACATCGTTCGCCACCTCCACAGAGCCCCCTTGGATGGCGACCCACTCTCGACAGGGTTAGCTGACACCAACTCTCATGATGATGGCTGCTCGTAGAGTTGCGACTTATTGGCCAAAATATTTTCGTCACCGACGCCATCCATCCTACTACTGTCTCATCTAGAGCCACCAACGAAGCACGAGCAGGCTGCTGCCTTCACTTCTCGCCAATGTGAGTGCCTCACATTGAAATGATGTGACACTCTACTTATAAGGCATGTTGAGGAGATGATCGCACGCGGGCTTGGTGTACTACATGAGGAGCAGTCCATGACTCATAATGCCCATAACCACTACTTGGCTTTGTTCAATGGCCCATTGCCACATGAGTCCATTCAAGCACTCTCCGCTTTGTTCAACTTCAATTCCAAGCAAGCATTACATGTCGACAATGCCCTGGCAGTACAAGGGGAGATGACTCGCCTTGAGGCTACAAATATGCTAGCAGTGCAGAAGGTGACATGGCTTCCAAAAGGCCACTCCTGCCAATGAAGCATGAGGCCTTCATCATGCTGGTAGACGAAGATGGTTGCCACTTTTGTTGCTTTTGCCCTACCTGTCCAGTCCGGCCATGTACTGCACAACCCCTACACACTTTTGTGGACTTTGCTACTGTGGCAGCATCGCTTCATGGATTGCACCCTTGTTGTGGACTTTTCTGCTGTTTCTACCAATACTATCACTAGTTGATCAATGTTCTACCCCTGCTCCTCATCCCACTAATCCCTTTCTCATGCTTTGTACAAATCTGCAACATCCTTCCTCTATGGCCGGCCAGAGTCCTCGCCCTTACTATGTCGAGACCTAGCCTAGTAATTCTTTGCTAGAATGTCAGGTATCTGGCTTCCACAGTTCCTTGAAGTAATCCAACAAGCTTGGATGGAACCAACGCATGGCTAAGACCCAATCCTTCGCCTAAATAAAAAATTGACAGCCACCACCAAAAGGTTAAGGGTCTGGAGCAAATTCCTATTCCTGCATGCAAGGCTCCATCTCTATATGGCCCAAGAGATCATCCTATGCCGTGAGACAGCGCACGAAAGCTGCACGCTCTTAGTGGGAGAGTCTGAGCTTTGGTCACACCTCAACAAAAGGATCATGGGCCTAGCGGTGGTCAAAAAATCCCAGAAGAAATAGGTGTCGCAAACTAACTGGCTCAAAGAGGGAGATACAAACACAAAATTCTTCCACATCTAAATTAACTCGCATAGGGAAAAGAACTTTATCCACTAGCTGTACAGGGATCAAGGTATGGCCCTCACACACGATGACAAAGTAAAAGTGCTATTCTAACATTTTGACTGTGTCCTCAGGCTCTCGTCTCCTAGAATAGCCACCTTCAACTGGGACAACCTCCAGCTACCACAGCTCGACCTCCATGCCCTAGTTGGTTCTCTCATAGAAGAAGAGGTCCATGTCACCATCCTTGAGCTGCCCGCGGACAAAGTGCCATGACACGATGGATTCAATGGAAATTTCTATCATGCCTGCTACGACATCATAAAGAGAGATCTCATGGTAGCACTGCATGGCTTCTTTAACCTGAGAACAGTAAATCTCCCATGCTCTAATATGGCAAATTTTGTCTCGATGCCAAAAAAGGAGGGAGCTCAATCTGCGGTAGACTTCAGACCGATCAGTCTCACTAATAGCTTATCTAAAATCACCACAAAAATCTTAGCTTTGTGACTCACATCCTTTATGAATGAGCTGCTCTCCCCAAGTCAAAGTGCTTTTATAAAGGGAAGATGCATCCAGGACAACTTCTTGTATGTCCAAAATCTGGCAAAAAAATACCACCGGAACAAGACACTTACACTTGACATAGCAAAAGATTTTGACTCAGTCCATTGGGACTACCTTTTAGACCTACTACAAAAATAAGGATTCCCTCCACAATGTAGAGACTGGGCCCCATGTCTCCTCTCCACTACCACCTCCACAGTCCTCCTTAACGGCGTCCCCGAGAACAAGATCCAACATCACAGAGGATTATGACAAGGCGACCCACTCTCTCCTTTTCTCTTCATCCTAGCAATTGATCCCTTGCAAAGAATCCTAAATTTTGTAAAGGACCTAAGCCTCTTACAGCATCTGGATGGGCAAGCAGCTTCCCTGAGAACATCCTTGTATGTGGATAACACGGCCATCTTTCTAGTGCCACAACAGGAAGGCGTCCACAATTTGGTCTAGATCCTGGAGAACTTTGGTAACATAACAGAGCTACAAACCAATCTACAAAAAAACCAAGTGGCACTGATTAGATGTGAACAATTTGACCTACAAACCATACTACAGTACTTACCGGCGGTGCCTACATCCTTCCTGTTACAATACTTAGGCTTACCCCTTGCATTGAAAAGACTCCGTCGGGTGGGCTTCCAAGTGCTAGAAGACAAGTATGCCAGTCATCTAACTAGATGGCATGGCAAATTGCTTACCCTTGCAGATAGGAAAACCCTCACCAAATAAGTCTTAACGGCCCAGTCCACCTACCTTCTTACGGCGATCAAAGCACCAAAATGTGTGCTCAAATCCCTCAACAAGCTAGCATGTTAGTTCCTCTGGGCAAGATCAGAACAAGTATCGGGTGGAAAATGTAAGGTCAATTGGGACAGAGTCTACAGACCTACCCACCTGGGAGGAATCGGTCTCTTGAACCTAAAGTGTTTTGACAGGGCCCTCGGACTCTGATGGTTGTGGCATGAATGGGTTGCTAAAAATAGACCGAAATGGCGACAGAGGGGGGGGTGAATGTCGAAATTTAAAACTCGCCCTCTAAATACTTAAGGAGTTGCTTCTCTCCGCTAGCTACAAAAGCTATGAAGAGAAAGCGTCCTAGACCACTTAACACCCCAAATCATCAGAAAAGAAGCCGGAGGCCTAAAAAACCAGAGAGGCAATTAAGGAACACTACTCAAAGTGACATAACAGGGACTAAAAACAAAAATTAGCATAAAATGCAGAGGCCCAGTCAGACCGGTGAGTCTAGGCCGGTCAGACCGCCCTTTGGGCGCCGGTCAGACCGCCAACCATGGGCCGGTCTGACCGCCCCTCGGGAGCAGGCAGCAACAGAGACAAATTTTCAGACTGAAACTTGAGATCTTCACACAGCAGTAAAATTCAACATTTTCCTTTGGATTTCTTTACCCAGAAAGACAAGGCTATAACCAAAATAACCACAGGAGCCTAGAGATACAAGAAAAACAACTCAAAACCAAGAACTTGGGATTTGACCCAAAATCTGAAAATATTCAGAGAGCAGCCCTAATCTTCAGATTGCCATCTCAACTTTCATCTTGGGCCAAGTAACTTTGCAGATAGAATAGCAATAACTTAAGAACCAGAGAATCCAAATTTCAGCCCACCTCAAGAAGAAAATCAAGGATTTGCACCAAACCCTAGAAATGCCAAAATCCTAAAGAACTACAGAGAGGGGCACAACAAGAAACAAATTACTCAAGATTCACAAGGCATTTGCACATGAGATTTGGCAATTAAGTTAGCAATAACCTAAGAGCATGCCAGCAAGAATCTCAAGCCATTTCCTCAAGGGAATCAAGAAATTCATCAAAACCCTAGAATGCAACTGAGGAACAGAGAGCCCCAGGAAGTGAAATCTAAGATTTTAATGTGATTAGCTCTTGGGAAAATCGATCAAATGATCTTGGGGCATCATCCCAACATAGAGCAACCCATTTTGCTACTCCTCAACAACAAACAACAAGAAATCGTAAAATCAAGAAATCATGCACAGAAGACATCGAAGGCAAAATCACCAGAGAAATAGGGACTTGAACAAATTCAACCAAAGCCATCTCATATTGATATTGAGGATCATAGAGACATCCCCATACATGATTACAACCAGAGGAATGATTACAAGGTGGCTCAACTCATCCTCTCCCTCTATCCAAGCTCTCACACACCCAAGAACTCAAGAACACTCAGAAGGATGCAACGTACAGAGAGGAGACATGAAGGGAACACCCACTGCTGCCTTCAACCACTCTCTAACAACTAAAGCCCCAAAGCAAAAGACCTCTCCAAAGGCTCTTTTGACTCACCAAAACCCTAACTCTCTTCCAAAGCCATGAGGGGGCATGCAGCCACCAACATCTATTTATAGCCCTTGGCTAACGGGTCTCCAACCCGTTACGCCCGCTAAACCCGAACGGAGCCCGCTCCCGCTTTTGCAGCCTCACGAAATTACCGTTTCGCCCCTCCTGCACCTTCCGGGAAGCTTCCGTGCTCCTTGTCGTCCAAGCCTCGCAACCACCTCGAGTCTCCACCGTCTTCAACACATCTCGACCGTTCTGACCTCGACACCGCCCGTGTCTAGTCCGGTCACCTCGTGTCTCGCCACGACTCAGCCAACACAGACAAGAAACACATCAAATAGCACTGCTCGATACATGTAAGCACAAATGCATTAATGAACCACATTAAGCATGAAAAGAGCCCAAACCTATTGAATCATCAAAATATGCATCCCAAGCACTTTGACCAGGTTTGACCAAGTCCGACCGAGCCCGATTGCACCGTGCAACGACATGGTCCGAACTACTCAAGCCAAACCCGACTCTCCTATACCGATGTTAATTACTCATCACACACATGGGGTCTTAACCACATGGTCTCTCACATACAAATGTTTCAAAGAATGACATACTACTTAATTATTGTGATGATTTAATCATCCTTAGGAACCATGGGGAAGAACCACGTGAGCTCAAGTGTAGAAGTGGAACCGTCAAGCGCAATCCAAGTCCTGTTCGTGAGTTCGACTCAAATTCGACCTTTTTAACAGCGTCTACTTCAAACGACCATAACTTTTGATCCAGAAGGCTTCTCGGGGCCCATGAATACTCTTTGGAAAGCTCTTAGAGTCTATTTTCAGATGAAGCTGGTCTCACCTCTAAACTCCATCCGAGCTGATAAAAAACTGCAAAACAAGTCGTGTCACTTTTTCAGTCCAAGTCAAAGTGGGCCTTGGGCCTTGTATCACCGCTTAGGCTATTTGGGCCGCCGCCATCTTCATGGGTACTATTCACATGAACAGTACCACGGCCGTACAGCCCGTACTGTTCATGTGAACAGTAACTGTGAATAGTACCGCACCCTTTTCCTTAGATAAGTGCGGCTTCCCCCTCCCCTATTTAAGGAGGTCGCACCCCTTTAGTTTTCCTCGGGTTTTTCTTAAGAGATTATTAGATTATTCTGCTTAGCAGTTTCACCGCACATTCGGTTGAGGAACCCCAACTTGGAACTTAATCTTTATTCGCAATACAATTTTAGATTGCATCTTGTACTCTCTTGCTTGTGTTCTCGATTCGCTTGCAGGAGATAGCCTTCCTGGCGAGGTCAACCGTGTTCGACACGGTTAATAACCAACGAAGCAGTGGTGTAATGATTGCGAGGGGTTCGATCTGTTTTGGTCAGAGCCTTTAGATCATCAATGTCGTGTTCTCCACAGTCAACTTATCAGTACCTTTCGGAAGATCGGAACATCGTCACATTACCTTCTAGAATTTGTCCTAGGCACATGGAAATAGATTGCGTGACATTGTGCTGGCCATCTGTGGTGCCTCCAGAAGAAAGAAATGCATGCTATAGACAGCGTTGACGAACAACAAATGGCTACAGGATCTCGACCTATCAGTTGGAATCTCAACAAAACACATACAAGAGCTTGTTGCTATTTGGGGGCTTCTCTCCATGACGCCCCTACAAGCTAGCCATGAGGACACCATAACATGGAAGCTAACTTTGAATGGAATTCACAACGCTACCTCATCGTATAGAGCATAGTTTCTTGGAACAATACACACCACCATGAACACCCTTGTCTGGAAGACTTGGGAACCTCTAAAATATAAAATCTTTGCCTAGCTAGCCATACAGAATAGAATCTAGACAGCGGATCATCTATTCCGGCGTGGGTGGCTGAACCAACATTTATGCCCTCTACGCAGGCATGCACCAGAGACTGCTATCCACCTTTTGGCTGAATGTGATTATTCCACAAGAATCTAGGTAGCCATTGAGCAATGGACAGTGAGTGCCTCCGTGAACCTAGAAAGCTGGCAGACACCATCCTCTATCCGGCAATGGTGGGAGGTGGCCATCTTTTCGACTGGAGCTCCACGAAAAGTAATGGTGACGCTCGTCATGCTGGTGACATGGGAAATTTGGAAGGAAAAGAATGCCCAAATCTTCTAATCAATGGTGACCACACAGATGTCCTTCATTGCCCACATAAAAGGGGAGGCCGAAACTTGGGTCATTGTGGGAGCCAAGAGACCGGTAGAGCTACCGTTTAATCCTGTATGTAGGATCATCGATGGCAATCAGCGGGGGGGGGGTGAATGATTGCAGCGCACAGTGAAAGCTTTTTCTCAAACCTACTGTCTTCTAGTTTTTCAACCTGCCAATAAAGTAAGAGCACAAAACAAAAAATAGAAGATTTTTTTTTTGTATTTCCTTTATTGGATGAACTCTTTCTATCTTCCTGGCTTTATGTCTCACATGAAACCAAAAATTAACATAAGCAAAAGAGAGAGAAAAAGCTCACTGTTCCAATTGATGGATGCATGTGCAACTCACAGGTGACTAGATAATTTTGCTTGCCTGACTCAAAGCATCATGCATGCGTGTGCATGCATTGGCTGCTTGATAGGCATGGGAGTCTTCGATTCAATATGAGTCCCAATCGAGAGTCGTGCACAACACATTGCTTGTTTTGTTTGTCTCTCGCTAATTGTTTTCTGTTAGCTCAAAACGGCCGACACAACTATCTTTTTTCATCGACTCCACCCCTATACATCGTGCAGCCGCCGCTCAATATTTCCTCTCTTTATTCGGATACGGCAAGAGTCTGTTTTCCTACTCGGTCACGGCTTCTTTTCATAACCAGCCGTCATGCCGTATCCGAGTCTCTAATCATCCCAAAAACCTAAACTAACTTTAAGGCCCAATACAAAAATATCAACCAGCCTATTTACCAATTCAACCAGACTTTCGGCACACTAAATTTCAAGGGATCCGAAACCCTTCCTAACACAGGTTTTCACGCTTTGACTTTTCAACTCATCACATGTCGAAGCCTTCAGGACCGCACCTCCTGTATCTTCTCCACGCATCATTCACCTTTGATCTCCATGTGCTCCGGCGTGAGCCCAACCATCTCGTGACATCCTCGACCGCCTGGACCTCAGATTTCCCCCTCCTAGTCCCGGTCTTCCTCGTCACCGACCATGACCGTCTTCACGTCCAACCTGCACATGCAAAGACCAAAGAACGTTTTTCTGGCACAAGTTCTTTCCAACTTGACCAATATTAATCCACGCACACACGCCACACGTCTCAAATAACAATACTAAGCAATGTTGTCAATTATTCATCATTATAAAAATTCTAGACTTAGCCACATGATCTTACACTGTAACAACTTAACCTCCTTCCTGGCGCCTTTATCCGACCTTGTACCTTGCATTTTCTAGGCACCTCTATACTCTGGCCTTTCTACTTCCCTTTAATTAATTACAGTAGTTCTCCTACCATGCTTTCAAAAAATCTTAGTTACCAAGTTGAGACGTTACCTGTTGTATGCGTGTACAAGTAGATCAAGCTAGGTTTCACCTTTACAATGCAAGCTAGGGAATTTATTCTTGATGGACAAAATTTTTGGTTTCACATGCAGTCTTAACTCAATATGTCGACCAAAAAATAGCCTTTAAGCTAGTCAGTCATTTCTGAAGAATTTTTGTCATTCCATCTTCTGCCACCGTATGAGCAATTTCACAGTAGCTTCATCCACATATTGATGCTTCACCAAAATATACGTAGAAATAGTTTCCATGGTATATTGATACTCCATTCGTTCTTTTTACTTGACTTTTTTTTATTTTTTTACAGTCTTTGAGATGCGATTTTAACCATTAAGTTTTATAACTTTACATTAAGATGTACTAATAAAGCTAGGAATAATTTCATATAACACCCTAAACTTTATTTGAAAGTCTGTTTAGTACTCAAAACTATGAAACCAGATATTTGACCCCTAAACATTGTAATCCGATTTAGATAACACTCTCAAGTGTCGCTATCCTCCGACGTGCCTCTAGAAGCTCATGGGTCAAACGATGGAGATACCCAACAAGTGACCTTACCAAGCCCATGGGATGGAGCTCAGGAGTGTTGAATCCCATGACAGGCACTCGGAAGACATTGTTCTTACTATTTCCTGGTCGGGAGGGAAAATAGTAGAACATGTCCTCCAAGTTAAGAAGGTCATGATGGAGGCGGACGATGGCGATATAGGCCATAACGTAAAGGGACATAAGAGTTCTTTAACCATGTCCAAAGTAGCATAGAGGCTGGTCTCTAGGGTACTATCCATGGATAAGCACTTCCACGAGGTACTCAGTGGACGCCGCACTAGAGGGTGTGCTATAGATGGTGTACTCTAGCGCGCGGGTGATGCTAACATGCTGCAACATCATCCATAAGGTGTGTTGTAAGGTGCCTTCCTCAAACGTGCTAGTCTACTACTGTGGTACTTAGTGAGTACGCATTTATAAATTTTAAATGAGGTGGGGTTAGTGACCAATTTTTGAAAGGTATAATGAAAGGCAAGCATGAGAAATGATGCTAAGAAAGGAAAAAAAAAGTGCAGCAGTGCAGTGCCTTATATGTTTAAAATATTTGCTAGATCATATGGTTCTATTTCCATGTCAAACCTTCATCTTCAGAGGTTATACCTTACTTTAAAATGCAGAATATTTTGAGACAAGATGTGAAGGAAACCAAAAAAGCAATTTAGATAAGATGAGACAGCTAAGAGAGGTAAGGACAACAAGAATCCCTATATTTTTCACAAATAATTTTAGGATTTAAAATAAGTTGTATTTGGAAAATAAATTCTTAATCTAGCGGCCATTATATCTGGGTCTTGACCTACAGTTAGTATGACTTTGATACCACTGCTGTGGGGACCCCGGGCATTGAATACTGGAAATCCTTGTAATCCTTATATGTGTTTCATACTAGTCCCATGATCAGTGGATAACATACGTACTGACAACATTGAGATCACCTCCATACATATCGCATTCAAATAATTTACAACAAAAGGGCAATATATAAAAAATGCGTAATAAAGTTTACAACATATGGCCGACCGGCCAAATAAATATAAGTATCAAAAGTAAAGTGCAGTGAAAGATAAGTAAATAAACAAAAGACTGCAACAGTTGTCAAGTACCGATGGAAGCTCGCCTAAAGCTAAGCAAGTCGAGCTCCTGTCCACTAGTAAATGCCACACAATACCGGAGTATCATTGGTTGTCTTTGGTATTTGGTGAATATGTGGCTGGACATAACCTATGCGGTGGGCTACACAAGCTGGTTCAACGACCTAGTTGCGGTCAAGCACATACTGCATTACATCGCTGGAACACGCAACCATGGAGTCTGTTATGCAAGGAAGAAAGACGGTCGATCGCTGCTATTGGGATTTAGTGACAGCGACATGGCTGATGATGTCAACCGTAGAAGCACCACTGGAGTGCTCTTCTTCCTCGGAGGCAACCCCATCACCTGGTAGTCGCAAAAGTAGAGGGTGGTGGCACTGTCGTCCTGCGAGGTGGAGTACATCACCGCAACGACCACGGCTTGTCAAGGCATCTGGCTCGCTCGGCTGATGGGCGAATTTCTCTGCTTGCAGCCCAACGTGCCGATGCTGAAGGTGGACAACAAGTCCACCATTGCTTTAACCAAGAATCTTGTCTTCTATGACCAGAGCAAGCACATCGACACCTGCTTTCACTTCATCCGGGAGTGTGTTGATGGAGGGGAAGTCATCCTCGAGCATACTCACACAGAGGAGCAGCTCACAGACATTCTCATAAAGTCGCTCGGGCACATCAAGTTCCAGGACTCGCGTGCAAGGATTGGCATCATCAAGATCACAGGTGAACGAAGCACGGATTAGGAGGGTGAATGTTGAATAATCCAGCTCACTCACCATAGTCGAAGAGTCAATCGAAGTGACCATGGTCGTAAGTCATACTCGTAAGAGTATTGTAACGTCATGATCGTAAGTCGTAGATACACTGAGCAATCACAGTGGTCGTGGTCGAAAGATCATTATAGCAGTCGTAGTAGTCGTGGTCGAAAGATCACTATAGCAATCATAGTCATCGCGGTCGAAAGATGACTGTAGCAGTCGTAAACACTCGACGCATGCTTAGTGCACGCAAGAGCATTTTTCCCGGTTTGTTAGCTTCGTGTGTGACATGGCCTGGATCTGTGAGATCATGTAGGAGGTGGCGTATAATAAGGGTGGCTTAACCATCAGAATTAGACTAGGATTTCTATTAAATAGCAGTCTAATATGACAGGAAAAAGCTACGTAGTTTTCTAGCAGCATAAAACTTTTTGTGTTCTTGATCTATATTTTCCAATTTCATATGTAATCATATATGAGTTTAGACATATTAATTGACCGAAGTTCCTAACAATCACCCACCAGTGCACTGAGTACAGTACTGTCCACCCATACTTTCTCCCTTTTCTTTTTTCTGAATCAATCGCAATGCTAGTAGGCGAGCCAATGCCATACGCCCATGCCTCAATCAATGCATCATGCGAGCGCTGTCCTCTCTGGTCACAATTAAAGCAGCCCCCTGCCTAATATACAAAGTGAACTGCACCTTATAGAGACAGAGCGGAGGATTGGGCATGAGATGAGCATGTCGAAGATAATCCTACTAAATCTATTAGAGCGTCTGTATACAGTTTAAGACTATTTAGGATTAGAAATTTATATTTCAGAGTCAGTATATGTATTCGAGTTTAATTTATAAAGTTGGACATAAATAATAGAGAAAACCAAGAAAAAGATGTGACAATTGGAGCACCACAAAAAAAGATTGTCTATTCTATCGCTAAATTATTTGCGTCGTCGTCGTTGAGAAACAGAGGATTCTCATCGAAAGTTTTCGAGTACTCAGAGTACTCGAAAAACAGAGGAGACTCGAGTACACAAAAGAATACTCAAAGTCTACGAGTATTGTAGCACTTGTGGCTTACAAGTACCATAACTGAGGAAGTCGAAGCGTTCGACTGCTAACGAAGTTGAAGACGTCCACGAGCAGAATCATCTACGTGCAACGTGGTTGTAACCAAAAGGAAGTTGTTGTATTTCTCATTAAGTGGTCGTAACAACTCAACGTGGTTGTAAATCTTTAAGTGGTCGTAGCCCACATTACAAGGTGGTCGTAACCTTCATCGTTGGAGTGGTCGTGACTAGCATTTAAGTGGTCGTATCATATAGCACTCAGAGGTCGTATCTAACATCTAGTATCAGAGTAGGCTCCGATCAACTCGTAGAAGGAGTAGCACATGACAGGGAGCGGATATTCGTTGACAAAGAAGGAAGGACCAAATTTCCTTCTATATCCAATTCTCAACTCAGAAAACTACAAGGCATGGTCAATGAAGATGCGGGTGAATATGTGTACCCGAGGGGTCTGGGACGCAGTGGCTGATCTGGTCGACGACAGTGGAAAGGTCGATCTAAAAGGAAAGGTGAAGGAGGTCGACATGAAGACTGATCAAACTACCTTGGCACTCATCTATGCTGCCATACCCGACTCGATGCTCAGTCAACTTGTCGAAAAAGATACAGCATGAGAAGCTTGGATTGCTCTTCGGACTATGCACGAAGGTGTGGATCGTGTGAAGAAGGTTCGACTACAAACTCTCCGAGGAGAATATGAGGTGCTGCATATGGGTGAAACTTAGTCAGTAGATGAGTTTGTAGGAAAGTTAACTACTGTGGTAAATGAGATTCGATTTCTTGGAGGTACACTGGAGGAAACTACAGTCATTGAGAAATATTTATGTGTTCTACCTAAGAGGTTCATACCAGTGGCCACAACTCTTCTATATTCAAATGATCTCCGACACATGAAAACAGAAGAAGTAATAGGACCTCTCAAGGTTCATGAGGGATTGCTCAAAGGCTGTAAGACCAGGACTGATCAAGCATCGCTAGTGAAAAGCGAAGCAAAGGTTGAAAATAAAACTTAATGGGAATCAAGTCCAAGCCAAGGAGGAGGTTGTGGATCTGGCAACTGGCATGGACACGGTCGTGGACCAGGTGGTCGTAGTTTTGGTCGCGGAGGCTGTGACTTTACAACTGGTCGTGGAGAGAAAGCAATGCAAAGTGAGTCCTCTTACAACTGAGACAAGCCAAGAGTAAAATGCTTTACCTGTGGTAAAGAAGGCCATTATGTTGTAGTCTATAGAAGTCATATTAAGTGTAATGAGTGTCAAAAGTTTGGGCACTATACTGCTGATTGCCGTTACAAGAAAAAGAAGGAGGCAAATTTGGTTCAAGCTAAAATAGAGCAGGGGCTAGCACTTCTATTGTCCATCTCTAAAGAAAAAAGCACACAACTTATGATGCTAAATGAAGAGCATGTTCAGCTGAAACTACTGAAAGCTGGAGAAGAGATGGTGGAGTCAAATATTTGGTATCTCGACAATGGTACTTCTAATAGTATGACTGGACAAAAGGGAAAATTCAGTGAATTAAATGAAGGCTTTCGAGGCAAAGTGAAATTGGAAATGGGTCAGTTGTTCATATAGAAGAAAAGGGCACTATTTTGTTGCAAAGCAAGAATGGAGAGCAAAGAGCATTGACAGATATCTATTATATATCACGATTATGCAATAATATCATCAATCTAGGACAGCTGACTGAAGAAGGATACGATGTGTCACTAAAAGGACCATACTTGTTATTGCATGATCACGAGGGACAACTACTGATGAAGGTGACATGAGGGACAACTGCTAATGAAGGTGATTCGAACACCAAATCAGTTGTACAAGATTGAAATTGAATCAGCCAAACCAGCTTGTTTTAGTGCCAGGGTGGACAATACAGCGTTGCTGTGGCATGATCGACTTGGTGATGTCAATTTTTGATATGTGAAGCTGATGACAGAAAAAGGGATGGTTGATGGTCTGCCACCCATCAATCATCCATCTCAAGCATGTGAAGGCTGCATTATTGCCAAACAAACAAGGCTCCTGTTCCCTCCGTAAGCACAATATAGAGCTTCACAGCCTCTAGAATTGCTTCACGTTGATCTCTGTGGTCCTATTACCCTTGAGTCAAATGGAGGTAATAAGTATTTTCTACTCCTTGTTGATGATTACTATAGAGTAATGTGGGTATACATGCTAAAAAGAAAATCAGAAACCAAAGACATGTTTCAAAAATTTGTAACCCTAGTCAAAAATGAGACTGATCACAAACCCAAGTCAGTAAGATCTAATCATGGGGGTGAATTATTGGCGCAAGAATTTGAATCAATCTGTGAGACGAAAGGAATTAGAAGATATTTCACAGCTCCTTACAGTCCGTAACAAAATAGAGTAGTCGAGTAGAGATTCGGATAGTTATGAATATGGAAAGAAGTTTACTCAAAAACAGAGTGCTACTGGGAAGATTTTGGGCTGAGGCTGTAAGACATGCTATGTATATTCTCAATCCAGTATCCACAAAAGCTATGGAAGGGAAAACTCCATATGAAGCATTAAGTGGAAGAAAACCAAGTCATGAACACTTAAGGGTGTTCAGTTGCTTAGCATATGCAAAGGTGCTCACTTATCTGAAGAAATTAGATGACAAATCAAAGAAGTTGACCTATTTGGGAGTTGAGCCAGGAACCAAAGCTAGTCGGTTGTACAATCCTCATGAAGATAAATTTGTGGTAAGTTGAGATATGATCTTTTGTGAAGATAGAGCATGGGAGTGGGAGGCAAAGCCAACAAAAGAAAACAATCTGCAAAAGTTGATTTCCTTCTTAGTTGAAGGAGAGAACAATGATGAAATAGATCAATTTCACCTTCAAGTACCAATTACACCCATGCCAAGTACATCCGCCAGTCAACAGGTGGCTGCAGAGGATGTTCCAGTATCTCCTCAAAGTGATCAAGAAGAGGAAGAAACCCTGCCGAGCAAAACACCTGTATATCGAAGCCTAACTGAGATTTACGCGTAGACCAAGCCAATAGAGATGGAAGAACAATTTCAGTTGATAACAGCAGAAGAACCTGTAAGTTTGTAGCAAGCACTCACCAAACATCATTAGAAGATTGTTATGCAAACTAAATTGGATTCTATAGAAGAGAATAAAACTTGGCTATTGACTGATCTGCCTCAAAAATCATAAAGCTATAGGGCTAAAGTGAATTTTCAAGGTGAAAAGAGATGGAGAAGGGAACTTTGTTCATCACAAGGCAAGACTTATAGCAAAAGGCTATGTTTAGATAAAGGGCATAGACTATGAAGAAGTATTTGCACCGGTTACAAGATTAGAGACAATGAGATTGATATTTGCTCTCGCTGCTCAATTTGGATGGGAAGTACACCACATGGATGCCAAATCAACATTCCTAAATGGAGA
The DNA here is from genome assembly GCA_017311315.1 of Dendrocalamus latiflorus. NCBI lineage: Eukaryota > Viridiplantae > Streptophyta > Magnoliopsida > Poales > Poaceae > Dendrocalamus > Dendrocalamus latiflorus. The sequence continues at coordinate 27,152,825 of CM029670.1, read as the reverse complement.
TCTTATCGAGGAGATATATGTATCATAACTAGAGTGTTTTTAGGTGAAGGGACAAGAAGTCAAGGTATATCGACTCTTAAAGGCTTTGTATGGTTTGAAACAGGCGCCTAGAGCCTAGAATAAGAAACTCAATGGCTCCTTGATTAAACTTGGTTTTGAAAGATGCAAGCAAGATTCAGCCTTATATACAAGAAAGATAGAAGAAGACATGCTGATACTCAGCATATATGTTGATGATCTTATTATCATAGGAACGTGTGATCGAAGGGTTGAAGAATTTAAGAAGGAGATGATGCAACAGTTTGAGATGAGCGATCTCGGACTCTTAACTTACTACCTTGCTTTGGAAGTGAAACAAAGTAGGCATAATATTACAATCAAGCAGTCGAATTATGCAAAGAAGATTCTTGAGAATGCAGGCATGATGAGTTGCAACCCTTGTCAGTATCCCATGGAGTCAAAGTTGAAACTTGATAGAGACGATATGGGAGAGCTAGTCGATGCGATTGAATTTCAAAGTATAATAGGTTGCCAGAGGTATTTGATACATACTCGACCAGATCTTGCATACTCGGTTGGAGTACTTAGCATATTTATAGAAAGACCAACAATATAACACAAGCAAGCATTAAAACATGTGCTGAGGTATCTAGCAGGAAATGTGGATTATGGGCTAGTGTATGACAAACACGATAACACACCAATGCTTGAAGGATTTTGTGATAGCAACATGGCCGGTGATCCAGTTGATCATAGAAGCATGACTAGTGTGGTATGCTACCTTCATAGAAACGTGATCATGTGGTGCTCACAGAAGCAAAGAAGTGTATCCTTGTTATCATGTGAGGCGGAGTTCATAGCAGCAACTTTAATCGCATGTCAAGATATTTGGTTGATGAGATTACTTCATGAATTGACAAAATAGATCATCAAGCCATTTACATTATATGTGAACAATAAGTCAGCAATAGCGCTTATGAAAAATCCAGTGTTTCATGGAAGAAGCAAACACATTGATACTCAGTATCATTTTATTTGAGAATGTGTTGAAGATGGACTGGTGGCTATTTTGCATATTGCAACAAAAGAACAGAAAGCTAATGCACTCACAAAATCATTGGGACGAATCAATTTTGGTCGGATGATTAATCTACTCAGTGTCAAGGAAGTTGGTTAAAATCGGCAAGGATTAGGGGGTGTTTGTTGAAAATAATCCTGCGGAATCCATTTTAGAGTCTGTATAGAGTTCAAGACTATTTAGGATTAGAAATTTATGTTTCAGATTCGGTTTGTGTATCCGAGTCTAATTTGTAAAGCTGGGCATAAATAGTGGAGAAAACCAAGGAAAAGGTACGGCGATTGGAGCACCACCAAAAAAAAGATTGTCTATTCTATCGCTAAATTGTTTGTGTTGTCGTCATTGAGAAACAGAGGATTTTCGTCGAAAGTTTTCAAGTACTCAGAGTACTCAAACAATAGAGGAGACTCGAGTACACAAAAAATACTCGAAGCCTACGGGTACCGTAGCACTCGTGGCTTATGAGTACCATAGCTGAGAAAATTGAATCGTTCGACTGCTAACGAAGTCGAAGACGTCCACGAGCAGAATCGTCTACGTGCAACGTGGTCGTAACTAGAAGGAAGTAATCGTATTTCTCATTGAGTGGTCATAACGACTCAATGTGGTCGTAAATCTTCAAGAGGTCATAGCCCACATTACAAGGTGGTTGTAACCTTCATCGTTAGAGTGGTCATGACTAGCATTTGAGTTTTCGTATCAGATCTCTAGTTGTCGTAGTTACATACGAGCACTCAAAGGTCATATCTAACAGATTAGACGACAGTTGCTGGTGGTGCTCTCGGACGATGATGATCCAGCGGCGATGATCCCCGGTGCTGAGGGGCCAGAGCAGGCGGCGAAGGAACTGGAGGAGACAGACCGGCTGGGCCATGGATGCCAACCACCTCTCTCGCACGTCCTCTAGCATGTTGGTGCCTGGTTACGCTTCTCTCGCACTTGCATTCATTAATTCTCGTCCCTTGCAATATGCTTCCGTGGTACATCTGCAATCAACCTCCCCGACGCGTGCCACCTCACCTCGTTGCAGTCACGAGGCTGCCGATCACGACAAGCTCCTCTCCGTGCTCCTAGCGACCGCGCGCCCCACCGACGCCGACCTCCGCAGCAACAAGGACAAACCTGACATGCAGGAGGCGGAACAGCAGCCGGTGGCCGCATCGTTGGATCCATCAGAGACGTGCAGTAGTGAGACCGACATGAAAGCCCTGGCTGCAGTTGTAGCTCTCTACGCTCAAAAGTGGCAATATCCGGAGGAGGCAGCCAGGCGGTGGCGGCCACCGCCGTGCCGAGCGGCCCGAGCACGGCACGCTATGCCCAGCCTGCCATGTGGCGGGTCTGTACCGGACCGGCCGGGCCTCGGACTGGCACGGAAAAGTTGGGTCTGACTCTCACCTCTAGCTCCAGAAGCAGCGCTGCTTGCATATGGAACACCTAAGAAATTAAGAAAGTGCTTCTAGTAGGGCAGATAATGATCTTCGGTTACAGGATGAGCTAAACAAAAATGAGTTGGAATTATCCAGATATGAGCAGTGCCATCCAGATTTATGCATCCCCTAACTAAATATGTTTTGGACATGTAAATATGTTTCCCAGCTCAACAATCTTATTTGGTCTGGGGCTTTCTAAACATTGCACTTGGGGCTTAGATGATGGGCCAAAATCCATCCCTACCGGTGGGGGTAAAGAGCTCGGTTTACCTCCAATCCTTGTGTCAGCTAACTGCAATACAACATCACACGCTTCACACCAATACAACATGGCAATATATAGTGCTATATCCCAAATCATTTGTGCTAATTTCCTTCCCTACTACCCTTTCCGAGCTACAACTCCTTGATAGCATATCGCTTGGGAGTTCCTTAGTGCTTCGACTACTTGGTAGCATAATAAACTTTCTGTTGTACAGATTACTGAGTAGAGCAAAACGAGGAGAGAAATTTGAACTTAGTGTTTCGATGGTGAAGAGGAAAGAGGGTGGATTTTATAGCCATAAAGCAAGAGATGGTTGCCTTATTCCCTCCCGACCGTTGCTTGCTCTTCCTCCTGACCGTTGCTTGCTCCTCCTCCCACCCCGTTGCCTAACTCCATTCTCTCTTTACTCTCACTTCAATCCATTAGCACTCACTCTTCTCTTTTCTTTTTTCCTCTCTCTTCTCCTTTTATTTTTCCCTCTCTCAAGCCATTGTCCAATGTACATTCAACTTTGTCTCTGTAGGATCGGATATGGCAACAGAGGGGGGTGAATGGTGCCTTTTTAAAAAATTACACCCCCAAAGTATCCACTTGCTACTCCTCTCCAATAGCTATAGTAGCTATGAAGGAGTGTTCAAGCTCACTGGCATCTAGAGAAAGAATGGCAATCAAATAAGCAAAAATGAAACAGGCATCAGAGAAAACCAGCACAGTCTGGAGGGGCCGGTCAGACCGCCATATATGGGCCGGTCAGACCGCACCCTGGCCGCCGGTCTAACAGCCCTTATGCGGCCGGTCTGACCGCCTGAGGTCTGGTCTGACCGCTATAACACCTGCGGTCTGACCGCTGTTATGCCGCCGGTCAGACCGCCAGCTACTACCCAGTCCAACCGCCATACAAGGACCGGTCTGACCAGCCGAAACCCTAGAGGTCAAACCGGCCCCCTGAAAACAGAGCAAACTGAAGCCTTTTTCGCAGGATTTTTACTGATGACAGAGAGCACTGGAAATTTGAAAGCTTCTGCTATTCTCCTCAGACCAAAAGAGCTAGTCTACAATCTAAATAGCTAATGGACCTCAGAAGACAAAGAAGGCATATCAAAAGAGCAAGAAATCAAGTCCTGGGAGAAAATCTAAAAACTTACTGGGAATAGGACTAATTTCCAATTTTATTGCCATTCTTTGATCTTTTGATTAAGAAACTTGGAAATCACCAATGAACTAAGGACTTTGATGCAATGATCTCACACCACTGAAGCTCACACCTAGAACAAATGTTTCTCAAAGGAACCAAGGATCCAAGCATGCCCTGACATCAAACCCTAAAAACTTTGAAACAGAGGAAGTGCAATGTCTCATTTCTTGGGGAGAAAACAACAACTATGAAGATTGCTCTCAGGAATGACTAGCCAAATGGCTATGAAGTATCTCCTAGTTCATAGCAACCCATTTTGCAGCTTCTCAATAGATTAGAGCTAAAGAACAAAAGCTTCAAAAAAGAACAGGGAACTAAAACAAGTCACAGAGAGAAGCACGAAACCAAAACATCTCAACATAAGAGTTCTTGAAATTAATTAGGAGAGATGAATGATTACAAGCAAGAGTTCTACAGCCCCATATGCAATTGGATAAAGGAAATGCTACCTCCTCACTACATGCTTGAAGGAGAAACACGTACACACACAGAAGCTCAACACAGCCAGTACACACCCCTTTGCTTGCTTTCTCCTGCACAGCCACCTCTCTTCTTAAAGCCAACAACATAGCCTCAAGAGGAAATTCAAGAAGTGCAGGTCAACATCCACTCCCTTGCTCCATACACACATGAGGCAAAGAAGTCAACACACATTTTTGGAGGGAAAAACCAGCCTCCAACTCATGGCTTGAATCAAATCTCCAATTTGTCCCTCAAGCACCTTCCCGGAAGCTTCCCGCAACCGGCACCTTTGACCGTCTGGACCTCGACTCCTCTCTGAGTCTAGTCCCAGTCCGCTCCGCTGCACAGGACCGCATCTGGCATCCAGACCGTCTGGACCTCAGCTCCTCCCTGAGCCTAGTCCCGGTCCACCTCGCCGCTGCCCGTCGTGTCCACCTGACACTGACCGAGACTTCCGACTCCACCTGAGTCTAGTCCTGGTCTGTTCCATCGCACACGACCGCAACCGACATCCAACCGTCTAGACCTCCGACTCCTCCCTGAGCCTAGTCCCGGTTCTCTCGCCGTTGCCCGTCATGTCCATCACCGGTAGCTCTAGCTCCGGCTCCTCGTCTCCCGACTCGCAACCACCTCAACAGCCTCGATCATCTTCGGCATTACCGACCGTCTGTACCTCAACACCTCCTGTGCCTAGTCCCGGTCCTCCTCGCCTCACCATGACCTAGCTCCGAAATCCTGCAGTCACACAGACAAGCAAACCGTCACATAGCACCGTACGAAACAGCATATCAACAATAGCATAAGTAAAAGGTACTCAACCCTAAAATACCCAAAACAAACTCAAACTCTCTAACACAACCGTCAATTACTCATCACAAACATGGGGATACCTCCACATGGTCTCTCAGCCTCATCTCTTGAGTCATGGGCGGACCCAATGTGATTCAAGGGTGTCCAGCTAAACACCCAAATTTTTTTGTGTAATACCTAATATTTAGTAGATATATTACACATGTATATTGATAATTAGATGGAATATTTCATATTTGTACCCCCCCTAAATTAATTTTAACCCACACCCACACCTCCGTTTCCCTAGTTGATTTCAACCTACTCCCACACCCCCTCTCCAATTCACCTAAAATAACATGGCCTAACAACCCATCTGCTCCCTCATCAGACTAGCCTATTGGCCCATCCATAGACCCCTCAAACCCTAACCTACCCCCTCCGTCCCCCCCCCCCTCTCTCTACGTCTCTCTCAGGCTCCGTTGATCCAGACCAAAATCACCAAATGGGCGCATGAGATCGAGGAGCAATTGGCCACCAAGCGGCTTGGTGAGGAGCTGAGAGTAACTTTGGCCTCTGACTTGGCCTCAGTGATAAGAATCATAGCCACGATAGACGGCGATACGTCTGTGAGGAGTAAATGGGCGACAACTATCACCTGAAAGCCAGGAAAGGAGCATGTGGCGGCGGCAGCCAGGCAATGAGGCAGTAGGCACTAGGCAACAACTACACGTCGTCGTGCACTAGTGCACGCAAGCCATGCACATCAGACTACATCAATGCAGTTTCATCTTAAGATGTTTCATGATTTCTTTCTTTAAATTATTTTGAATTTTTTAAATTATTTATAGATGTTATATCTCGCACGAAATTCTGAATATCTATTTTAGAAATTCTGATCATTGCACTGAGTACAGTACAGCCCACGCATATTTTCTCCCTTTTCTTTTTCCTGAATCGATCACAGCCAATGCCACGTGCCCATGCCCCAATCGATGCATCATGCGCGCGCTGTCCTCTCTGGTCACAATTCTTTTTGGGCTTCTTTTCGTTTTCGGCATCTAACTTTTGTTTTTTAATTTCATTTTTCTGGTTTTTGGTTTTTTCTAGATTTTTTGCCCTTTTTCCTGTATTCCTTTGCACTATCCGTAATGGGTTAATCTGTTTTTTATTTTTAATTTTTTAAATTTAATTATGCTGAAAAATCACCATTAGGTATAGTTACAGTGCCAAAAAAATGGAAAATAATCCGACATGAGTAGCACCTCAAGCAGCCCTCTACATGGCTGGACCGCCCTCTATGCTCAGGAGCAATAGCAGCCAGAGGAGGCCGTGAGGCGGTGGCGGTCGCCGCCGTGCCGACCGTGCTTGTCGTGCCGGGCGGTTTGAGCCAGGGAAAAATCTTTTGGTATAAGAAAATTTTCGTTGCCCAGTGAAAGGACCAAAAGCAACGAAATTTCGGAATTTCGTTGAAAATTTCGTCCGAAATTTTCAATTAGAATTTGAATTTTTGATGAAATTTAACAAATTTTGGATGAAATTTACATAAATTTCCAATATAACCAAATTCGGCCAAAATTTGGCCGAATTGTTTTTCTTTCGTTGCCTGACGAAAGAGCCGAAATTTCCGAAATTTCGAACCCTTTCGGACGAATTTGTAAACCCTGGTCTGAGCATGGCACGCTATGCCAAGCTAGGCTGGGTCGTGCTGTCCGATGGGCCGGTTTTTGGCCCAGCATTGCCTTGTCCGCTTCATGTTTGGGCTGGCACGGAAAAGCTCGACCTGATTCCCACCTATATGTCCAGAAGCAGCGCTGCTTGTATATGGAACACCTAAGAAATTAAGAAAGTGCTTCTAGTGAGTGAGGCAGATAATGATCTTCGCTAAACAAAACGAGTTGGAATATCCAGATATATAGCTAATGTTTTCCTAACTGAAAACGACCTCGGCAGTGTCATCCAGATCTAATGCGTCCCCGAACGATCATTCGACAATCACCGTGCGACCAAAAAGTTCTGGTTTTCAAAAGCAAGTAGGTTTCGTGGTATAAGTGTCATGTAATGTATCCTGATAGGAAATTTTATTGAACATCTGTGTGCTCGGTATGCTGTGAGAAGAGAGGAGCAGGAGGCACGAAAGGATAAGAATTCAGAGCAGTGATGCAGTGATCATCCTGAGAGAGAAGTGAGCCTGCTTGGAACAAGAAATGTTTGATATGTACTTGTGGCTGTTCTCAATGAGACAGGCATGTTGTTGTATATTTTGATTTAGTAAATGTGATTAATCACTTGCTATTCTTAAATGTGATATTGATCGGTGATCACATCTTGTTCAGTTCACAAGTCAATTTACGCATGCTTGCATCGCATCAAAGTAGGGCGTTTGCATTTTCAGCAAAGTTTGAGCTGCTCTAGCTGCGCCCCAGTGAGTGAGAACCAAGTGGTGATTGGTGAGGAAAACTAGTTAGAGGACATATGTTGCTATTTAATCAGACAAACCACAGTTTCTCTGGAAAATGAACATAAGCTACCATATCACTTGAGCTAAAACTGAATTGGATGTTGTGAACATGTAAACATGTTTCCCAGCTCAACAATCTTATTTAGTCAGGGCCTTTCTAAACATTGCATTTGGGGCTTGGATGATGGGCCAAAATCCGTCCCTACTGCTGGTGGTAAAGTGCTCAGTTACCTCCGATCCTTGTGTCAGCCAGCTACAATACTACATCACACGATTCACACCAATACCACATGGCAATATATAGGGCTATATCCCAAATCATCGGTGCTAATTTCTTTCCCCTCTCAAGTCTCCAATTAGAAGTAAACATCAGACTAATCACACAACATGCAGGCGACAACCACAGCAGCCAACGACGACATTTGCACAGCTTGCTTGCAACCAAGTCCTCTAAAGACTTAAGCAAAGCCAAGCCATAGAAAATAATGCTGTGCTTTATGTCTCTGTGGCATCAATGGAGGTTAGCCCTGACTTGCAACTTTTGGGCCTGTTCTTTTTAGCTGAGGCTTATAGCTTTTAGCTGCAACTTGTAACTTTTGGACTGTTCATATGAGAGATTACAGAGTAACAGAAACTCATGTGTGGTTTTGCCAATATAAATGAAGTCGGTGCAGTATGTAGTACAATTAACTAGTAGACTCCATATTGAAAAAACACTTCGTTTAAAAGCTAGTTACTGTAGAAAAGCTAAAAGTTGAAGCCAAAAGCTGAAAAAGAAAAGGCCTTTATCGGCTATTGCTAAACTTAGTCAGCGATACCACAATCAACAATGCAGCATCATGCTCCAAAAGAAAAATGCAGAGAACAGCAAAAAACCATGGTACTGGAAAAGACCGGCTACATCATTCTGTTGAAAAGAAGCCTTGAGGTCAGTTAACGATTTAGACAGGACAGGTTGGGGCACAGGGCGACCGACTTCTTATTATCGTCCCGGCCCCTCACAGCCAGATTTTTTAACCGCCGATTGTGCCTCCTCAAGCCTCAGCCTTAAGCTAGCAACATCCCCTTGATATGTACAAACTGGAAGATCTATCTAGCAGCCACAATTACATGGATGACATTTGTTAATTTTCTCGCTCTCATAAAAGCTTCTCTACACTTCCGCTCCCGCTTAAACGCCTCTTGTACTTGCTTTGCACGAGGCCTAATAGGAAGTCAGTGAATATGTGCTCATAGCCTGGCATCTTCCCGTATCCTGCAGAGTTTAAAGTAGAACAATTAGCGAACAAGGTGCTGAATAGCAACATAGTGCTTCAGTAACAAATTGCAACTAATTAATGTTCACCATTGAGAATGCAATATGCCTTGAACCTAGAACAATTCCGTGAGTAAAAAAAAAACTCGACCTGCCGGGGCTAAGACGGCCCCCGGGCATTTTGATTAAGAAGAAGATCCTCTCACACAGATCGAGAAAACCCCCGAACCCCTGCTCCACCCTTACACAGCGGCATCATCGCCCATGTGAGAATGACCAACGACCTGGGCGGGCCTTAGACCTGTGCTTTGGTGTGGTAGCAGGCGAGGGGATTTTTTTCCCCCAGCCTGAAATTCGCTCCCACTAGGAGTCGAACCCAGGACCTAGGGGGTGAGTAAAAAAGGAAAGCAGCTTATGCAAAACCACAGATGACACATGGTAAACTGATGTTTATCTGTACAAATTTAGCTGAAAGAACTAATGCCTATCTCGATATGAATCATGAAGTCATCCATGTGAATCCCTATTATCCATCATGCTGTCCTTCGTGTTCTACATGTGTTCTACTTTCACCAAGTACAGAAGTACATATACAACTATGCTTAGCTGCTATACAAGCAATATGAGCAACTATAACGTATGTTATGTACATATGTCCTGTATAGTAGTTGCTCTTACTGCATCTGAATAAGAGCAACTATGCTTAGCTGCTATACAGACAATGGCTATGCTTCGACCATAATCCAATCTAAACCATGCTTAATCCCAAATCAGGGATAGAATTTTGGCACAACAAGTAGAGTACTAGCAAAGGGAATAGAGGAGGACAAACAAGTCTAGAAGTGTAACTCACCAGGGAAATAGTTGATGTCAATGACATAGTATCGATCCTTTCTTCCATGCTCTCTAATAATATCTATGTTAAACAGTCTAAGGCCCTGAAATTTTTTTACTATGTCAGGTAAAACAAATCAGTGTTGCATATGGTTAACATGAATGATGTTTACTCATACCAGTCGACGCCGAAGCTCCCTGCCCAGTTTCTCTAGAAGTGGCTTTGGAGGAAGTTCTGTATGCAGCAGCATTAAGTTTTGTTCAGTAACACATATGATTTAACACGAAAATTAGAAAATGGGCATCTATTATGAGACTGAACAATTTCAGCACTAGAGATTTTAATAGAATAATAACAAAAATGACAAATAACTTATTCATTGGAGTGTATTATAGTCTTTACAGAAGGTCCAATAACCCAAATGCCTCTTCAAGTAAAAGGACTCTTGTGTGCCCATGAAGCAAGCAAGATGCAAATAGTTTAAACCAAAAGGGATAGTTAAATTGATCGCACCAGCACAGAAGCCTCACCTGCAATACAAGGGTCAACGTCTGCATCTTCTGCATTATTTGTAGCACAGGAAACTCTTGGGAACCGGAAGATGCCGTCATTGCTTCCCAAGTCATATGCATCAACATCAGGAAGAGAAAACCGGCGAACAACCCGTATTGTTTCACCAACAATGTATACCTTAAATAGGATCCCGCCTGACAGACAACAAAGTCAGATCTTGGATTTCCACTTTTTGGTGGGAAGTTTCAGGATAGATCAAACATTTACAAATACATATGGAACGAGAATCAAAAGTTACCATGGTTGACAAACTCCTGGAGAACCAGAGGAGGATCAAGCATTGACAATGATGTCTCCACATATGCAAGAGATAGTTCATGAGATTTCGATGTTCCATCAACCACCAACGGTTTGGCAACTGCATAAAGAGAAGTACTTGTCACATCACAAACATGCCAGGATTTTACCTGTCCTATTTTGAACTAGTTACATGTAATGTATGATGAACAGATAAACATAGAATAAATAGCAAGTTCAAGCTGAAAATAAATGGAGAGCTGAAAATGAAAAACATATCCTACCGGCCTCACCTGCATCCCATGTCACTAGCAAAAAGTAACAATTTAAACTCCAACTATACAAAGCATTTTCAACATAAGATCAAATAATTTTACATGTCGTGGAATAAACCCCTAAAGAGCTACAAAAGCAACGCAAAAGATTTTTTAAATTCCTAATTACGCAAAAGATTTTTTAAATTCCTAATTTCTTTGATAATTACATGTTTGGCAAAATATCTAGATTCTCCTGCTTGAAGGATATGTTTTGCATATCGCAACCAAGCACATAAAGCAAATTACAGGAGATGTCAGGAAGCCTAGTTCCCAAAGAAAAGAAACTAATGGACAATTCTGTACATAAATAGCAGATCACCAAAGGCAGATTCTATCTCTAATAATAATAAAGTGGCAGTTAATAATTTTAGCGCATCTTAACATTAGGTCACATTTAACACAAAACATATAAATTTTCACCAACATAATGTAACTACTCAAAACATAATGTAGCTAGTTCGCCCTATGGAAAATCCTAAGCACAGGCCTATTTACCATTCAAAAACTTCTGTTCCAACTTGAGGATGTGAATAACTCACCCAAGGCCTAAGGCTGGCATAAGCACGGTAAAATTTTAAATGTATAAATTTTCTAAATGAGTTACAACAGAATGAAAGAACCTTTGAACCATTTTCATTATTTTTGTTTGAAAGGTAATAGACTCACAATTTGAAGATGTGAATAACTCACCCAAGGGCAAGGTTAGTCCAGCCTTGGCAACTGCAGCTGGTATGGAAGATGGGTCTTTCATGATAACCAGCTGTCGTGGAGTGCAAACCTCACCTGAAACAGTTGAACACAAGAAATAATCAAATGATAAGCCAGACATTTTCCTAGCAATATGCCATTATTCAGATTGATGTTTTACAGTTTTAGCAATGCTAAAAAACTATTGTGAGCCTTCACTAGGGGCTACCTTCGGTTGGGCTTAGGCTTTGGCTTAGGTTGCTACAGTAACTAGCTTTTAAACTGTATATTTTTCTAAGGTGGGGTCTATAAGTAGATTGGAGTAGACATTGTACCGAGTTTAGCCATACTGGCCAAAATTGCATGCAACTGTTTGCTTTTATGTATTGTCTCTCGCGAACACCCAGAATTCAAAAACTATAAGCCAACAGCCAAAACTACAGCCCAAAAGAACCCACCCAGGTATTTGTCTTTAAGGTCCCAAAAATACAAAAATAGTTTCAAATAATTCTACTACCAATTTCAAATATCAATTGAGTTTGAGAGAGCACATCAGCCATTACACAGTTCTTTTTGTTAGAAGAGTAGGATGAAAGGATAAAATGCTGGTTGAATGTATTGCATAGCACAAAAGGCAATATATAGTGTACATGAGATCAAACCCTAGAAACTAGGAAATGACGCTTAGGCATATGCAATAGCATTACATTTGGAAGGATTTACACTAAAATAGGGAAAAATCCAAAGTCCATGTCTCGAAGATGTCGTCGTAGCGTGCGGCTCTTAAAAAATTGTGTCGAGTACCAACCATCCGGAATCGTGCAACAAACTAGAAAGCACAAAGTGCAAGGATTGTTGAAGTAGAGGTAAGCGGGAGTAAAGTCGACCGCGGTAATACGACGAAGAGGAGTGGAAGGTGACACAATTAGAGAAAGTTAAATCAAGCCGAAGAGGAAAATAGAAGCATAGCGGCATAGATTGAAACCCGAGACAACGGTGGCGTAATGCACAAAAAGCGCAACGGAGACGCTGTGCAGATGAAGTGCGGTGGCCTTAGAAGCTCGGGGCGGCGGCTCATAAAGATTTTTACGATCTGCGGCAACTCAGAGAAAAGCGGCGGCTGCAGCTATGTGAAAGGAAGGAAAAAAAACCGCACTCATCAGAGAGGATGGACTGTGGCTAGCAAAGCAGTCAGCTAATTAACAAGAATTTTGTGGACTCGCATGGCATTGACAAACTGATAGAGAGATGGCAACGGTTTTGGATCGATGAAACAGAAGACGCAAAAACGAAAAAGACTTAAAGAACAAATATATTCCCCTTCTCTCCTCTCTCTCTCTCTTCACCTCGTCACTCACTCCCTCTCCCTCTCTTCACCCACTCACTCCCTCTCCACCCTCCCGTCTATCTATTTGCCGGAGGTGGAAGGAGATGGCGGCCAAAGGAAAGCCCAACAGTGGCGTGGAGCAAGGGTGTGCGCGACGTCAGCCGGAGGCGGGGCCGGACACCAGCAGCGGCGGATCCGAGGCCTACTGGGAGAGGAGATGGATGGGCGCACGCGTACGGGGAGAGCCGGAGGTGCTGCACCTGGATCTGGGCGAGAGGAGGCCAGAAGGCGTCGAGGCGCGGCTCAGGCGACTAGGGGGAGCCAATTCCGTGGCGGCGGTCACCGAATCCGAGGCAACGGCGGCCAGATCTGGAACGGTGGCGGCCGGATCTGAGGCGGCGGCCGCCATATCCGAGGCAGTGGTGGCCAGAACCGAGGCGGTAGTCGTCAGATCCAAGGCGACGGTAGCCTAATCCGGGTGGGAGGCGGCGGTGGAATTCGGCTGCAGCAGCAGCAGTGGCGGCGGCTAGATCCGCGCAAGGAGGGCCGGATGCGACCGGATTAAGCGCGGGCCAAAGGCGGCACGGAACACCGATGCAGGCCGAAGGTGACCGGATCTGGCCCAGTCCAGCGGCATGGAGCGCGAAGGAGGTCGAAGGCGGCCGGATCCAGGCGGAGGAAGATCAGCAGCTTAGGCGATGTCGAGGTGGCCGACGCATGGAGACGCCGAGATCCAGTGGCTGAGGCGACGGCCACAAGAGGGGGAGTAGCGGCCAAGCACCTCCCCTCGAGATCCAAACGAAGCAGCGTTAGGGAGGCCAGATCCGGTCACGTCCAGGCCGGCGACGGCCGGATCCGGCTGGGCGGCGCGGATGGAGACGGCCGGAGAAGGCTGGATCCGAAGTGGGGATAGCTGGATCCGCGACGGCGCGAAGGAGGCACGGCCGAATCCGGGCGATGGCAGCCCGCCGCAAGCGAGTTTGGCTGGATCCAGCGTGGAGGCCCTCGGATTCGGGCGGGGCGAGGGCAGCGGCCGTCGGATCCAGGGTTGACGGCGGTGGGGAGGCCTTCTAGAGACGGCGCCGCAGAGGAGCGCATGGGCGGGCGCGGGCGACAGCGGCGCGCGACGACGACCGGGAGGTGACCGCCCCCGGGAGTGGAGCACACTCCTCCCGGCGGCGGCGGCGCGCGGTGGTTGGAGCTAGATTATAAAACCTGGTTCTGATACCATGTTAGAAGAGTAAGGATAAAATGTTGATTGAATGTATTGCATAGCCTAAAGGGCAATATATAGTGTACATGAGACCAAACCCTAGAAACTAGGTAATAACGCTTACACCCTTAACACTTTTCTCTATGCTTTCACTGTGATCAAAGGCTCTTTTTTATATCACTATTACTGCGCTACATGGTAATCTGGTGGGTACAGGAGTTGGATCACAAGATATCAAAGGTTAACTTAGGCAAGAATGAACAACAAAAACTTGGAAACCTATATCATAAAACCACTTTGAAAGTATAAGGATGTTAATATTAAATGAATATATACTAAAATTACCATAGCCATTGGACAAGTTCAAATCAGCAACTTCTTGAAGCATCGACTGGCGATTGTGCAAATGTTGGATAGCATTTGGTGGGTCAAGGACAGTAACTTCTGGATGCTCTTCACGATAATCCTTCAAGAGGACGAAAGAGGTCAAGAAGATAAGCAGAACAAAATGCAATAGAGGGGTTCCTGAACATTTAGAATTATCAACATCTAAGGATTGCAATAAGTGTTAAATTTATCGTTAACAGGATTTTCATAAATTATAGTGCTAAGTCGCATCGTTGCAAACAAAAAGAACTATATAAGGAATATGTTCCGTGTTAGTAGCTATACAGTATGTAAACTCTGTTGATGTGTTAATTGCACATCAGAAGGTTTTTGCTTTGGTGTTCAGGGCCTACCTCCAGAACTTGCTGCCACTCCTTGTTAGTAAGCTGCTAAAAAGAAAGCAAAAAACTCAATTAGAAACGAAAATCTTAATAAGCACAGCAGTATATTGACAAAAGTTTCGAAAACGAGATGCAGAATGCACAATTATTCTTTTATAAGATTAAGCAGGTGACTGAAAAGTACAAGTGGCTGTTTAACAAAACCTAACTAACATATGGAATATCCGTGACTACAATATCAAACATTTGATTTAATACATGTCAAGAAAGACAGGTGACATACCTTGTGCAAAATAATGTCAAATGGGCCTTGTTCAGAGAGAGGATGAGCTTCATCAATTGATACAAAATTAATGCCCTTCTTCCTGAACAAATACAGTTGAGGAAAAACTCATCAAGTTGACGTAAAGAGAACTGGCAAGAGCACAAGCATACTGATCGAAATCACAGGATTAGTTTAAAAGCAACAAGATGAACTTTCAATTATGTTGGCTAAAAAATGCATTACACCATACTTTAATTACTACTAATAAGGATTTATATTTAGCAAAGTAGCATGGGTAATCCCTTTGCAGCTGTACATATTCCATAGAAGGTAAGTACTTAACTGATTTTAGTCAATTCACAGACAACTTGGGAAATAAAATTGAAAAATGCCCAGATATACCATAAGCTCTACTTAACATTAAGACTTGTTTTTTCAAGGCATACCTGGAATACCACTTAAATCTAAGCCAGTAGCTAACGTACATTAGAATTTGAAATATGTGGACTGAAATTTAATGAACAGAGTGATCTCTAGGGCAACAATTAAAGGAGGATCCATCATATTTAGAAGTAAAGCAATGAGTTCACAACAGAATGACAGCAATCAAATGCAGAGTAATTATTTCAAATTGTTATACTTCCTTAAGCAATCATTTCTAGAAGGAAATTATTAGCTCAGTACTTATTTTTCCTTAAAAATCAGGCTCATTTGATTTTGTAAAGATTTATCAGTACAACTTCAGCATCTGGATCATTGCTCCTACTTCCTAAGTCCATATGTAATGGATCAAGTTAGCAGATACTAATGACCGCATCTCAGTAACTAGACTTCACTAATCAGTTAATGCCCTTCTTCTCAAAACTTCAGGAAACAGGTCACATGATTTTTCTAGTAGCTAAGTGGGTTGAGGGCGGAATGCTAGAAAAAATGAGATAAATGGCAGCTGGTCCCTTGATTTAGATAGCAAAAAAAACTCTCAACACCTTTCACCCAGAATTAGACAATGACATAATTACGCTGCAGTTCTAATAGAGACAAAAAATAATAATAATAATACATTATACATAAATACAGGAAAAGGACCTGTACCCCAGCATTCCAGCTCCAGGTTCAGTACACAATCATTAAACAACATAAACAAAATATTTTTTGTTGACAATCAATCACCCTAATCATTGTTATAAATAGCATTCTACAGTGCTACACTGATACGGTAGTGGACAGGTGGTCTACATAGCGGCTGCCGTAACATCTTTGTATAACTGTAGCACCTTCGCGGCCTGTAAAGACGCTATAGTGTGTAGTACACAAATAAACGTTAAGGTTCATACAGGCCATGTATTGCATATTCTAACCATCTTCCAATTTAAATTCTTTCTCCAAGACTTGACATACACGCCAACAGTACTAACAAAACACAAACAATTAGCATGCTCGGGTTCTCCACATCGGCAACAAAGAAATAATGAATAAGATGGTTGCAAATCATCTTCAATGGAACTAGAAAATTGACTAATGAAAGTAGTAGATGGTCTTTGCGTTCTGGATGTTTTACTACAGACTTTATTGATAGTAACTTCATATTTTTCACAAACATAGCAAAGCATACTGTGCCAGTTAAATCACCGACATATGTTATCTTCTGTAAGAACACTTCACTGCTATGCTACTGCTACACGTTATCTAAATGATGACCCCATATTTAAATTTCCTAGAGGCCAAAAAGTGACAACATTAGCATCCAACCTGTTGCTTCCTCTTTTCAAGTCCATGAGGTTACACATTATGATTGCAAAAAACAAAGGAGTGGACACCGCCATCAAGGGTTTTCTACTTAGGTCATATCACACTCCTCATCATTTAAAAAACTTTAAAAAATAGGATGCTGCACATTATCCCTTCCTTTAGATAGCAAAATAAACTTAAACTCAATACTTGTCAATGGGGCCAATGTTCAAGATATGTACTAGCTAGGACAAACAAAACCAAGTACTCAACTATGATAGCTGAAATGGGGAACAAACCTCTGAATTGTGTCCATGGTTCTACTGAAGCAAGCAAATCTTATAGACCAAAACTCTATTTTATTTACAAAATCATAAGTTTGTGCATAGCCCTGGGAATAACTTGAACCTTGCAGCAAAATATCCAACTTCAAGCTCGTTTCAGAAATTAAGACTAAGTGGAAAGCATTGAAGAGAATCGCACACTATCACTTCAACGATCAACACATGGTTCTACAAAAAAGTATTGCAGAGAAAAAAGGCATTTTGTAGGGTACCTGAAACAGCTTAAGCTTTTAAATGGAAACAGATTACTAAATTCACCTGAGAACATTTTACTAGAAAAAACCAAAGAACCTTACAATAAATCTAGAACAATAAACATCACAGCTCAATTTCTGAAAATCGTGAACCAGGCAAAAACTAAACTAACTATGCTGAAAAAAAATAACAAAAATGTATCATTTGAAGGAGACCAAATTGGTCCAGTTCTATAGTAACTATAATAACTGTGCCAACATTTGAAGGAGACCAAATTGGGCCAGTTCCATTTCCTTTCCTCTATTCTTTGTTGACACAGCACGTATCAACTCTTAGTCAAGTCAACATATCCATACTTTAATTATTCAGCGTGAAGCTTAATTCAAGGAAATGATTAGACTTTGGTGAACAATCTGAAATAATTTTTTTCATAAGTGGTCATTTTAAAGACCTATGGCATGTAATGAGTTTATCCACAAGAATATTCCAATCTCAGAATCTCAGATACCAACCAAGGGCGATTTGCGTATAAAAATACCCAGATCACCAAGTTGGCACAGTGATAAGCTATCATAAATAGTCAGCACAACATAAACGTTACGATGGCTACTGATTACTGGAGGCCATAATTAACGGGGGATTTGTAGATTTGCCCCACTTAAAAATGTGCACTTTGTAGATTTGCCCCAGTTGTCTCGATGACATGTGGGTCCTGGACCCACATGTCATTGAGACATCAGTGGGGCAAATCTACAAAGCCACTCAACTGTGGGGCAAATCTACAATTTTTCCCATAATTAACACGCATACCTCCCAGTTTTCTTCCAAAAGTAGTAAAATAATAAGACCAATTGTAGCTACAACATCTCACGCAGAAGCCACTCTCACTATCCACTTAACTACCACAATCATAAATAAAACTCCAATTCGATCACTGCTTACTGATCCGGCGAGTAGCAGTGGTCCATCCAATTCCACCCCGGACCTTACAAATCAGTTCATTTTCTAATCAAATCACTTCCCTACTTCTTGCCTCCTGAATCAAAATTCTCTGTTGCTTGAAGAAATCAGAAATGGGCCAGGGAAGAGCACAATCTGATCATGATTCGATCACCAATGCACATCCGAGGTTCAAAGACAACTCTTCTGCCGAGACCCGCCCCCATTTCTCCTTGGTTCAGAATAAACAAAAATCCCATCTTTTTTATCTCCCTCAAATCAAATCACTCACCACACGCCTCCTCAGAGAACCACAGAAAATATTCCAGCTTTGGCGCGGGATCAGAAGAGCATTAATTTAATTTTACCTGGCGAGCGCGAGCAGCTTGGGCTGCAGGAAGCTCTTCACCTTCTTCTTGGTGAGCGCATACCCCACCACCAGCCGCTGCCCCGACGAGGCGGCGGGCGGCGGGGACTGCGCCACAGGCGACAGCGGCGCCGCTGCCGCAGCCGTCTCCTCCTCCTCGTCCGACACCTCCTCGTGCAACCTCATCCCCGCAAACCCTAACCCTAACCGCCCACGAATGGCGACTAAATGGCCCAAAAAATACCTCGAAAAATCGGCAAAAAAACCCTGGGAAAAATTGGGGGCGATTGAGGGAGAGGAATTCGAGGGTGGGGAAAGGTTTTGGAAGGAGGATTTAGGATTGCTTTGGGGACAAAATTTTTGCAAAGTTTTTTTGCATTTTTTTTGAACTGTTGTGTTTTAATGGCGAGCCGAGGTGAGCCGAGGCGTGTACGCCGAGAGAGGGAGGGAGGAAGCCGAGAGAGGGAAGGGTATTTGTAGGCGACGAGGGGGCAGAGGATTCTCTGTGCCACCTCATCTATTATGTGCTTAACCAGTATTCAACACTACATTGAGTGAAAAACCGTACGTACCAAGTTGACTTATGCTTATACTGTTTATAGTAATTAACTTTTAAATGATGTCTTTTAAGACTTGGTCAATAGAAACATTATAGGAAAAAATGTACTAAATTCAACTGTACCGACCAAAATCGTATACGACTATTTCCCTCTGTGTACTGTCTCTCACGAAGCCAGAATTTAAATATTTAAGTTATAATCCGTAAGTCCAAAAGAACTCATCCATAACTTATGTAGTACAACACGACTAGAGGATAAGATGATATTTAGCATGTTGTCCAAGTGAAAAACCGCATATAGCCTCGTGTGAGAACAAAACTTATGTAGTATAACACGAATACAATGGCCTCGAACAATACAACTAGCCATAATTTTGAAGGATTTATTGATCATATGCCCTCCATTTAGATGGAAATTTAGGATTTACCCTCCTGGCCCACGTGTCAGTGACTTATGATGACCCCACGTGTCATTGAGATGAGGAGGGTAAATTCTGAATTTCCCAACTAAAGGGAGGGTATATGATCCAATCCCCCAATTTTGAATTGAGTGGATGGGTCATTTGGACTTATTTTGGTAGCTTATGGCTGAAAATTGATAATCAATGTGATTTCACCCTGACAACCGATCGATCCATATTAAGGTTCTTCAAAGCTAGCTAAGAGCACTCGTATTAACTCAACATATCGATTACTGGCATATGGAGCTTACTTGTGTGCAACAATGGTGGAACAAGTGTTGGAAACGATCGTCAAAAAGGAACTTAGATGCGTTGACTATTGCGGTACATTCTAGTGGACGTGATACGTGATGCCGTGCAAGTGGAAAAAAGGAGACAATAAAAGGTTGCTTAATTAGCAAGAGAATAACCATAAGCGATTAAAGTTATGCTTTTTTGTACACCAGTATATTCCTTCAAGTATTTATGGGGATTTGCAACGATACGATGACACAAGAATCTTCTTGGCATATTTTTTCTCTTTTGCAGAAATCAAGCTATTGAATTATATATGCATGCAGCGCATTGTGAGCTACTCTACAATGAACTAGAGTTGTATGCACTGTTTTTCTTTACGTGCATAAACTTCAGTTACAAATGTATCTCTGATTCATCATGTGAGGTGCAAACATATAATTTTTGTACTTTTATTCTGCAGATTTGTTTCAATTTTTATTTGTTAATTTCATTTTGCTTTTAATCCCCTGATTTTCTATTGCATTTGAGCACAATTGATATTCAAATTCATAACTAATTCTGTGTGTTGTTCTTCACTCCCTCGTGCTACGCGTTAAAAAGGTCGTATTACCCAAAAACCCATTTACATAAAATCGGCTAACAAAACTCGTGACCGAAACAACCATTAAAAAGTGTTAAGGTGGGTCATCTTTCTCCAAATTAAACTGGGCATTCAATGTTTTTTTGTTGTTCCTTACTACTTTACCCTCTCTTTTTTTGCAGTATCATCAGTTAGATGATTTTGAGGAGAAAGGACAACTCAAACTTGATAATGGGTCTGTTCTTTTCCGCCGAAGCTGACGGCTTTTGGCTTTTGCTACAGTACCTAACTTTCAAATGGAATATTTTCTCAAGTCGGGGTCTACAAGTTAAACGATGTACACGTTAAAAGCCCAATATCTGTTCCAGCCAAAATCGAAAGTGAGTATCTCTCTCTGTAATCTGTACCGTAAACAGCCAAAATTCAAAATTTTCAACCAAAAACCATAAGCCGGCAGTCGTTGCCAAACAGACCCTTAAACTCGGTGATTTCCTACCAGTAATTGGTTTGCTTGGCAGGATTTGTTTTTCTTGGAACATTTGCCTGTTACTGTAAACTAGGTCCACTGAATTGAACGGTGGTAGATGAAGACGTACAAGATCCTTTTCACAAAAAAAAAAAGCTGCGACAAAAACAAATAGCCTCCTCCCTCACATGCGGCAGGTGGTCAACGCGTTGGAGAAGGGCCCACTCACCAGCGGCCGTCTCCTTCGGGACCATGTCTGAAAATATCTTTTGTGGCATCCATTATGCAATGCAATTTACGGCGACAATAACCATTCATCAATTAGGGCTTGAACATACCAAGACCTTCCTCAAGCTATGCTACTTTGGGTCATCAAGCACAACCACCCATCAGTATAATCAGTGCCTCTTGTTCTGCTTGGAATTTTCCCCGGACTGGATGTGATGCACATTTCTGCAAGTTAAGAATAACTAGCATGGATATGGATTCTTGCAACTATAGCTAGTGGCACAATAATACGGCAGGTTGATGGTTACAGACACGAGTGAGGGTCGAATCAGATCCGTTTAGCAGGTTGAGGAAATAAGATGCATGGTTCATGATATATCACACAATTAGAATACGTTGGGGGAGGATCCCGAGCTACCTCGGGCCCATAGCAGCTTTGGCACAACAACGCACATCGGGGAATCTACTTCGGATGAGATCCATGAATCAACTCTGAATGAGGTCCAGAGTTCACCTCAAATGGGGTCTGTGTCGCCCCGAACGGGGTCTAAGGAACCAAGACGAAACTCGGAGACCGATATCTTAGCCATGATTCGAAGTCCACCCCGGCTAGGATCTAGAGTTCACGCTAGATGGGGTCCACGCCACCCTGAACGAGGTTCGAGAGTTGACCCAAGATGAAGTCCGGGGGCCAACCTCGGACAAGGTCCGGAGGCTGATCCCAGGGGCCAACCTCGGGCGAGGTTCGGAGGCCCACCTCGGGCAAGCTTTAGGAGCAACCTTGGGCGAAGTCCACAGACCGGCCCCAGAGTCTCTCCGACGTGTCGAGGCCCACTTGACGTGAAAGACAAAACCACCCTTAGGAGTAAGTTAGGCCCTAAGGGTAAACTTATAACTTCACTTGCTCCTCTCTCCCACTCTATAAATAGGACCCTTCGTAAATGGAGAGAAAGAGGCCATTTGTAACACTTCACACCTATATGTAGTACACTTGTCCATCCATTCGTGTGTAATTCTCATTAGGTCCCTTCAAATTCTTGGCGGTCCTCAAACCTAATCGAGGGTGCTTACAAATTACTATCCAATCCCGTATTGACAATAGTTGCCATTGTCCATGGAAACTCGGAAAAGAAGTTATGTTGCTTAAAAAGGTGAGAACACGAAAGGTCGCCAAGGTGGGAGGTGTGAACCCCCTCCGAGGCCGAAGTCAAGTTAAACCACAACTTGCACCACTTGGGGCCTAGAGGCTCAGCCGGACCTCTCCACAGAGGATCAGGTCACCGACGAGACCGCGGCCTCTAGGGAGGTCGACCCTCGAGCGCTTGCGAGGAGGTTTAGTGGGGGTTGGAAGACCTCCAAAGGCAATTGAGGGAATCACAAACCGAGGCTCTATGGTTTACAGCTGAGGCTCAATGAGCGGGAGAACTTTTGGTGCAGCTCGAAAGGGTGTGGGATGAAGCAAGACCCCCACCACATATGGGGGCTCGGGAAGCCAAGGAACTAAGGAATCAACTAGAGGAAGCGCGAACGCTAGGGCGAGTTAATCTGCCCCGAGGTGTCCGAGGTTAAAGCCCTCCGAGCTGAGCTGGCTGAAATTCATGCTCGAGCGAACATGACAACATCATCTAAAGTCTAATAAGCCAATGACCTAAAGGCATAGCTTGACTAAGTACAGAGGGAAGCCCTTCTGTTAGCCGGGGTTGTAGGCACGAACCATGATCACTCGAGGGGCCAAACTGCCCCAAGCTGGCCAAGGGCAGGACTCTGTGCCCGACCCTATGGTGGGCTTCCCTCATGCCCCCTAGCCTTAAGTGGTTCCCACCCATATGGATGCTGATCACATCAATCCCCAACTCGCTAAGCCTAGGCTTGTAAGCCACCCCGTGGCCTACGCATTTCCATATGCCGGAGGTCACAAAGTATTCAAGGGACTCTGACCCCATGGAGTTCATCCATGTTTACGAGACCGACATAGCGGGGATGGGAGGGGGCGAAGCCATCATTGCAAAGAGCTTGCTCCTAGCCCTTTTGGGGGTTGCTAGTCCTGGTACCTCTCCCTCCCATCGTGCCATGAGGAGTGTGGTTAGACAGATGCTAGATGGTCTGATCGGCTGTGGCACAGCAATCAAACTAGCTTCTCGAGCGAAAACATATCTGGGGTTACCATAGACATGTCTCGGTGTCCAAAGGTGTTTGGGAGAGGCCAGGCATGTTTGGGGTACCCAAGATATATCTAGGGTGTTGATGAAAATGTAGATTAGCATGGTTGATGAGTATGTTGCCAAGATGGTTGTGCTTATATGATGTGAGGTGAATGCAGATGCTATGTGTGGCATGGTTGGATGAACCATGATGGTTTTGAATTTAACTCATGGCTTGGGAGCTATGAGGGGTTTTAGTGTGTGCACGACATTGGTGTCGTTGCTTGATTGTGTTGTATTGTAGGATGTATTGCTTTGACTAACATGGGTCAAGTGCATAAAAACTAGTGCTCGTGATGGTTTCTTGGTCTTTTTGGATGTGCAGGTGACTTGGAGAACATTAGTGGTAAATGGCAAGGGACTAGGACTAGATGAGAGAATTGATGTCCATGTGGTCAAGTAAGTCTAGTTGAGGCTATATGGCTCAAGCGAAAAACACAAAGAAGATAAGAATCATGAAGAGGCAAGTTGGTACATGTGGTGTGCAAAGTGAAGAGGCCGATGTATATAGAGACGGTTCAAACGAGTCTGAATGCGTGAAGATGTGATGACTGGTCATTGGGCACTATGGACTACATGTCAAAGTATGCAGTGATGCTTTGATGTGAAGATAAGGGTTCTTGGCTCATCAATTATGCCAATTGATGATTTTATGTATTGTGCAATGCTACGTGACAGTTTGTTTATAGTTGTTAGCTGTGGAATTCCAAAGCTAGGTCATAGTAAGGCGAATGGGACCGGAAGTAAGTTAGGAGAGCTTGGGTTCAAAGCGGCCAAGAGATTAGGACTAAGCTAGGGGGGCTGACGTCCAGAACAATCAAGGTACCACCGGAAGATGACTAAGGCTAGCAAAGTGATAATAAGCTATGAAGACAAGGAACCGGAGCGGAAGCTACTTGTGGTGAATATGACGGGCAATGGCAAGGTGGATTAGGACTAAGCTTAGGGAGGATTTGACATCTAGAATGGTTAGGGAACCCAGGTGCCATCATGGTGCATGAAGAGGCATGTGACGCTCCAATTGACTTGGGCTTATTTGCATGTGAGAATGGTTCGGTGGATCCAGATGTGTGAGAGACTTGGAAACAAGTCACTAGAGTCACATGGAGTTGAAGATGAAGCACAAGATAGCTTTAAGGCGAAGAAAGTACGAAGTTTCATGGAATGATGGTAGGAGGGTATTTTGGTAAATTGTCCAATACCAAAAAGTAGTGGTGTGCGAAACCACAACGGTGGCCTAAGTGGAATAAGTCAAGAAGTCCTCACAGAGGACATGTAATGGCGAATTCGGGCTATTGAAGCCAAGTGCAAGTCATGCTTTGAGAAGCGTGCATGTATGAGTGTAAAACCAGTATGGTGTTGGGTTATCAGGTTAGCCCATGTAAGAGATGATGAAACCCAATTAGATGTGCTGCTTAGCGTGTCTTGTAAGCCTGTACTATATAAGGAGGGAGAGGTGTTGACTTAAGGCTAAATTTTGAGAAGCTTGTGCTAAGCTGAACAAAAGTTAGGGTTCTTAGGGAGAACTCTTGATAGATGGCTCCGGTGCTTGAGCTTTTTGTTATTCTTAGGCTTTGTGAGTGATTAGGAAGTAGCTATAAACATTCATCTCTAAGTATCAATTGATATCCAAAATTCATCAAAGTTTTTCTCCTCTTTGCTTAAGTGTTGGAATATTAATTTGGCTTGGTTTTTAGTATTTTCTTCTTCCTTACGAATCTTGTTGTGATCCATGATGAGTAAGAGGTAGAAAACGAGTCTAGTTGATCAATTTTCATCCATCTAGATTACTCATATAGAAAGATTCGAGATCAATGCTGGTTTTTCATGTTCTTGGTTCAAATTTGGGTTTTCGTGATCGAGATAGTTTTATCACGAATCTATGCCTAGATTAGCTTGCTATGACATGTAGGAGAAGATTTGGATAATCCTCTTGATTAGAAATTTTCGAGTAAGAAGTAATTTGGATTTTAGGGTTTTGGGTGTTTTTAAGTCCTACATTTAATTTTCTACTATGTAGTGAACCTGAGTCAAAGAACTTTGTGATTCTTAATTGGTTTAGCTTACTATGTCTTGAGCAAGTCTTATACAAAATTTGTGAATGTTTGGATGAGATTTGATTAAGTTCTTGAGAATTGTGCTTTAACCCGAGATGTTTTTAAATCTAGAAACAAGGACTGATCAAACTGGTCTTAAACCTACAGTCAGACTGATGGATCAGTCAAACCGGTGTTTGATCAACGGTCAGATCAGTTAGATCCAACCAGACTAGTTTTAAGCATTCGGCCAGATTGTCCCAGTGACGATCACCGCCGTGGATCCTACACTAACTAATGCCCCCAGTGATCTTAGTGTCCTCTACGGTGACCCAATGACTGCGGTCCCCTGCACATGCTTAAAAAGAACGAATCGAGGGGCCTCACGGAGGTGCTGGTGCACGCGCGACCACTAACACGCACTCGCAATTATAAATCCTAGGATGGAATCTAGCCTAGCCTCCACGTGGAGCCCTCTTCCGCTGGGACAAGCGTAGTAGCTTCATGATAAATTACTTATGTGGCAGCTTGGCCTAAAATAAATCAACCAATTGGAAGACACATCATATTTGCAGTCCTAATCTGCATGTGGTATACAAGAATATCGTCATTTAACACGTGCAGATGTGTCTGAAGATATGGCACGCATGCATGGATCGAAGATATGTTTCAGGATATGGCATCGATTGCTTGGTTGCTAAGGATCGACTCATGATGCACCCATGGACCGTGTACTGCTAATTGGTGGGGTTTGCTTTTCGTTTGATAAGCCTTGCTAGTGCCTCTGTTGTGGTTACAGACCAAACAGAGAGAGAGAGTATAATAGTGGAGAGTTAGGTGAGCAATGGCTTATGGTTTCTCCCCATGGCCTGTGCTGTATATATATACCCATATAGGGAGTGCTTTTACAATTATACCCTTACATCCGAGTATTCCCCTCAGGGGCACTTATGTCATTATACATGTCCCATTTTGGGCCTTACATTCCTCTAACAGGCCTGCTGGGCTCAGGTGGGGGCCATCCCTCAACAGGAGCCTCTCATGGTGAAGGACTTCACAGGCCGAAACCATGTTGCCGAGTCCTTTGGTCCCCTCCATCCCTGCGGCCTGTGAGCTCGTATAATAGTTGGCGGAGCCTTATTTGCTGGTGTTGGACTAGGCCCGCCGCGGGGGTGCGACGCCGGATGTGTTGGCGAAGCTGCCTTCCTCGCGACGCCCGTCAGTGGCAAGGTCGAATCCAAAGCCGAAATTGGGACCGGAGGTGCTGGCGGAGTTGAATGCGTCGACCGAGGTAGGCGAAGCGGGCCCCAAAGTCGTTGCGCGAGCGCAGACTCCGACGTCGAGCACCCTCGATGGTAGATGACTGCCGGCCCGCATGGCGAGACCTGGTTGACGCGGCGCGAGACTTGAGGCGCCGTAGCCAAGCTATGTTGCGACGTTCCATCTTCTGGCGGTCCGCGTGGCGAAAGATGCTTGGCGCGGCGCGGGGCTTGAAGTGCCGCGGCCAGACGACACTGTGATGCTCCTCCGCCGGTTGGGCTTTCCTCCCGCTGGTTGAGCTTCCTCTGGTTAAGCTCCTGTCGGCTGGACTCCTGTCGGTTGGGCTCCTCGCGATTGGGCTCCTGGCGGTTAGGCTCCCCCGTTGGCCAGGTATATATATTTTGCTGGTGCTGCGTTACCTACATTGTACAGTCGGATAGGTGGCCTCCTGCTCGCGCACTGTGCTTGTGCACAGAAATGGCAAGGTTTGACCTGTTCTCGTAGACAGATATGCTTGAGTTCATTTGCATCCTCTGATTGCGCCAACCGGCGTTACCATCAGGGCATGCTGGTGTACTGAAGCTTATCTGTTTATGAAAACAAGTCGAAACCTGCCGTAAATCAGCCTTCGCGTACGGCCGCGGTGTTGCTCTGCGGGTGCGGTCAGAGCTGAACACCGGGCCTTCGTGTGGGCTAGGGATCGGGAGGCCGGACTGTACCCCACGGCTCAAGGGTAGCAATTGGGTGCAGTGTGGGTAGACCGGTGTTCACTCGCCTTTGCCTTCTGGTTCGCCCGTGTGGGGCTGAGCCGGGGGCCCAGCTGGATCTCAGAAATGTGGGCCAAACTGGGCATTCGCGCGGAAGTACCAGGGGCGGGGTGAGCTTCGGCTTGGTGCGCAGATCTGCGACATCGCGGCGAAGTACTTCCCCGCAAAAGTGGGGCCGTGGGCAACCCCAGAGCCTTGTTGCCGAGGCGGAGCTCTTGTCGAGGCTGCCGTCGAGGATGCTTGGCCCGTGGCAGCTTGCTGTTACACCCTGGCGCGGGGACGAGGCATGGGGCCGAGCCGAGTTGGGGGCGGAGCTTCTCCACTAAAGCGGAGAATCGCCCGTCTTAAGCTGCCGGGGTTGGTTGGTTCGTGCCTTAGTGGAGGCAGACCTCGCGCCCCAGATTCTCCTAGGCGCGGGGTGGTTGTGGCTCCGCGGTCCGGTAGTGCGCTTTAATGACCCCTGGAATCGCGCCGACCTCTGAGCTGTCAGGCTGCTGCAGTTGTGTGTGTTGTCCCATCAGGGGTGTACACGCGGCAGGTTGCGATCGGCGTGCCGTGCGCTGTCCGGCAGATTTGCATGTGCGCCTGTTCGGTTGCCGACAGGTGCGCTTCCTGACCACGGGGAGCCAAACTGCCGGGCGATCGCGCCTCTCGGACATGAGAACGCGAGGTTGGGCCTTCGCTGGCCGAGGCCAGAAGGTTGTGCGGACCTTAGAGTCGCAGTAACTTTCGACGTCTTCGTGGCGTCCCAGCGAGGTGCCCCTTCGCAGGGACGGAGCCGAAGTCGAAGCCAGAGCGTCGCTGTTGGGACGGAGATCCTGCCGAAATTGTTGCGGTTGATTGGTCTCGAGGATCGCGCCGACACGTGCCGGGGGCTGCGGTGCGCCGTACGACCTGCATTTACTCCCGGTGGGAGCCGACACGCGGCGGGGGGCTATTGGCGTGTCATGCATGGATAGATCTTTGTACGGCCGCGGTCATGACCGACACGCGTGGGCAGTCGCGACGCTTCGGCTTCGGTCGTGGCGCTTCGGCTTCGGTCGCGGGGTGGCGAGCGGTTTGTCGCCCGCCGGTTACGCTGACTAGCAGTGCGGGAGACGAGGGATCTTTAAATACCCCCGTGGCACCACGTCTGCGCCTCCTTCACGCGCTTTCTGGTCGCCCATCTCGTTTCCTACTTCTTTGCTTTCCTTGCCACCGCGGTTCCCTTTCGCCGTCGTCTGTCTCCCGGATAACGATGGCGCCCGGCAGCGAGCATGTTCGAACGGTCGGCAAGTGTGTCATCCGCCGGCGGTCCTCGCCACTTGAGGTGGAGTCCTCGCTCGAGGGGCGCGACTCGGCGGCGACAAACAAGTGGTGGGTGGCGACGGAGAGGAAGGAGGGCCCTTACTCCAGTGCCTTGGGTCCAACGCTTGTGACGGAGGAGACGATCCGTACACTTCTGCGTGAGGGGAAGCTGTCAGATCGCCGGGCGGTGCGGCTACCCACCAATGACGAGGCGGAACCGCGACCTGAGGAGTCAGAGGCGATTGTTTTCGTCGCCTACTTTGAAGCCGGGCTTCGCATCCCGGCCGCGATGGTCGTTGGCGATGTGTTGCGAACCTTCAGGCTGGAGCTGGCGCAACTGACTCCGAACGCGCTAGCTCGCCTTGCCGTGTACACCTGGGCCTTGCGTGCGGAGGCGTGCTGGCCCAGCGCCTCGATGTTCGCCTATCTGCATGATGCACGAAGTATGCCGACTCAGACTTGGAGATGGGTGTAGATGGCGGGGGTGAAAGGTCTCCGAGTGGTGCCAGGCATCGGGAGTGTGCCGCGGATGACCAGGAGGGGGAAGTCCCGCCGCCTGCGGCGGTCGCCGAGGTGGAGCCATCGTCTGCTGGCGGCACCGAAGTGAAGTCGCCGCCTGCGATGGTGATAGTGTCGGAGCTGCCCCTCGCAGAGGCGGGCGAATGTGGTCTCCGCCAACAATGGCGGCCGAGACAGAGGTGCCTCCTGCGGAGGTTACTAGGGTGGGGCCCTCGCCCGCGAGCATTGATACCGTGGAGCCTTCTGCGGCGGTTACTGAGGTAGGGCCCTCACCTTCTCCTCCTAGGGCGAAGCGCCACGCCTGCGATCCCCCCTTCATCGGACTTTGAGGGGGTTTGCCGTGACGACCCGTGTTGGGAGCTTGTGGGACTCCGACTCCGACGCCGAAGCCCCCATACGCAGTGTCCCTTCGCCCCTTCGCAGGCCATAGCGGTCGGGGGCGGGGGCTGCCGGTGTTAGGCCCCGATACGGAGACTCCCCAGCCCCAGGGCCGACTTCGTCTGGGGGGACTGTCGCCCCTGTTAACCCACCCGCAGCTGGGGGGACGCCCCAGCGAAGTCCGCCATCAGCCACCGAAGGTATGCTACCCTGTCGCACCCTGGCGTAGCTCTGCAGTGTTCTCGTAGGACTGACTAGTACACTTTGCAGCGGAACTCATTCCCGAGGACGGGCGATCCCCCGGGCGCGGGGGCATTCGTTTGAGAAGGGTGTCCGGCGCTCCCGAGACTGCCGACGCAAACCCCACGCCCCCAAGCTTAGCGGACTTCGTCCCACCCCCGAAGGCGTTGGGGGCGTGGCGCGGGATCGTGGATGACGCGGCCGCCAGCGTTGACCGGCAGGCGCTGTTAACCTACGAGACGGGGCGCCTTGGGGACGCATTGGAGGTATCGGGGTGAGAGTAAGTATCTGACCTTGTGACGATACGCGGTCGCGTAGCAGCTCGCTAACTCCTTTGTCGTGCAGATCCTCGTCTTGGCCCAAGCGTTGCAAGCAGCTCAAGCCCACAAGCAGGGGGCGCTAGAGGACCGATTGCGAGCCGCCGAAGAGGCTCTGCGTGTTGCCGAGGGGACACGCGCCGTCCAGGACGACCGCATCTGCCGCTTAGAAGTAGAATACGCGGAGACGAAGTCGTACGCCGAAGCGCTTGTGGCAGCGGTGCGGCTGTCAGCCACGGAGGCAGCGCGGTGAGAAGTTGCGGAGGAGCGGGATGGCTTAGTCCAGCAAATCGCCGCGCTGGAGAAGGAGAAGGACGGACTCATCGCGTCTCTAGCGGAGCGGGACCAGGCTCTGGGTGATGCTTCAGTGGCTGTGTGGGATGCCATGCTGGCCCTAGAGAGCGCCCTTAAGGATCTTATCGCCGAAGTGCCGCCTCGCTCCTTTGGGCCCGAAGAGCTGTCGTGGACCCTTCGCCGAATTGGGGATGCGGCCAACATTGCCCGTAGCTCCGCGACGACGTTCAGCAACCACTGCTCGTACGTGACGTCGTGCCTGATGTGCGCATTTTTGCGGCACCAGGGCTGCCAGCATGTCAGCGGGCTGGCTGATCCCCATTTAGAGATGCCGGCGGGGGCTGGGGTGATATCTGGTGCCGTGCGCGCTGTTCGTCACCCCGTGCGATTCTTCTACGAGAGGATCTGGGAGTACATCAGGAAGGCTGCGGCGCAAGTCGAGCTGTGGAACAGCCTATACAACGAGGGGGACCTCGGCCAGTGGTTGGATGAGGTCCCACGACGCGGCGATGGCAGCCCCGAGGGCTCGGAGGGCGGCGCGAACCCACAGGTGTGACGCCATGGTCTCCGTGCGTTGGTGTGCATGGTAAAACAAGGCCTTTTCCTTATGAATAAAGTATAGGTTACTTCACCGTTGTTCTTATTTGTGTGCCCCCGTGTCCCGAGCAGTTACTCGATCGGGGTCGGCTGCTGGTTTCTGACCTTGTGACCCGGCGACGTCTCCGGCGCTGGCGGAGGGCTGAGGAGTCGCTGGACTTCTGGACAGGCCGAGCTTCTTCGAGTGAGGCCCCGGTGCGGACGCGCCTTAAGGAGGAGCCTGCCGAGTAGCTGCTTTGAGCACCCTAGAATCTGTACACTTTACTGCGTACCTTTGTAAACATCTTCCGATGAATACGCAGTATGGGGGCGGGTTTGGTTGAAAAATGTTGTCTGCGCCTCCATCCTTGCTTACGATAATGTAATCCCGTGGTAGAATGGCGAGGCTACACCGTGCCCGTCTACACACAACGGGCCGGGCCTGGCCGAAGTAAACGCATGAGCGCTCCGTCCCCTACCTTCTGAAGTGGTGGCGGCGGAGCTGGCGCCTTAGTCGAAGTAGACGCGCGAGCGCTCCGTCCCCTACCTTTCGAAGTGGAGGCAGCGGAGCTGGCACCATAGTCGAGGTAGACGCGTGAGCGCTCCGTCCCCTACCTTTCGAAGTGGAGGC
Organism: Dendrocalamus latiflorus; assembly: GCA_017311315.1. NCBI lineage: Eukaryota > Viridiplantae > Streptophyta > Magnoliopsida > Poales > Poaceae > Dendrocalamus > Dendrocalamus latiflorus. Next base: position 27,121,098 of record CM029670.1, on the reverse strand, counting down.
AGCGGAGCTGGCGCCTTAGTCGAGGTAGACGCGCGAGCGCTCCGTCCCCTACCTTTCGAAGTGGAGGCAGCGGAGCTGGCGCCTTAGTCGAGGTAGACGCGTGAGCGCTCCGTCCCCTACCTTTCGAAGTGGAGGCAGCGGAGCTGGCGTCTTAGTCGAGGTAGACGCTCGAGCGCTCCGTCCCCTACCTTTCGAAGTGGAGGCAGCGGAGCTGGCGCCTTAGTCGAGGTAGATGCTCGAGCGCTGTGAGTGTAAGCTGTCGCCACGTCTCACGCCGACTTTACAAGGCACATACGGAGGCGAGCCTCGACTGCCTTTTGCGCGATCACTGTGAGGTGCCCGCAGAGGCGAGCCTCTAGTGCGTCTTATCAAGACTCATGGTGCAGGGATCGTCGATCATGCTGCGTCTTATTTATACTCCGTAGAGTGCGCATAGGGATAATACCTATGTGTGCGCGGGAGCTTTCGCATTTTATTTATACTCCGTAGAGTGCGCACGGAGGTAGGCCTCGCGCTGCGTCTTATTTATACTCCGTAGAGTGCGCACGGAGGTAGACCTCACATTGCGTCTTATTTAGAGTCCGTGGACTGCGCGCGGAGGCAAGCCTCTGCGCGTTGCGGGTGGTGAAGTTGCGTGCGGAGGCGGACCTCAACGCTACGTCTTATTTATACTCCGTAGAGTGCGTGGGGAGGCGAACCTCAGCACTACGTCTTATTTATACTCCGTAGAGTGCGCACGGAGGTAGGCCTCACGCTGTGTCTTATTTATACTCCGTAGAGTGCGCACAGAGGTAGGCCTCACGTTGCGTCTTATTTAGAGTCCGTAGACTGCGCGCGGAGGCAAGCCTCCGCGCGTTGCGGGCGGTGAAGTTGCGTGCGGAGGCAGACCTCAACGCTACGGCTTATTTATACTCCGTAGAGTGCGTGCCGAGGCGGACCTCAGCGCTACGTCTTATTTATACTCCGTAGAGTGCGCACGGAGGCGTCCCCCACGCATCTTTGTTTATACTCATACTCGTGCTTTTCACGAAGAGTGCGCGCGCGGACGTGTGTCTTTGTTTATACTCATGCCAGTGGTTTTCACGGAGAGTGCGCGCGTGAACGTGTGTCTTTGTTTATACTCATGCCCGTGGTTTTCACAGAGAGTGCGCGCGCGAACGCGTGTCTTTGTTTATACTCATGCCCGTGGTTTTCACGGAGAGTGCGCGCACGAACGCATGTCTTTGTTTATACTCATGCACATGTTTTTCACGGAGAGTGCGTGCGCGAACGCGTGTCTTTGTTTATACTCATGCCCGTGGTTTTCACGGAGAGTGCGTGCGCGAACGCATGTCTTTGTTTATACTCATGAAGAGTGCGCGCGAAGGTAATCCTTCACGCGCTTCTTGCGAGAAACAAGACAATTTTTGCAAACGGTGAACTTTATTAAATTCCCGTTTGCGCGGGTGAGCGATTACAAAAGGTGGAATATTGGCCACTGACCGTTTAAGGACGGGAACGGCTGCGGCTGTCATCGCCCGGTGATGAGGCGGGGCACGGTGGGAGCCTCTGCTGCTGAGGTAACGCGCGCGGGGGCCCGGCGGGGTGCTTTCTGGAGCCGCCAAGGATCTTCGCACTTGCACACCCGGCCTAGGTGTTTCGTCGAGCGTCGTGGTGTGGACCTTTGCTGCCAAGCTCTATGTGCCGAGCCATATCCTGGTTGCCGTGGATAGTGATGATGGCCCGCGGTCTGGGGAGCTTCATACATAGGAAGCCGTGATGTGGGACTGCCCTGAGAGAGTTTAAGGTTGGCCGCCCCAATATAGCGTTGTAGGGGTACGAGATGTCGGCAACGTCGAAGGTGGCGTCCTCACTCCTCACATTATCGTCTCGGCCGAAGGAGACTTGGAGGCATATCTGGCCCAATGCCCGTAGAGGTTGCCCTCCGAAGCCCTGCAGCGGGATGCCCGAAGGGCCCAATCGACTTCGGGGGATCCCCATCTGATCGAAGGCCACTGCGAACAAGATGTTCGCGGAGCTTCTTCCGTCGACCAGGACGCGCCTGACTTCGCATCCTGCGATGACGACCTGGACGACCAGGGGATCATGGTGGGGGAATTCCACGCCTTCAGCGTCAGCTGGCGTGAAGGTGATTTCGTGTTGTGCCCACTCCAGTGGCGCCTGCGCTGGGTATGCCGCGACGTGGTGTAGCCTCCTCGCATAGGCCTTCCGCTGTCGCGCCGAGGCGAACTCCAACGAGGAGCCCTGGAGATGACGTTTATGACCCTACGCTGGGCTCCTTCCGGGGCTTGCAATTGCAGGAGGCCCTCCCGAGGTTGCTGCACGTGGGCCTGGATTCGCAGGGGGCCTTCCTGGGGTTGCATTCCTTGGTCCTGGGGGTGTTGGACATGAGCCACGACGGGCGGGTGCGCCTCAGGGTTTCTGTCTCTGGCGACGCTCTGCCGGAGTGCTGCGATGGTGGCGCATGCACGCGTGTCATGGCTGCCCCGACCGTGGACTTCGCACCACTGCCCCTGGTGCTGGTCGTTGTACTCTTCGCGGGCTCTGTCGTCGCGACCCCGCCCACGCCCCCGCCCCTGGCCACGGCACCCTCTGCCGCCGCGACCAGTAGGGGTGTTATCCTCGGAGCCACCCTCAATGTCAAAGACGTAGCGAGGTTTCCGAGATTTGCATTGGTCGCGTTTGGCCTTGTCGCCCAACGAGTCTTTGTGCTGGACCTCCTGGCGCTCGGAGGCGTCCTTCGATGGCTCCTGCTTACGCTTACCTTTCGATGAGCCCTCCTTTGGTGAGCCATCGTTTTTTGCTGAGCCCTCCGCCTGATTGGTGTCGGAGTCGTCGCCATGTCTCCGCCGCGCGTCCTCTTCCGCTCTAGCGTAATCTTCCATCTTGTCGAAGAGCTTCACCACCGTCTTGATTGGTTTCCACGCGTTGTATTCGGCCATCGGTCCCGGGCGGAGGCCTTGTATCGCTGCATTGATAACGGTTGTTTCATTGACGTCATTGACCTAGCAACGTACCTTCGTGAAGTGCTTGAAGTTATCCCGAAGCCTCTCCGAAGGTTTTTGCTTGACTGCGAAGAGCTGGTCCGCGTCGACGCGCTCGACGTAGTTTCCCTGGAAGTTGTTGTAGAGCCTGTCGCGGATCTGCTCCCACACATAGATGGAATGTGGCTCGATGGTGAAGAACCAAGAGAGCGCCACCCCCTCCAACGCGAGCGGGAGCCCCTTCGCCTTCGTGGTGTCATCTCCGCCAGCAGCTTCGATGGCGGTCTCATACACGTGCACGAATTTCCGGGGGTCCGTGTCGCCTTTGTACGCTTCAATGACACTCGGGAACTTGAAGTCCTCCGGCCACGCCGCTGCTGCAGGCCCGCGGAGAGTGGGGACTTCGGGTCCACACGTCGTAGTGGGACGCGGTTGGACGTGGGGGCGTCACGGCTATCCGCCCTCTCCGGTGTGGGCTCTGATGCGACCACCGGTGGGGCCTGTTGACTCCGAGCCTCTTGCATGTCCCGCATGACTCCGCGGAGATCTGTTAGCTCCCGCTAAAACGCGCTGAGGGCCGCTAGCAGGGCGTTCTCCACCGTGGACGTGGTTGGGGCCATTGGCGCGCCTGGGGGCGCAACCGGAGCGGCGGCAACCACAGCCTGTGCTCCCGAATTGTCTGCTGCGCTGGCGTGAAGAACTCTGGAGCCGGTGACGATGCCCGCGTTGCCGCCGGAACCGCTCACTGCTCCTACGCCGGGTGGGGGAGCGGACGCCGTGCCTGCGTGGGCATCGGCGTTGCTGCCTCCGACCACCCGAGCACCGCTGTCGGCAACTGTCACAGTACCTGCAGTGGGGTTACCTACCATGCGCGGGGCGGTTTTGACTGTCACACCAGCGGTGGCAGGATCGAGCGTCACGGCGGTGGTAGCGGGGTCGAGTGTCGCGGCGGTAATGGTGGGATCGAACGTCGCGGCGGTGGTGGCGGGGTCGAACGTCGCGGCGGTGGTAGCGGGGTTGAGCGTCGCGGCGGTAGCAATAAGATTGAACGTCGCGGCGGTGGTGGGGGGTCGAACGTCGCGGCGGTGGCGGCGGGATCGAACGTCGCGGCGGTGGTGGCGGGGTCGGGCGTCACGGCGGTGGTGGCGGGGTCGGGCGTCGCGGCGGTGAAGGCGGGGTCGGGCGTCGCGTCGTGAACACCGGTGTTTGCGACCGCCACACCCGCATCGCCACCCACGCCTGCGGCTGCCAACGCCGAAGCCCTGGTATTGACGCGGGATTTCGCCGCTCCCACCTTTTTCTTTTTCGTCGCCGACGATGAAGGTTTCTTTGGTGCCATCCTTCTTCGGATCTGGAGGCTTGCTCTTGTCCTCCCCACAGACGGCGCCAACTGTTGTGGTTACAGACCAAACAGAGAGAGAGTATGGTAGTGGAGAGTTAGGTGAGCAATGGCTTAGGGTTTCTCCCCATGGCCTGTGCTGTATATATATACATATGGGGAGTGCTTTTACAATTATACCCTTACATCCGAGTATTCCCCTCAGGGGCACTTATGTCATTATACATGTCTCATTTTGGGCCTTACATTCCTCTAACAGGCCTGCTGGGCTCAGGTGGGGGACATCTCTACAATAGCCTCCTTATCCATTTTAGATCCAAATTAGGCTATTTCTTATTGCTTTTGCTGCTCCTCCATGATGCTGATCAATTGCATTCTTCGAGACAGGAAGGGAAAAAATTTAAGATACACTAGCTAAATACCCGTGCATTTCTACGTATTAAGAAATCATATTACCTGATACATGGAACTATCATCGCTAGGCTTGCTTGCACCGCACCATTGTCTCCGTTAGGGCATGTGGCCGAGCTATGTAGGGTTCACGCCACCTCCGTTCCTATGGTCAGCCACACTCTCAACTCTTATCATCATGTCGAGATTGAGTCCTATTTGTATTGGCTTCTAAAATGTGTTTTTCTATGGTAAATAAATTTTCTACAGTGTCTAGCTTTTAAATGGAGTGTCTTTTCAAGACAGAGTCTACTAATCGATTGTAGTACGCACTGTAGTGATTTCATTTATATTGGCCAAAATAGCACGTGAGTGTCTCTCTACAAGGTTCTCTACAAGTTGTTACTATTCATCAGACAAAACTAAAAGCCATTAACAAAAGTCAATATGAACGCCCCCTAACTATGCTACATGTCCTTCATAGATGTTCTCGACCTATGCCGTGCCCTCGGCTACAACACCAGACCTGATGAGGTCCACTATGGCCCACCGTGCGGCAGCCCGGATGCAAGGTCAAAGATAAGGGTACAATCGGAGCGGATACAAATGGATATTACTCATCTTATATCCTATTTAGTATTTTTTTTCTTGGAGTCAGAGTCAGACACGGATAATGTCAGATGCCCATTTTTCCATTCTGTATTTGTTTCATAAGCCTTCGGACGATCAGTTAGACGGAAATTATCCGCTTCTTTTGCACTACTACATAGGACATTGGACAGTAGGGTACAATCAAAGAGAACTTGAAAAGACTAATCGCCGAGATATCGAAAGAAGAGCACTCGGTATTCCCCACCTGTTTAAATGTGGTGATCCATCTTATATATTATCTTGTTCCTAAGTGAAGTCATAACAGATTTCCTCATATCATTTGACATATGGATATATACGGACGGATATCACCTATCCCATATTCTATTCCATATTTTTTCCTCGGAGTTGGAGTCGAAGTCGGATATAGATAGTACCGGATGCCTATTTACCTCTTCTGTATTCGCTCCACAAGCTTTTGGTCGGTTAGTCAAACGGAAATTATCCGCTATGTTTGCTCCCCTAGTCAAAGGCTCGATGAACCCCAAGAGTGGAATGTACATGTGTTGAGGCAAAACAACTGAGAGAAAAAGGGGACGCACATGTGTTGAGTCATAGAGAATGGGATGGGAGGAGTGAATGAACCACTATCACAAGCTCTTCTTTATGTAGTAAAGATAAAGATACCAATCTACACTAGTGTTTTCTTTAGAACAATCTAGACCTAGTGTTATTTACTTGAACCCATTCAGGGAAAATTATACAGTTGTTCGATCAAAAGTCCATTGCTGGATTGAACATCCCTTGGGGCGTGAGATTTGAACTAGGTATCCCGTGAGATACTCTCTCCATTTTGCTATATTTGTCACCATGCATAGACAAAGAAATCACTAAATCGAAGAAAAAAGTTAATAAAAAATGACTATACATATTCCTATTAAATGACATACTATAACTACTTAGCATCTTTCAAAGCATTTAAGCAAGGGTAGAGTATAAAAATATTGTAATAACTATACTCTTGATTTCTTCAATAGACAAACATCTTCAAACGGCGACTGCCGAGACCATGGACAAACAAAACAAAACGGAGGGAGTAAGTGTCGATTTTTCTTCTAAAATGATCTCAATTGTTTGGTTTACAATGGAAGCAATCAACTCTTGTGCCTCTCTTGTCAAATTCCAAATACTTATATTTTCCATCCATTTAAGTAGTGCGTAAAGATCCATAGTTAGACAAAAAGCTTCAAGTGGTTGGTAGTTGGAATCATTTTCTGGTCAGGCTAGAGCCAACCCAAGATAGCTATTGGTGAATATCTATCCAAATCATGGAAAGTTAAATAGACAGTAAAATGGGGAACCTGATCCTATAACTTCACCAAAAGCTGAGTTTGCAACTTCTCATTGCTTCTATGGATAAAAGCATGCATGGATCAAGCTAAAAGTCACCCACCGTTTTTTGTCGCATGCAATAGTGTGCATACCACTCCCATTTGCTAGTGCACATACCACTTGCAAAAATTGTGTGAAAATTAAGTGCTTCACTTCAGTCAGTCCAGTGTTCATGCATGCACTCTACATTTGTACCAAATTGTTCATGCATACATATATAATAAGTGAGCCTATATGAACTAAATAGGCCTCCTCCCTATTGGAGTTTGTCACTAGGCTAGTAATAGTCCTCTTGATGTTTGGTTCATGCCACAAAACTGAAAGGGTGTGAACTTTTGCACTACATATTTCCTCATTGACCAAAGCCCAAAGATATTTTTGGCTTCCTTTTCAATGATTTGGATATATACACCTAGCTGTCATGCATCCTTAGTATACTCAAAGCCAATAATGGAGCTATGAGTGCAAAATTGGAGTATATGCAAATGACAAGCTTTGCATTTGAACTAATGCCCAATTGCCAAATGGAAGCTGGCCTCAATTAAGCAAATAATGTAGTCTAAATATCTAAGGAAAGTTGACTAGTCACTCTGAAATGTTTCATGAGTTAGTTTCAACCTAAAAAACAAAAGCAAGAAAGCTGAAAGAAATAGGACCACCTAAAAAAATCGGAAAATGAAGTAGGGCTAATAGTACAAAATTATTTTTGTGCGACATGCATGGTACCACACGCCATTATTAACTTGTGCGATGGCTTTTGGACCTCTGAACGTGGCCATTTCGATTTGACAGCAATATGGCCAAGACATGATCAAGATCTGCCTTTCGATGCAACATTTGTACACAAAAGAGATTGCAAAGAATCTTCTTGCATTTGTTCTTGCAATGCAATAGAGTTGAAGAGCACACGGCACAGTAGACCTATGGGACCGAAGATGGTGTTTAGAGAGGGTTGAATAGAAGTCAACAAGACTATAAAATTTTTTAAATCTTTTTTTAAGCGGAATCACGACCCAAATTTCTTCACTCCAATTACTATGAAAAGTTATGAAATTCAGAGATCAATCACTCACACAAAAAGATCCAAATAAAACTTAGCAAAATTGATAGTACCACTACAATAACCCTAATAGCACCGCTGTAGTAAAACAGTGGTGCCTCTATAGTAAAATCAATACAATTTTAAATTCAAAAATTGATGGAACTTTTGATCTTTTAGTCCAATAACTTGAAACTTAGCATGCACCTTCATTGTGATGTCAGGAACCTATTCCAATTAATGATCGAGAGAATCGTTGCCAAAGTCTGACCTTCTTTATCTGCGTGAAAGGTGCACCAAAACTAGGCAAAAATAGGAAATCTCGATATGCTCTTACTCGTGAGTCATAGATGATTTAGGTGACCTTAGATGAGTTCTCACATATCATAGTAAGCTAAGTCACAACATAAATTTAATCCAAATCACCCGCAAATGCAAAATAAAAAAATCACCTCTCTTGAGAAAAACCAAGCAAACTTAAGAACTTCATCTAGATCATGTCTAGATGGATGAGATCTTATCTTTAGGAGATATCTTTACCTCTTACACATTCTTAGCACTAGGAAAAAAATCAAGAAGAGAGAAATTAAAATAAGAAAGCCAAACAAATCAAAAGCACAATAGGGGATCCGTGGCACAACTCACTTGGGCAAACTTTATATGTTCATTTCACTTGGAGAGGAATATTTGTAAGCCAATCCCTCAGGATAGTAGAGCTCTAATAAGAAAATCCTAACCCTAATCTCTCGAGTTTCAAATCACAAGTCAAATATGGCTCACCTTAACACAAGACTTATATATGTAACACCCCCATTTTGGGGCTTATAAAAATTTTGTGGTGCAATTTAAAAATTTAAAATTTGAATTCAAATATGCCACTCAATTTTGCTTGTTTTTCAAAATTTTCAAATTTGAAAAAAACTTCTTGTGTTGGCCCAACCCATCTCTGGCCTTTTCCTCCCCCTCTCTTTCTTTGTCCTGGCAGTGCCATGCGCCCTGCGCCCAGTCTGACTCCACCGTGTTCCCTGCCACCATACGCTAGAGCTTCACTGCTCTTTGCCAGTGCGTGCCGCCCCACCTACATGTGCCCGGACCCCTTCCTCCTCCACGCGTCATGCCTGTGTGCCCACCCGCTCCTGCTGCTCCCGCGCTTCTTGGCGCATGCCTCCCAGCTGCCCATGCCACCAAGCCGCCTCGCCTTAACTCCCCTTCCCCACATAGTTCGGTGCACCTGCCCCCTCTTGTGCCACGCCGAGCACTAGTCTACGCCCTCCTCAGCTGCCACACATGCCCTTGAAGTGCCCCTAGCCATCCCCCTCTCCCCATGGCTATAAAGGCTATTGAACAGCTTTGCCTTCTCCACAATCGTCCCTGCAACTCCCAAGCGCCACTTCTTCTTGTTATTCCTTCCCTCCAGCTAGCTGGCTGCCACCAATGCCTTTGAAGCCACACAGCACCTCAGACCAATTGTGCACATGAAGAGCATCGCACGATCACCCCAAGGCCGTCCTGACCACCGCCTAGTAGCGCCGTCTCCTTTGACGAGCTTGCGACACCTCCCACCTCGTCGTCAAATTGGTCATCATCACCAGCCCAGCCCCATCCTCCCCGAGCCCTGTCCTTGGTTTCGGTGAGCTCCTCTCCCCCTCTAGTAGCTCCCTTACCCTTGAATTGGACCTTGGTGCCATGTAACACCCCAGTGCCATGCTCTAGTTAGCTGCCGCCGCCAAGGTCGCCGCCGGCCAACCTCGGAGCCAAATTGGCTCGAGCCATCCCTCCCCCCCAGTGGAGGTTCGCGCTGGGCCAGGGACTTGTTTTGACCATCGCCTCCAATTGACACCCCTTCTTTCACCGTCGGCGAGCTTCACCATCTTTCGGTCGGGAGGAGCTCCTATAGCAGCGCTATTAAGGGCTAATCACATTTAGTTAGCATTAATGATGATATGTAGGCCTGAGTTAATTAATGGCTAACCCATGGGCCCCTCCTTTATTTAAATTAATGTCTAACTGATAGTGGGCCCACACTCTTTTAAAGTTCGTCTTAAACTGGATTTTAAAATAGAGTCACTAACATGTAGACCCCAGTTACTGTGTGCACAGTAAAAAGGCCCCACATGCCAGCCTCTATCCTTTTTTCCTTTTAAAAATAAATTAATTTTAATTAAAAGGCTGTGGGCCCTAGCTGTCAGCCTCTATTTCTTATTTTGAATAAAATTAATTCAAAAAAATAAAAATTTAAAAGGTGGGCCCCACCTATCATAGAAAGAATTTCTATATTCTCTATCTCCTCTATTTATTTTTGGATTTAATATGAAATTAAATTTTGGAGAGCTCGTTCTTACTCATCTTAGCTCCAATTTAATGAAACTTGTTTCTAAAGTTTTCTAAATTCAAGATCTATCTAATGGTACCGGTTTTGTTCAATTTGGAGTTCATTTTTATTTTATTTGGTATTTATTTATTCCCATTTGCGTGTTGTCTGTTTTTCGATGCGACCATTTGAGTAGATTAAGAGGACGCAAATAAACCCCAGATCGAGCAAACTCAGGAGTACCAAGACCAACCAACTTTTGACCCAGGCAAGTTAACATTTTAATCATATTGAACCTATAATTTTTGCAAATATATGTTTATTTAAAATTATCAAATTGCATTCTTTATTTCTTATGCAAATGTATGTTAAGCTTAAGGTGGATACATGTCCACTTGGTATCATAGTATTTTTATACCATCCTTGATACTTGAATCAAATGACCTTGTCACCCTGGAAAATTATTTGGTAACTTTACTAACTATAGTCATACTTAAGTGCCTTTCTAGTCTTGCTTAAGTATCAGAGCATTAATTTGCCTTAATTATCATCTTTTAAACATGAAACTTATTTTTGGGCAGTCATCGGATGTAAATGGCTGATATTTTAGGATAACTTAAGTTTATGCTTATCAAAACCCTAAAACTTGTTGTTACCATATCTAGACGGACAGTATGATAGTTGGTGCGGATGTAGCACGAGAACTCATGGATTGTGGCATGCACCTTCTAAATGATTTAAGGACTTAATTTTGTGATGGCCTCCCAACGTAAAACAATGCGACCGTAAGTCTATAATGGTGTTGACTTGGCTAAATAATTTGTGTCCACTAGTGCGAGTTACACCATTAGAGTGACCCACAAGTCATGTCGCTGGTTTTTAGCTGTCGTGGGCACGGATCGTGTCACTGGCGTGACAGGGGCACCATACATACGTACGTACGCACGCACGCACGCACGCACGCACACACACACACACACACACACACATACATACATACATACATACATACATACATACATAGCATTCATGTAGGGACGCGCCAGATCTAGGCGGAAGGGCACCTCACGTGTGCGTCGTCCGATCAGCGTCGGACCGCCCACATCCTTGCAGGCACCAATGCGAAACAACCCCCTCCCGTTTGGTCCCCAACAGGCCTGCTCCTGAAATCCCCACTCCCAACCCTAAATTCCCCACTCCTCCCTCCAATGGAGATGGCGATGGTGGCTTTATAGCCCTCTGTTCCCAACGTGGAATTGCATGTAAATTTCAAGAAAAAAGGACCGTATAAATTCCTAATTATAATTACCTACACTTCTCACAACAAATCATGGATCCGCGGCTGCTTTCGATATTTTTTCCCTCTCTATTTTCTCCTTTGGAAATCAAGGGGCTGCTGGTAGCAGGAGTTGCAGTTGCAGCTTTCACATAAAGACCGGAATAATCTAGCCGAAAGATATATAAAATCTGGCTATGTGGGGGAGGCCAGTCAATTCAAGTACATGGAAATTGTCTCGTGTCTTTTGTTGCATGATGTAACCAGCGAGCACGCACGCACGAGAGCGATGAGGTTTTTGGGTGGAGCAAGGAAACAACGCGAGCCTCTCATTACCTTTCCAAGAGGTCAACTTCATTCAGTGTTTAGCCCCCATAGTATCAATTTCTTCTTGCTTGCACCACATGTATCATGCAATGCATGACTGCCTCTCCTTTAATTTTAGTTAATCCTAGCTAGTTTCTTTTGCTATTTACTACTGGCTAGCAACTGTCTTAGTCACGTCACCCTGTTGTTTCTTTCATGAATTTGATAGGAAGGCCGAACATTTTGAGAGAGTGCGTGATAATAGGTTGTCTCGATCGGTCACCTTCGTTGTTGGAAACATGGGAACTTTAACCATGCACCTTGTTTAATTGAGTTAGCTCGATCCTAGGGTTTTTATTTGGGACTAAGTCATTAAATAGTTGACTATAACACTATGCGATTTTCTCTGCTATTATATAAAGAGGAGTTGGTGGTCGTCGTTGCGTTCTCCTCTCCCTTCTCTACAACCATCCGATTTGATCTGGACCATTCATCTCTCTCCTCCTCCTCTCTCTCTCTCTCTTTCTCAGATACAACCGCCCACCTCCTTCACTTTTCCTATCTCCTCGCGCATTCCGGCTACCCTTCTCTCTCTGTCGCTTACTCTCCAATATATTGATGTGTGAAGTTGGCCAGGCAGTAAGTTTCGTCTCACCATTTTTATGACTTCGTTGCAACGCACGGGCCTCTAACTAGTTTTTTTTTTAAAAAAATAAGGGTATATACCAAATCTTTAGACTATCTATACACTATGAAATGAGTTGACCTCTGGTGAGTGGTGATTCTCAATATGGGTTGACTTAAGTCGGGAAACTGTGATTTTCAACTCCTTTCTTGCGAGAAAAAAGTTATGAATTGAACAGCTCCGTCTTAATTCGACATTCGACCACATTTCATTTACGGAGACAGAATAATCGAGGGCGAGAACACGAACGATGACCACCTTTAATTACACCAGTAGTCAGTTTTGAGCTAAACGGAAATCATTAGCTATTAATATTGTGTGTGATCCACAGGGCCGCACCTTTGATTCCACGTCAATTCAATTCCTGTCAAGATATGTACGATGTTTTGACTCGGAATCTTATTTATTGTGGCAACTTTTTTTCCTACAGAAAAAGTTATGAAAATCCGTCTAGAAAATGGTCATGAAAAACTAGCTAGGGAGCAAGTGATCGACAGGTATACCGGCCCAAACTAGTTATGGATTCTGGCCCAAATTGCGGCCCAAATTGAGAACTGTGAAAACTTTTGATGGATGTTCTGATTTCTGAAGGCAGGTCGGTTCCACATTTCCAGCTGCAGATTTCTGAAGGGTTATTCAACTTGTGCGGGTGTGTCATTTAGATCACAAAACTTTTAAAATACACATATAGATCATTGATGTGATATAAGTGGATTATTAGTCCATTCTAGCTACCCACGCTAGCATAGTTCATATATGTAAGAAGAGAATAAGGTCTTGAGCGACTGGTGTGAATAGATTTGGTCTGGTTCAACCAGATCAAGATAAGGGGAAAGGGATGTCGACGATCAAGTCACCGATCTTATGAATATGTGAGAAAGGTGGCTGGATTCCTTGGAATGATCTAGCAAGAGAAAGAGAATGATATTTATTGCTATGAACTACACGATGTCCTCGCTAAGAGATTACAAAAGAATGTATCTAGCCCTAACCTCTACAATCTTTCCATGGATCAGAAGATCTTGATTGATTCTATCTACTCCACTTGGACTTGTCTTCACATGTTTGTTTCTTCTCTCGTCAACCCTTAAATAGTATTGAAAGATGTCAGTTATCCATCTAAAGAGATGTCTTGTGGAATCGTTGCATCTAGTCGAAGGGGTAGTTGCTGTCAAAGAGTGATATCTGATGATAACTGGTTTTTAGTTGTTGTCAATGGGAGGTAATTGTAAAGGTAACTGTATAGTGGTTGTTATCAAAGATGCAGGGCTGAACGTCATGCTATTCATAGCGAATAAAGCACGTGTTGTATCTACCACACAAGAGAAATTCCTTGGAAGCAGCTCCTTATACCAGTTCATGGAATCTCCGAGTGGTCTTCTGGTCGAGTAAAATATATAGTAGTCCTCCGACCATAGGTACTTGGGTAATAGCTTTGGAAGCTTATGTCAACATGGGCCTTAGGGACTCAATTAAGTATTAAAGCCGTAGTTAATAGATTATTTAATCCTTATCAGCTGGCCTTCAAACTTTAAGTGAATTTATAACCTGAATTTTTTCCAATTGGATTTCAATTTTAAGAACATTCTTTAATAAGAGTACAGAGGCAATTTTAATTCACTTAAAGTTTAGAAAACTAACTGGGAAAACTGAAAGGTTTTTCTATCTATTGGGTTTCAAATCAAGCAACTACTGTTTTATAGTTTAAAAGAAAACCCTTATAAAAACATGGCATGGTACCTATTGCTTCACGGCTTTCAGTGAAAACATTTCATCTTCTTCGATTTACTTCCCCCCTTTGCCTTAGTGCCCTTCAACTGTAGCCTCGAATCCTCTCAATCCACACTTAGATCTTCAGCCACCATAACCAAAATGTATGATTTGATTACCGATTGGCCTGTATTCAAGCTCGGAGTGAAGAAATTGAAGGCCATGGAAGAAGTAGGAATAATCCCCGATAAGGTTTGATGCCGATCAGGTTAGCGATCGGAAAAAACTTTTCGAGTGGAAGCGACAGCAAAATCCTAGTCTTTTGGTCAACCGTGGAGTGTGGATTTAAGCTACGTGTGAACCCTTTTTGTCGAAAGTTTTGGAGTTCTATGGGATTGAGTTGGTGAACTTGGCCCAACTCAACTCCAAACTCAGCATCTTCATCTATCTGTGTGAAGTGCATCTAAGGATTCTAGCGAAATTGGAGCTCTTCAGATACTACTAAGGATGATGGGGCAGTTGGAAAAGCGACGGTATCACCTAGGAATTGTTCTTTGCGGCTTCATGATGGGAAGGTGAGGGAGTACATTCCAATGTTCTCCAAGTCCTCGTGGTTATCATGGAAAATTTTTTGGTTTTACATGACGGTCAACAAGGAAGATAGCCTCTCCTTCACGGGATGGATTGCAATAGAGAACTCGAGGTGGAGGTCTTCTCCAAAGAAAGAGGGAAAGATAGAGCGATGGGTTGATGCCATCGTCTACCTTAAGGGGCTGACTTCATTGCACATGGTGAGGGATTTCTCCATGCGCTGAATCAGTCCTCTAAAATCACATAACCATATCGTGCTCTGCTATGAGGGTACGAAAGATTCGACTGGAGACTCCTCGGAAGGTGAGCATCGAGAATTTGGATTAGTTGAATTGTTTTTTGTCTGATTGTATTTTTCTGACCTTGAGATTTTCCTTCTGTTTTGATTTTGTAGCCTTATCTCCTTCCACAATAAGGGAGAAGGTAAAGGTGAAATGTGAGGGGGAGCTCAAGCAGAAAGAAGGTGTTCCTTTTATCCTGGTAGTTACTTCTCCAGAAGACAGGATCAAATACTGAAGGTAATAGAAAAAATTCCCCTAATCCGAATTTCCTTTTTTGACCGATGTGTTTGTAACATTCTTGATATGTGCAGATGGTCGAGTCGGAGGGTGTGGAGCTGACCGAGAGTTCAAAGGAAGCTACTCTGAGCCCCAAGAAATAATAAAGTGTCAAGAGATCGTATGGGCAATCGGGATCACAGCATGCTACTTTGACCGCCCCTAAGAAGGTGGAAATCCCCTCGAAGGTAGGCTTTTACTACAACTTTGAGAGTTTTTCTTACAAACCCACACCTGCTCTATTACAAAGAACAAATAAATTGCACCAACTTGAATGTATTTCGTAGATGAAGGGTTTCACTGCTAAACTCAACTTGGTCGACGACAAGGCGGAATAAAAGGAAGGACCATTGATCAAGGATACCATAACCACAGAGCCAATGGTGACATCAGATCCACTAATCGTGGGCTCTGAGTTAATCGTCTCCGAGTAGTTTTAAGACCTAGTAGCTACCCCTAAGGCTTTGACAACACCGGTGGAGACAACAACTCTGGTGGTCAAGGAAGCCCAACCTTCTGAGGAGGTGCAGGGGATTAGAGATGTCTCCAATCATCCTAACGATAAGCCGACTAAGGATGGAAATATCTAGTCGTGGAGTACAAAGGGTCTAACCAGCCCTACCAATACTACACTAGCAAAATCAGTCGAGAAGAATAAGAGGAAGGCAAGCACTCTGGATTATGCTCTAAGGCATTTCAATTTCAAGATGAAGAAAATAGGGTATATACTAGTCGCAAGAAATTGCATAGAGTCATACCTTTTTTGGTTTCTTCATGTCTTGAGATTCTTACTTCTTTCTTTGGTTTTGTAGTGCTTTGTAACATCCTAAAATTCATATGTTTGAAAATATGGAAATTTTAAAACATTTCCTTGCATCTTGTTGCCTTCAGATCTCTTTTGAAAGTTAAAGTGGATTTTTCTTGATTTTGTGCTGTGCAGATTAATGCTAGGGAATAATTCCCAAATGCAAATGGTAATTGTAGTAATAAAAGGACGGAGTAATTTAAAAAGATGAATTTAGAATTCAAAACCCAAAAACATTGAATTTGAATATTGCTCATAAAACAAAACTTAAATTCAAATTTAACCAGTTAGTGCAAAACCTTATTTAAATGAGAAATTGAAAGAAAGAAATCCTAATCTAAAAATTTAATTGGAAAGCAAAATTTCCACCTAAATAACTAAATGAAGAATTCAAATTCTGAAATTCAATTACCCTTCAAAATGCAAAAAATTAGAAATTCAAGTTTGAACTCAATTTCTAAAGTAACATTCAAATTTAAATCCAAATTTGATTTTCAAAAGTCAAGTTCCAAATCTTGCTAGCATTTCTCTTTTCTCCTCTTTTCTTCTCTTTCTTTCTCCTTTTTCTCCTTTCTCTGCCAGCGGGTCCAGCCCATTCCGTCTTCCTTCCTTTCTTTTCTTTCTCCGTCCTCTTTGTATCTTGTTCGTCGTGGCGCCGTGCCACTCCACCCCACATCGCGCTGATAGGCAATGCTCCCCCGCATGCCTGCCCTATTGCCAAGCCAACCCACACACACATCGCGTCACCTCGCCCATGCCACCATCAACACATCGTCCCATGCAGCATGTCGGCCACACATCGCCCTTGGCCACGCTAGAGCCACGTCGAGCCATACCATGCATTGCTGCCTAGTCTTCGGCAATAGCATCGCCATGGAGCTATAAGTAGCCCTCCAAGCCGCCCCCTTAGCCCTTGCACTCTTTCCCTTCCTCCCCTATTCTTCTTCTTCAAAGTCTGGCCCGAGCCGCCTGCGTGAGTGCCGCCATCGCCACCTCTTGCTCCCACCGTCCCCGGCTCTCTGGTGAGCCCCTCACATTTCCACTCACGTCATATTATGTTCCTAGTTGCCTTCTTGCTCCCTTCCAATTTAATTATGAAACCATGCTTCACAGCTCACCATGCCAACCATCTTCTACCATTCCAGCTGATGACGCCTCCACCACTACCGATTGTCCTCCATCGTTTCTCCCACAAATTCCTCGAAACTAGAGTGTCCCCTCATCGCCCTCTAGCCTTCCCCACCACTGGCCGGAGCTACCTTCCACCCTAGCTCGACGACGCCACAAGGCCACCTGCGCCACCCCCGGCCTCCATCATTGGCCTCCTCTGGAGCTTCTTCCCATGAATGGACCGCATGGGTAAGTTCCCATGATCCTCTCCAACTCATGCTCGCTCTTGTTTGCTCCCTTTAACCCTTAGGCGCCGCCGCCCCATTTGGCCACCACCGTCGGCCACTTTGAGCCACTGCCCGGTGGCCTTTGAGTCGCCTTGGCTGATGTGCCGCCTCCTGTAGCTCCCTCACCTCCCCTATGACCCATTTTGCTAATCTCCTACCTCTCCCTGGCCGCCACTCACCGCCGGCGAAGCATGCCCACCAGCATCGCCAAGCTAAGTTGCCTAGATACCCCGATACGGATACGCAATACGGTGATACCGCGATTCACCATTTTCCTAAAAATGCTGATACGATGATACGTGTATATATATAATGAAAATAAAAATAAGAAATTAATGAATTCTTATAAGGAATTGAGAAACCAAGAATACCTTAATATTGATGTAGCAACTTGCTTGGTTCTTCAGTTCTCCCTCTTGGCTGTTAGACTAATATAAAGAACCATCTGCGAAGAATAACAGAATAGATAAGTACATGTACACAAATAATGAAATAAATAGCAGAATCACAAGTCATGAATCATGATTGATAGTTAGGTAGTAAAGTAAGTATTCGATAGACCACTTATTAAATAAACTTAGTACATAATCTGATATGTCCAAAAGACCACAACCAGTCCAAGTTTTCAAGTTCAACAGACCATAAGTCAATAAGACCATAACTATTACATAATAAGATAGCTAGATAAAAGACATGACAGAAGACAAATGTGTAGTCTAATTGTTGCTTCCATCCTGTGGAGTTGTCTCTAATTGGACCGGAGGTCCAACATCTGATGGAGACAAGTTCAGCACCCCAAGATCTTCTAATACTCTCTCAAGGTCTGGTTCATCCAGTGAAAGGTCAGTATGTTGAAGGAATTGAGCACCGCCATCAAAGAATTCGAAGCTATCTCCTCCAACATCCCACATTCTTGATGGGCCAGTGTAATACTCTTCAGATTTCTTTGAAAGAAGGTGTAAATTGTGGTGCGCAAATACGAGATCCTCAGCATGTCCAGGGTTAAGCCTACAACAATGCAATTGCAATGAAATCCA
The DNA here is from genome assembly GCA_017311315.1 of Dendrocalamus latiflorus. Taxonomy (NCBI): domain Eukaryota; kingdom Viridiplantae; phylum Streptophyta; class Magnoliopsida; order Poales; family Poaceae; genus Dendrocalamus; species Dendrocalamus latiflorus. The sequence continues at coordinate 27,102,688 of CM029670.1, read as the reverse complement.
ATGCTTGTATAAGAAATGGTAAATTAGAAAAGATGATAAGTGTAGAACCTATTCCTCATTGAACTGTGGATCAAAACCATAGGTACTTCATTTTCTTTCAGCGCAAGAAGACGATGTTGGCTGCCCAAGTAACTTCAATGCCAATTTTCTCAAATCGGGGGCACAATTATGGTTGGCAGCATAGGTAAATGCTTTCCTGAAATAAGAATTTCTTGCTACATTGAAAGGTATGCCTACAAATGAACAAAGGGGTCCAAATTAATTTCTAAATGTAATTAACAATCTAACATTGTAAGATAAGGAGATTAGTTAGTGCAGAAAGATATTAACCTATAGTAAAGAACATCTTAGCAATCAAAGCGTCAAGCTGGCTACGACCTTCATGATGGAAGCTTGATTCAATAACTGAAATCCCCCTTTCTCTTCCTCACATTCAACCCTTCTGTTGGCAGTGGAAATTCCCTTGGCAAACTTCTCGCAATCATTGCCTCCGCTTTAGCAATTTCATCATGAAGTTGAGCAAGCACATCGATTGTAACTTTGGACAAAACTTCACACCATAATTTCCTATCTTCAAGAGATGTACTTTAACTCTTGAGTAGCTCCCATAGATAATATGATCATAGAGCCTACATCTAGATCGTGCATTCCTTCCTACACCATTCCCAGTCTTCTGTAGCAACTCAACATACCTCCAAAGCGGCGTCTTTTCATTGTCAGTTGGAGGTACCACACGAGCAGCATTTAGGATGCTCCTAGCCTAGGCAGCTCCACTGGATGGGGCAGGATACGCACTAGTACCAGTGCTACATGACGCACTCAAGCCTCCGAATCCACCACCACCAGATGCCATAATCTAATCTAAATAGCAGGACAACAAATAGCAAATAGACAAGCTAATGAACACACTGTTAAGTTGCTAACAGTAGGACATACTGCACAGCCCACAGGTGGAGGCGACGGTCGAGGTGCAGGGCGGAGGCACCAGAGCGAGGCGATGGGAGGAGGCAGCGGTCGGCAAGTGTTGAGGCGACGGACAGAGGCGATGGGCGGAGGCAGCGGGCGGAGACCACGGATGGAGGCAACAGACCGAGGCTATGGGCGGAGGAGACAGGCTGAGGCGACGACCGAGGCAATGGGCGGAGGAGACGAGCGGAGGTGACGGATGATGCGACGGACGAACGCGACGGGTGGAGGCAAGAGACGAGCGGAGGAGACGGGCCAAGGCGACGGGCGAGGCGGCAGGCGAGGCGACAGGCGAGGCGGCGTGGAGGCGGTAGTCGTGGAGCCGACAGGGCTTGGCTTTCTCAGAGGCGTGGAGGCGGAAGGGTTGAAATGGATTGGATCTGGCTGGAGGCATTGGTTGGTGGGGATATTAGCTTAAAAGTATCGGAGAAGTATCGGAGAGGTATCAAAAAAGTATCAGGAATTATTTTCTTTTTGTTGAATAATCATTAAATCAAGATACGTTCAGGATACGTATCGGTGCGTATCGGGGCCGTATCCGTATCCTGTACAGTATCCGATACCAGTATGTGACTTTTGTGAAGTATCCGTGAAATATAGCCGCCAAGGGCCTCCTTTGTTTTTCTCAAGCTACTGCCTCACCTATTCTCTATTTCTCCCCCCTCGATTATCAATGGACAAATTGCCCACTTGGCCAGCCGAGGCAAGCGCACAAGACGAGGTCTTGGGTTTGAATAACCCTCCCCTATTTTTTCCTTTTTGTTTTCTTTTGGCCCACTTCAATTGGGAAATAATTCATGGGAGCCAACAAGACTGAGCATAAATTCTTTAAGCACAACCTCAAAAAAATATAAGAGATTGTCACTCACAACCCTCTCGAATCTTTTATGATCCTCGGATCGTTGCCTTATGCAAGAATCTAGTTCTAAATAATATCCTAGTCTTTGATCCTCTCGCGTACCTCTACATTTGGATGAGTTGCTTCTTTACTTTGGTTGCTTCTTCTTGTGGCTTGGGTTCTCCATAGTCACCCTCCCATGGTTTATATAGTTCTTCCTAACATTTCTCCAATTTAGAGCAGAAATTCTAATCTAAATAGGAGTAGAAATCCTAGTTCTAGTAAGATATATCTAGGACTCTTTATAGCATACCTTTCTAAATCTTAAAAGACTAGATATGAGCCACGTTCCTTGTCCGAAAAATCATGATCAAGATAAGGCTAATTCCCTGATTGCCTTGTTGTCAATCCATTTTGAGTACCCGAATTGTTGCCATTGCCAACAATTAATTGCCATTGTCACCTCAAAACATTGAAATCACTTGCTGCTGATCACACACATGCCAGCCCAAAAAAGCTGCAATTTTTCCCTTCTTTTTAGCAGATCCATTTTGGCAATGGCACGACCATCAAACGAAACAGTAGGATAGCGTAGAACCATCATACCTGACTCCCATAGATGAGATGAAACACTAGGATACCTGTGCCGGCCCTTCATGAATAGAAAGATCAGTGGTTCAGTCATTTAGTTGCACATTTGTTCTCGCCAGTCCCATGTGCATGCACCTGCCGATGCAAAGAAGCAACTCCAAGTTACATGCTCACACAATGTGGTAGTTAGAAACAGAATGATCAGTTCAGATTGGATGGATTCCAATAAAAATTTCTTCTCAGTTGAGCTTGGCCGCCAAGCAATCGATGGCAATATCATCACAACTTCGCATGCAGGCCCTCCTCCGATCCTCCTTGTATTGTGCTGCAGGGTTGTTGATTGATTGATTATGCCATGCTCAATTGCACATCCTCCAGAAACGCACAATTTGTCTTGCGCAGCTTCTTCTTTTCTTGACACAGTGCTGCTGTCACTGTAACAGGCAGGCAACATCTACACGGAGGAATAAATCATATTTGTTTTGTTTGCCCGGCCTAATTGGAACAAACCAAAAGAGAGAGAGAATGTAACGAGTCAGTCAGTTTGTTAAGAAGTGAATTGATTGGCTGAGAAATTAAAGATGTGCGAGTAAGGAGGGGATGAAGAAGAAAAGGTCGCACCTTTCAACCTAAATAGCGGCGTCCGCCTCCGCGTCGTGCTCCAGCACACCGGCCACGCCGAACTCGGGAGAATGGAAGGAAGCATGGGCCGGGCCGCCGGGGCGCCACCGGCGTGCGGCCGGAGACGAGGAATGCGAGGCGGAGGAGAGGAGGGCTAGCTCCTGCTCGGCGAAGAGTGGCGGAGAAGACGAAGGTGGCGAGAGGAGGCCACTGGCGGCAGTCGGCGGCGGCGGCGTGGTGGGGCCTAGGAGGCGGGCGGCAGTGAGGTGGGGTTGTGTGGGATAAGACCAAGTCAACCTCTTTCGGACGTATGGACTCGAGGAGCAGCGGCAGCCGGCGCCGGCGGCCTGGGGATTTCTGGAACGTGGTGATTGGAAATTCGATCTATTTGTATTGTACTTCTGATAATGTTCAAACTTATGAGTTGGATTTATGATGTTGCCATATAATGTTCAAACTTATGAGTTGGATTTATGATATTACGGAACCATTTTATAAGATTGAAGCAGTGACTTGGACCATACGGTGCTGGCATGCCACAGGCTTGGCGTGCTTCGGGCCATGCCAGTACAACTAGGCCACCTCGCCTTGTCATGACGAGCACAGCCCAAAGCACGACAGGCTGGCTCCGTGTCGTGTCGATCCCGGCCAGCCCTGCATACTATAGACGGCGGAGGTAGCGGTGGTCGTCATCTACATTTCTCTCGTGTTGCTTCGTTAAAAACCTTGTTCAAATTAATTGTGTAAAAACATGAGTACATAAGTATTTCACGAAAAAGGTGGGATTTGTTGATATTTTACAGATATAATGTACTACCTCGTTAAAAATCTTGCGCCCTAAAGTGGGGTTTATAGCCGTCGTATTCGCCGATGTATTATCAAAAGTTATATAAATAATCTTATTATCTATTTTAAAATCATCAAGTACGTCTAGTATAAGCTCAGCAATAGCCTCCTCCGTATGCGTTTCGTTAATTACCTTAAACCCTATGTTGACGATATGTCTGCCAAAATTTTCTTAATTGAACTATATTGTTGTTAGTTCTTTGTATGTCTTAAGTCACTTGGCTTTATATTGTAGAAGTTGAGATTTGTTTATTATCCATGATGTGCATAGAATCTTGTGATCATATAGCATTTGATTCATTGTGAGTTATATATGTGTTTTAACCATTTGCGGATTCAATTGGTTCTAATCATAGTCTCTTGAATGATCCTATCATGAATTCATGCTTTGGTATGCTATGTTATTTTAGATATTGGTATTTTATTTGAATGGAAAATTTGTGAAATAGGTAGTCCTAACTTGAGCCAATGACTTAGTTGATTTATCTAGGTATCTATATCTTGGGACACGTGTTACTTAGCATTAATGAAAATTGGTTATAGATGCTTAATCAAAACTAAAAAGCAAAGAAAAATTGTGATACAATGTATGAATGTGTAGAATAAGTGACTTTATCACATTGATTCGGAAATATGTTGAATAAATGGCAATGTTTGCTCAATCAAAGTGTGTGAATAAGTGGCAAAGTTTACCTAAAGGTAAGAATAAGTGACACAAGTGTGTAATGTGTATTCTAAAGTTGCTAAAAATCAATAAAAATTAGATATCATGACTCAAGCGTGGACTTTTTATAAGTGTCATGCAAATATTAGTTTATAAGTATCATGTATTAAGTTTAACTTTCGAATTTGGAGTTTGGACTAGTAAGCGTGTGAATCAGTTACACAAGGTAGATCATGCTAGATTCAGAGACTAGTCACAGTGTCATTGCCAAAATTCAATCACACAGGAATTGTATTGCCGGCTATGGCTGTTAGTCTAGCAAAAACTTAAGATGAATCATTTGCATTTGATTAAGTCTATCTATGTATGTAATTTATTTTTAGAGTAAAATCCATTACCGGTCCTTAAACTTTTTATGCTGTGTCATCCCGGTCCATAGACTTTCAAAGTGTGCCATTACTGTGGTAACAACCATGGACCAGGATGACACAGCATAAAAAGTTTAAGGACCGGGATGACACAGCCAAGACCCGTAACGGGCTAATTTTGAGACCCAAAGAGTGTTTAGGCACTGGGATGACACACTTTGAAAGTCTATAGACCGGAATGACACAGCATAAAAAGTTTAAGGACCGGTAATGGACTTTACTCTTATTTTTATATGAAAATGAGCAAAGTAGCAGACCACTTCCTTTGTTTTGCCATGGTAGAAATAAGACATGTTTTCTTGATGTTGCTTGTGTTCTTATCCAGCCACACGTGTGTTAAGACCTTTGCTTGATGTTGCTTGCACTGTCTTCCAGCCACATGTGCGCTAGAGACCACCACTTATGTTCTCATCTAATCACACGTGTCTGCACCGCCACCGTGCCCACTGTTCTGGGTCGGCCAGACAACAACACACTATGTCGGACCGGTCCTCTGTCTGTGCTGCGTCAGTCCGATCTGCCACGTGGTAGACTTATGCTATACTTGGGCCGTGTCGAGCTGACCCAAAAAAAAGCACGGTCCGACTCCTATCTCTATACAAGACTATGGCTCTGCTAAGAGTGCTCCCATGAAAAGTTTTCTAGTTCCAACACTGTCTATGTATGATAATTTTTTTTGGAGAATTTTAAAATACTTGTAATTTCGATGAAAATGTGAATTTGCACTATATTCAGAACTTCACCCCGATATTACGTTATGGAAGCATGTGGAAATGGATTGGGTCCTTGTATTTGGATTCATCAGTCTCTTCCATTGCAAAGCAATAGTACCCTTCCTGCCACTACTACTCTCTCTCATTGGATAAAAAAAGTACTTGTTGGAATTAATTGGAGCATTATAGAAATTTTCAGGTACTACAGAGAAAATTTGTAACACTTCATTTTGGGTTTTGGTTTTTGATCTAGCGCTTACAAGGGAATGACCGCGTCGTACTATTCATCTCTACTAATGCAAATGGTAGAGGATATGAATCACTCATATTTGTTGCTTTCCGATCAAATTTGCCAAATGCGATCACCTGCCCTTTTAGATGCTTCTGATAGAGATACATATAACTCCGTTTTCGGTTTAGTAATTAGTAGATGCATCTCAGCTCTCCTTGCGACCAAGCTACATCCATTTGATCTTGTGTGGTTGAAGTTTAATCTACCTCTGCTAACTGGACCAAATTGTACAATTTAGGGTTCTTGGATTCGCATGGAAAATTAATGACAGTTGTAGCTCGGTCACTATGTAATGGAAATTCAGCCCTCTGGGAGTGGTGCTCTTCAATTCAGAACAAGCATCTTAAGAAAACCCAAAATAAACCACCTTACACATAACACCTATTAAATAAGTTTTAAGTAAAAATTTGGACCTCGAGCAGCTTTCGTAGCTCAGTTGGTTAGAGCACCCGTTTAGTAAGCGGGAGGTCTTGAGTTCGACTCTCAACGAAAGCAACCAATATACTTTCTCATTCTTTTTCTTCTGTTTTTTTTTCTTCAGAAAAAAAATCCTTAAGACTGCCAGAAGATACACTCTTGGCGTTGGAGGGTTTCATGTCACTACATTTTTTAAGAGAGAGAATATTACATTTGGCACATCCAGTTTGAGCATTAACCTTTCCACTGGAATATTGTGCCCATAAAAGAGAAAGAATCGTGTCGTAAAAATTACATCGCTGACTTGCAGTACTTTTCTGTAGCACAACCAAATTTTGGATACCAGGCTCTTGTATACTTGAGTCTTCAATTGGAGTGCAAACACATGTCCTATTCTTTTTCAGCTTTGAACTTCTACTTTTGATTTTTTCTATAGTAACTAGCATTTAAACGGGATGTCTTTTTAAGATAAGGTCTACTGTTAATTGTAATACATATTGTACCGACTTTATTTATATCGGCAAAAACCGCACGTGAGTTTCTATTACTCTGTAATCTCTCTCGCGTGAACAGTCTAAAAGGCATAAGCCATAGCCAAAAGTCATAAGTTTCAGCCAAAAAGAACAGACCCACAGTACATGTTCTTGCGAGTACATTCCTATATAACATGTGATCCATCCAGCTCAACTGTTAACTTCCTGCATGTCCAATAGTGCCCTAGAAACTTCCTTGTTTCTAAATCAGTTGGAAAATTTTGTTGTTTTGTAACATCCCTATTTCTGGAGTTGTTAGGTTTGTCTCGCAACTGCCCAAGATTGATCAGCTACGAGGTATTATGGTCAAGTGTACAACATTGCCATCACAAACTTAAACATAAAAGCCAAAGTTTATTACAAAATTAAGTCTTAGCAGCCAGGTTTTATATAGCGGAGCATGTGGCCCAAAGTTATATTGCAATACAAAAGAACTCCACAGACTATCTAAGTGTAGAACAAACCCTAACACCAGACGTCGTCTACATCATATAAATCTTCAAAGCCTTCCTCAAAGGTTCCTTCATTATTTTCTCAAGCATCTTCTGTTGATAGTTTTAGCAAGTGTGAGTACACCAACCGTACTCAATAAGTTATATGGGGAAATGTTATATAACTACTTGCTAGAATTTTCAAGAGATGGGAATATATTTGTTTTATTAAGATATTTGTGGATGTAATTTTATTTGTAAACATTTTTAACATAAAATAACAAAGCATAAACTTCTTAAGAAATTTAGGGTTTTAACAACTTGATTGCTAGTCTTCAACATTTCCAAATCTACTTATGCCACGCTGTTAGAATCACCTATTAAACACAATTTTATTTACCAGAAGCACAACATATTCGAATACCATTTATAAATGACTCTGCAGAGTTGCTCAACTTTACTCACAAGATTCCTTAGCCCTCATGACTGAGTTAAGAATCAAGGTTTTTCACTGCTCTCCTCTTTATGTAGCCTCTACCTGATAGACTATGTACCCCCTGTCACAGAATACGGTGGCCTGACAGGACGAAGCCTACCGTTGTGAAAGTATGGTGTTGTAGGGGTGGCCCAACCCCCCGTGACTGGGCCGTGCAACTAGTCCAACATGTAATAGGCCCAATAGTGTAGAGGAGTATAACAGTGTAAATATACCAATGTACCCTCATCCTTTGTAAATACTAAGGGGTAGAATGGGGATTTCCCATTCTACCCCACTCATATATATAAACCCCAGGAGGGGCAAAGGGGGGGGACATCTCTCCCTCATTCTCACCACCTCTCCACAGATCTGGCTCTCCTCTTCCTCTCCTACTAGTCCCCTCCTTCTCTGTTTAGCCCGTAGCTACAACAGATGACGCCGTCCGTGGGGAACGACGAGGAGCCACGTATGGAAGAAATTTCTCCAACATTCAACAAAAGCTTCCAGGAGCATCAGAGACAAATAAGTACTCTGCTTGTTAAAAGTTCAGCCATCCTGGCTATCGAGGTGTATGGGCTTTACCCGTATGCTTCGTCACGCCTTGTAGATGCAATATTGAGTAGACCTGGTTGAATCGTCCAGACGCAGTGTCGAATGGATCTAATCGAGTTGCCTGTTTTTATTTTGCTGCTATCTCCGCTCTACTGGGGGTGGTCATGCAGGAAAATGATGTGTTGGGCAGCGGAGGTGGCCAGCCTCACATTCTGTCGGAGTCTGCGTCGCAGCTTCGGCCTCCGCGCCCTCGGCGTCTACGCGCGGGACTCCATGCATACGCGAAGCCCCTGCCCGAAGTCTCCGACTTGAAGTCTCCGGTGCGCGTACGCGAAGCCCCTGCCTGAAGCCTCCGACTCGAAGTCTTCGACGCGCGTACGCGAAGTCGAAGTCTCCCACAACTCCACGCATGCGAAGATACTAAGGCCCCGTTTGGCACAGCTCCACCACCAGCTCCTTAGAGCTGTTTGGAGCTGTTTTGTGCCAAACGGGGTAAAACAAAATAGCTCCACCCAAGGAGTTCCTTAAAACCTGCTGAGACAAAAGTAGCTGCACCCAAGGAGCTGAAAAAAGTAGCTTCACCCGGCTCCACTTGTGAAGTAAAAAAAACAGCTCCACTTGTGAAGTGGAGCCGTGCCAAACGGGGCCTAAGTCTCACGTAAACCTTCCGTGCGTGCAATTATGTAAGTACCCATACATTTGTACGGGAGCCATGTATGGCATAAATGCTCATCCGTCCACTCATGCATGCATGCATGATTTTCTCTCTCCCGCGAGCATGTGCATGCGTTGAGACAACAAGCTCCGTGTGTACACCATATTATCCATGCATGAAATAATACCCGATGCATGATACATCTACCCGCATGCATGGAATACTCATCTGCCTGCACGCATGAACTATCCACCCGAGCGTCTCTGCGCACGACTCCGCCCGGCCTTCGTCGTCGCACGCAGCTGCCTGGACTCCGTCCCTGCGTCCGTCAACTCCGCGCACGACTCCGCCCGGCCTCCGTCGTCGCGTGCAGCCGACGGACTATTTGGAGAACCTTCTTCACTACTGAGGCCTGCGTGACTCACGAAAGGGGGCTCTGTGAGTCCAGCAGCCAGAAGGAGCGAGCGTCGCCTACAGGATCCCCGACTGGCGCGTTCGGGATGTGCCTGGGCGTGAGCAGCCAGGCGAGGCTGTGCAAGATGCTGGCGTTGGAGCCCTCCACGGCGTTCCTCAGCGTCGGCCCGGACGTGAACCACATTCTGCGATGGGTCTCCATGGCGCTCAGGGGCCTTGTCCCGGTGATCTGCCTGCTCAAGACATCCTTCCGCTTCGAGGCCGTCTGCCGCGAGTTCTACCACCTTCGCCTTTGCGCCGGCGTCTTCGCCCACGGCTCCTCCTGCTTCGCGGCTCCCCCCGTCTCCGCGCAGATAATGCGTCGACTCCGGGTAGACGAAGTCTCAACTCAGTGCAGAAGATAGCCATCTCGACCAAGGACTCCGCGCGGATGAAGACCTCCTCAGCCGGAGACTCCGCACAGATGAAGTGGGCTGCGGCCTCCACACTCGTCCGGAACGACAGCGGCGTCGAACTCTTCGGCCTTCATGCTGAGCCGGACTCCGCGCGCGCCGCTCGGACCTCCGCTCGGTGTCTTCGCCTCGGGCTCCGCCTCCCCGCGCCGGACTCCGCGCGCGCCGCTCGGACCTCTGCTCGGCGGCTTCGCCTCGGGCTCCGCCTCCCCGCGCCGAACTCCGCACGCGCCGCCTGGACCTCCGCTCGGCGTCTTCGCCTCGGGCTCCGCCTCCCCGCGCCGGACTCCGCACGCGCCGCCCGGACCTCTGCTCGGCGGCTTCGCCTCGCCTCCGCGGGGGACCTCGCCTCCGCGGGATGGATCTCGCGCACGTCTCCGCGCCCCGTCGAGCCTCCGGCTTCGCCTCGCCTCCGCGTGGGACCTCGCCTCCGTGGGATGGATCTCGCGCACGTCTGCGCGTCCCGTCGAGCCTCTGGCTTCGCCTCGCCTCCGCGGGATGGATCTCGCGCACGTCTCCGCGCCCCGTCGAGCCTCCGGCTTCGCCTCGCCTCCGCGTGGGACCTCGCCTCCGTGGGATGGATCTCGCGCACGTCTCCGCGCCCCGTCGAGCCTCCGGCTTCGCCTCGCCTCCGCGTGGGACCTTGCCTCCGCGGGATGGACCTCGCGCACGTCTCCGCGCTCCGCCGGCCGGGCGACGTACATCTTCAACATCGCCGGAGCCTCCGCGCTACGAAGGATAGCCTTCCCGTCAAGCCTCCGCGCCGAGTACAGGGCGGCCGGATGCGCACTCTCAGAGTGTAGCCGCGAGGGCCGTGAGGACCGTGTGGCAGAAGCGGAGGGAGGACGTCAAAGAACACGTCACCAAGCAAGTGGATGCTTACGCCAACGGGGTCGGCCGAGGCGTCCAGCTTGAGTTCATCAGCACGAAAGAGCAAGAGGTCAAGGCCGGTGGGCTGATGCGAGAAGGACATCAAGCCGGAGCGGGCCTTCGGTGAGTCTGGCGCTGTCACTGTGCTCAATAGGCACCAGCGCCAGCTCTTCATCGAGAGCATCGTCGTCGAGGGCTCCCCGTCGGAGTCCGCGCGCGCGTTGCCTACAACTGGTGGGTCCAGTCCACCTGCGTCAACCCCAACCCCCGTGTCTTCTTCGCATCTCCGCCGACGCCACGCAGGCAGTTCCGAAGTCCCCATCGAGCTCTCTGAAGTCTCTACTGAGTCCCTGGAGTCTCCACCGACGTCACGCAGGTGTGAGATTCTCAACACGGGCACGCACTCGATCAGTGAGGTGCACACTGCATGCATGCGTCCGTGCTGCATACATGCATGCATCCAGTTAGCACACTCGCTGGACCGCGTTTGGTCTCGGTTTGGCGCACAGGCCAAGACCACTTCGGCCGGGGGGGCTCGCTTCATCGAAGATCTCGGTTACCTGGGGCAGATGAAGTCCGCGCCAGCGAGGCCCGCCCAGGTGGTGGCCTCTGTTTCCGTATCGACCAAGTCCGCCCAGGCATGGATGGAGCGCGTACATCGCGCAAGCGATGTAGAGCTTCGGAACATCACGGTGAGGCCCCCGCTAGCTCCATGCAGCCAGGGTCTCCGCACCCGCGGAGTTTACTCTGCGCCGCCACCATCCCGCCCGGTACGCACTGCATGTGACCATGTTCAAAGCTTCGATAATTCCAGCTGCATTTCTTGTGTGCATGGTCTTAGAGAAATGATTCTTTATCAAATCTTTTACTGCGGTTGCAGCCACAGTTCCATTCTGAGCATTTGATTTGGCCGTGTTTGCTTCTTCGGTTTTGGCCTGTTCTAGGCTACCGTAGTATCTAATGCTTTTCCAGTACTGCATTCTGGAGCATTTTGTTGTCGCAAATCTTCGGCCATTTCTTCGCTGCCTCTGTTTTGGCCCTTGTTTTTTATTTTAAATCTCACGACGGCCTTCTGCCTCGGCGTACTCTACGGAGTATAAATAAGATGTAGCGTTGAGCTTGCCTCCGCACGCACCAGTCTACGGACTTTAAATAAGACGTAGCGTCGAGGTCCGCCTCCGCACGCGCGAGTCTACGGACTATAAATTAAGACGTAGCGTCGAGGTCCGCCTCCGCACGCACCAGTCTACGGACTTTAAATAAGACGTAGCATCGAGGTCCGCCTCCGCACGCGCGAGTCGACGGACTATAAATTAAGACGTAGTGTCGAGATCCGCCTCCGCACGCACCAGTCTACGGACTTTAAATAAGACGTAGCGTCGAGGTCCGCCTCCGCACGCACCAGTCTACGGACTTTAAATAAGACGCAACGGGGGGACACCTCCGCGCGCACTCTACGGAGTATAAATTAAGACGTAGCGTCGAGGTCCGCCTCCGCACGCACCAGTCTACGGACTTTAAATAAGACGTAGCGTCGAGGTCCGCCTCCGCACGCGCGAGTCTACGGACTATAAATTAAGACGTAGCGTCGAGGTCCGCCTCCGCACGCACCAGTCTACGGACTTTAAATAAGACGTAGCGTCGAGGTCCGCCTCCGCACGCGCGAGTCTACGGACTATAAATTAAGACGTAGCGTCGAGGTCCGCCTCCGCACGGACTTTAAATAAGACGTAGCGTCGAGGTCCGCCTCCGCACGCGCGAGTCTACGGACTATAAATTAAGTCGTAAATTGCGACACGGCCGAGACACTAGGGAGTGCCTCGCTTTAGGCGGCGCACCACTTGGATATCGCGCCTTCGCGCGCGTTGCACCAGGTAGTGCACTTGGATATCGCGCCCTCGCGCGCATTGCACCAGGGAGTGCACCGCGAATTTTTGAAGGTAGGGGAACGGCGGCTCCGCCTCCCTACCTCGGCGTGCGTAGCGCCCTCGGCCTATGCCGCAAGCGCCCGCTCTTCGCGGGCCCTGTTTTTGAAGGTAGGGGAACGACACCTTCGCCTCTCTACCTCGGCGTGCGTAGTGCCCTCGGCCTACGCTGCAAGCGCCCGCTCTCCGCGGGCACCGTTTTTGAAGGTACGGGAATGGTGCCTTCGCCTCTCTACCTCGGCGTGCGTAGTGCCCTCGGCCTACGCCGCAAGCGCCCGCTCTCCGCGGGCACTGTTTTTGAAGGTAGGGGAACGGCGCCTTCGCCTCTCTACCTCGGCGTGCGTAGTGCCCTCGGCCTACGCCGCAAGCGCCCGCTCTCCGCGGGCACTCTTTTTGAAGGTAGGGGCACGTCTTCGGCGCCCGATGACACGTCTTCGGCGCTCGACGACACGACCTCAGTGCTCGACGACACGTCCTCGGCACTCGACTCCGCCGTCCGCCTCGTAGGCATCGCCTCGGCGGGACGGCACGTCTTCGGCTCCTGACGACACGTCTTCGGCGCTCGACGACACGTCTTCGGCGCTCGACGACGTCTTCAGCGCTCGACTCCGTCGTCCGCCTCGCAGGCATCGCCTCGGCGGGACGGCACGTCTTCGGCACTCGACGACACGTCTTCGGTGCCTCGACTACGCCGTCCGCCTCGTAGGCATCGCCTTGGCGGGACGGCATGTCTTCGGCGCTCGACGACGTCTTCAGTGCTCGACTCCGCCGTCCGCCTCGCAGGCATCGCCTCGGCGGGACGGCACGTCTTGGGCACTCGACGACACTTCTTCGGTGCCTCGACTACGCCGTCCGCCTCGTAGGCATCGCCTCGGCGGGACGGCACATCCTCGGCGCCCGACCCCGCCGTCCGCCTCGTAGGCATCGCCTCGGCGGGACGGCACGTCTTCGGCGCTCGACGACATGTCTTCGATGCCTCGACTACGCCGTCCGCCTCGTAGGCATCGCCTCGGCGGGAAGGCACATCCTCGGCGCTCGACCCCGCCGTCCGCCTCGTAGGCATCGCCTCGGCGGGACGGCACGTCTTCGGCGCTCGACGACACGTCTTCGGTGCCTCGACTACGCCGTCCGCCTCGTAGGCATCGCCTCGGTGGGACGGCACGTCTTCGGCACTCGACGACACTTCTTCGGTGCCTCGACTATGCCGTCCGCCTCGTAGGCATCGCCTCGGCGGGACGGCACATCCTCGGCGCCCGACCCCGCCGTCCGCCTCGTAGGCATCGCCTCGGCGGGACGGCACGTCTTCGGCACTCGACGACACGTCTTCGACGCTTCGACTACGCCGTCCGCCTCGTAGGCATCGCATCGGCGGGACGGCACGTCCTCGGCGCCCGACTCCGCTGTCCGCCTCGTAGGCATCGCCTCAACAGGACGGCACGTCTTCGGCGCTCAACGATACGTCTTCGCGCTCGACTCCGCCGTCCGCCTCGTAGGCATCGCCTCGGCAAGACAGCACGACTTCGACGCTCGACGAGGTCTTCGGCGCTTCACTGATTTCTTCATAGGCATTTCCTCTAGGCTCTTCGAGCTACCAGTTGCATCGGCACCCTCGCGCTTGCTGTCAGGGAACGGGGGCTGGGGTGGTTGACCGCGTCAGCTCGCCCATCGGGACCTCAGCGCTTGCTGTCGAGGGAGTACTGTTGTAGGGGTGGCCCAACCCCCCGTGCCTGGGCCATGCAACTAGTCCAACATGTAATAGGCCTAATAGTGTAGAGGAGTATAACAGTGTAAATATACCAATGTACCCTCATCCTTTGTAAATACTAAGGGGTAGAATGGGAATTTCCCATTCTACCCCACTCATATATATAAACCCCCAGGAGGGGCAAAGGGGGGGACATCTCTCATTCTCACCACCTCTCCACAGATCTGGCTCTCCTCTTCCTCTCCTACTAGTCCCCTCCTTCTCTGTTTAGCCCGTAGCTACAACATATGGTTTTACCGTTTTCATACCACGTCCCCTTACACCAGCTATTCCCTCTTCTAGAACGGTATATTATATCATCCCTGTAGATATTTAATCAATCTGAGTAGTCACTAGACCAGATTTAATAAGTCAACGCTTGTGGTTGAGCGGTTACGATATTCTTTACTTAGCATAAGGTTCTAGTCCTTACTTTTCACTGAGGCAACTTCCATCCACAAACCATTATTTCAATGCTCTACAGCATTGCCACCTATCCGGTCCAAGCCTCCTCCTTAGGGTAAGTTCACAGAACTAACCACCAGTGGCTTCCCATGATGCCCTTTACCCTAGTACCATTTTTACAATTCTACCAGCAAAGTGCCATATCACTTAGTAGTATAAAACATTTGTATTTATATTCTACCGTGGTATATTTTATAGTAATTATATTATTACTAAAGCTTGTCAAGGTGAATATGCCCATCAAATTAAACAGAGATTTTTCTGTGGTAGGATATAACTAATATCATGTCATTCTAAACATTTATTGTATATAAAATAACAGTGTGTAAATAAGAAAATGAAAATACTAGTAATTAAATAATTAAAGGAATGTAGGTTCAATATGATAAAAAATGTGTGACTTGCCTTGCTGATCAATATATTCTATGGGTTCGTAATCTTCTATATCTTGAGCTTGTCCTTGAAAATCTCCTTCCTGAATGGGCCGCTCAACGAAGTCATGTGCTAGCGCAAAAGTAAAATAACTCAATTTCATGCTCCAAAAATGAGCTAGGAAAATAAATAAAATCTAGAAAAACCAAATAAAATGGGTTTGGGATTTATCAGAATCTAGTATGGGAAAACGGAGTTGGGAATAGGGTAGACGGGCTCAAAACAGACAAAATGGACACACACACACACACACACACACACACACACACACACACACACACACACACACACACATATATATATATATATATATATATATATATATATATATATATATGCATTTTAGGGTTTGGATGAACAGTAATGGGTATTTACTGTTCATCGCAAATTTTTACAGTTTACAATGAGTTTGGTCGGCTATAGTGTAGCACAATGGTGAGCAGTGACTTAGCTAGCCCAATCAGAGAAAAAGAATTGGGCTTTGCTGTGCGGCCTGGCCCAAAATGAACATTGCTTCATCTTCAACCTCCAGTTGTTACTGTAGTGAACGAGAAACAAAGAAGATGGCGATAGCTACGGGCAGGGCTATGATGGTCAGCGATGAAATCTAAGACCATGGATAGGTTCCTAGAGTTGTTGGGTTTCCATTTTTGGGCTTGGTTTGGCTTGGAGAGCTTTGTAGAGAGCAAACCATGGAGAGAGGTTTGTGGTGGTCTCTAATGGTACAGGGGTTATAGAAAGGTTCTTCCTTGCAATTGGCTATTGTTTAACCATCGTGGAGTGGTCATGGTGGCTCAAGTGATGGTGGTTTGGGTTGGGAATGGTTGAGCTAGGCTATCCACGGTGAGGCCTCTTGGCAGTGTGGCGAGCATAGGCGTCAGAGAAGAAGGGGCATGGGAGGGTATGGCGGTGCTTCGGTGGTGCTACTAGGGATGTAAGGAAGCTATAGAGGCAAGAAATTGAAAAGGGATGGACTAAATAAAAAGAATAAAAAACCGGCTTACTTTGGGGTCTTCTGGTGATTGACGGCGATGAGACAGTCGTTGGAGCAATTAGGGGTGGTGGCGGCTTACCTTGGCATTGGTGCATTGCTCTCGAGGAGTTGGAGCTTTATATACAGTGGGAGAGGTGGTTCGGCATAGGGTGTGGGTTAGTGTTGCAATGGTGTGTGGCTGAGTCAGGAAGGCGCAGGAGAACTTAGGTGGCAATGGTGTGATGATCTTTGCACTGCCTTGGGCTTCGCATTGCGGCGGTCACATGGCATGTTAAAAAATAGCAATGCATACTTGAAGCTTCAAGAGTTCTTAAGTGCTCTACTAAGCCAAGGAACAAAACTAGTCTTGACTAGTTAATTCTGGATGGTTCATGAGCTAAGTTGGCAAGCAGTAAAATCTGCACAACCGACCTGTATGGATGCATGAAACATATAGCTATTGCTGCTACTATCAGTATGTGAACACTTGTAGCCAAGTCAAACTTCTAGGAACATGCAGTCCATGTACACCACCATATGTGACAAGCCTAATACAAGACAGTTCAAAAGCCAAAGGATGTTTGGATACTTCATTAAGCCTGTCAACAAGCATGTGTATGATGGCAAATCAAGTAGCTTCTAGGGAGCTCTTAGCTGAATATAGCATGATATTTGTTACTTAAGTCGGTTGTATGTGTCGGTTTGGTAGGCTATATAAACCGGTGTATCCTCTTAATGTTAATAGTAACTCCTGATGGATGTATGGGTGTTGTGTGAGCCAATAGAGTAATATATATGAGAGCCATGTGTGTCTACTACTTCTTTGTCTTCTTGCTTTCCACCTTGAGATTTTCAACAAGTGGTATCAGAGCAGGCGGTCCGGGATCATCAGGATCGAGAGGAGTCTTTGAGGCACCAAGGGGAGACTTTGCTGGTGCATAGTCTGAGAATGTAAAGCTCGTTGGTCTGGGACAAAAGTTTACTTGACACCACGTGTCAGTCACCATGGTGGATCTTGCTGGTGCAAGCTATAGGATCAATAAGCTCAATAGCCACAAATATGGCTATAGGCAGACCTGCATGGACTCCTACCTATAAGGTTAGGATCTATGGGGAGGTCGTTGCGGGCACCAAGACAACTCCACCAATAACTCCATCTTGAAAAGGTCTATCATATCCCAACCTTGAAAAAGAATTTGTTGTCAGTGCCTCAATTCGCAGCATAAGAGAA
Organism: Dendrocalamus latiflorus; assembly: GCA_017311315.1. Lineage (NCBI taxonomy): Eukaryota > Viridiplantae > Streptophyta > Magnoliopsida > Poales > Poaceae > Dendrocalamus > Dendrocalamus latiflorus. Next base: position 27,085,157 of record CM029670.1, on the reverse strand, counting down.
CTATGTACTCTTCAGCCCTAAAGAAGTTGTTGTTTTTAGAAAAGTAAAGGCGATCGACACACCTATCATGGAAGGGAGAAGAAGACAATCTGTTTATGTGTTCTCTATAGAGTCAGCATATGTAGACAAGATTCGAAAGAATGAAACATCTGATCTCTAGCATGCGCGGCTTGGATATGTTAGCTTGATGGAGAGGCACGTGTTGAAAGGACTTCCTTATTTGGACATCCGAACAAATGTAGGCTGTGCTGGCTGTCAGTATGGCAAGGCTCATCAATTACCATACAAGGAGTTAGAACATCGGGCCAAGATACCTTTGGAGCTCATACACTTAGATGTGTTTGGACCAATTAAGCAAATATCACTTGGAGGCATTAGGTACATGATGACGTTTATCGATGACTTCTCAAGATATGTTTGGGATTACTTTATAAAATAGAAATCTAAAACTTTTATGAAGTTTATGGAATTTAAGAAAAAAATAGAGAGTGAACTTGACAAAAAGATTCAGTGTTTGCGTACTGGCAATGGGAGAGAATATTATCCAATGAATTCACTATCTATCTCAAGAAACATAAGATAAAAAGATAATTAACTTGCCCCAATACTCCGCAACAAAATGGAGTAGCAGAGCATAGGAATCGTCACCTTGCAGAAACTTGTCCAAGTATGCTACATGCCAAGAATGTACAAGGAAGATTCTGGGCTAAGTGTATGAGGACTGCAGCCTATGTGATTAATAGGCTACCACAAATAAGGATGGGATTTAAATCACCACATGAGAAGTTGTGGAAGATAAAGCTAGTCATCAACCACTTCAAAGTATTTGACTGTGTATGCTATGTTTTTGTGCTAGATCTCTTGGGGAGCAAGTTTGACAAGAAGGTGATTCGGTTCATCTTCGTTGGCTATGATGGTGCCTGAAACGGTTGGAGGTGTTATGATCTAACTATAGGCAAGTGCCACACTTCAAGAAATATTGTGTTTGATGAAGCCTCTTCATGGTGGACTAACAAGAAGATCAAGATTTCTGAATCCTAAGATTTGGATGAGGTTCTAGAAGAAGTTAAGCTAGAAGTTGAGGGGCAAGCATCAACTCCAAGTGAAGATGAAGGGAGCTCACCCAGTAAGCCCAAGAGTTCATGGAAAACTGGCAAACATTAGTTGTACTCAAGAAACATCATCCAAATCAAGTAGAAGTTGAAGATCCTGTACATGAACTACGAAGATCTACAAGGAAGCAGAATCCAAATCCTAGGTATGCTAATGCTACCCTTATTGATGAGGCTATACCTATTGAGCCATCTTCTCATGAGGTAGCAGCACAAGGCCCTGAGTGGCGAAAGGCTATGGAGGAAGAGGTTAAGGAACTAAAAGAAAATAAAATATGGGACTTAGTGCCAATATCAAAGGATGTGAAGCCAATATCATGTAAATAGGTTTATAAAATCAAAACTTGTCCAGGCAGCTCGATCGAAAGGTATAAAGCTTGTCTTATTGCTCGAGGATTCTCTCAACAATATGGGCTAGACTACAAAGAAATATTCAGTACAATGGCGAAGATCACAACTGTTCGAGTCTTGCTTGCTTTGGTTGCTAGCAAGTCTTGGAAGTTGTGGCAGATGGATGTCAAGAATGTCTTTGTACATGGAGAGCTTGACAAGGATATTTATATGGAACAACCAAAAGTTTTGAGAGTAAGACTCAACTAGAGTATGTTTGCTAATTGAAGAAGGCGCTTTACGGCTTGAAGCAGGCTCCAAGAGTTTGGTAGGGGAAAATCGGTGAGTTTCTAGTACAAAGTGGATTTAATGTTGCTTCATCAGACTCTAGTCTATTTGTGAAGGCCAAAGAAGGTAGACTAACAATAGTTCTAGTCTATATTGATAATTTAATCACCACAGGAGATAATTAAGAGGAGATACAGAGGACAAAAGAAAATCTCTCGGTTATATTTCAAATGAAAGAGCTTGGAGAGTTGAAGTCACCATAGCATAGGCATATATATGCTCTTATTACGTTGAGAGATTACAAGCAGATGTGGTTGAGAGGAATGCAACAGAAGTGCAAGACGGGGGAGGGTGCGTGCATGCATACATCCAAGGAAGTAGAATAAGGTGAGATGTGGTAACTCTGTTATGCTCATGCATGTACCTCTTCTTTCATTAGTAAATGCATATGTGTAGATTGCATGCTATCACATGATTAATTGGTGCAAAAGAAGGTGCACTAATTTCATATATTTATTAATTTATTAACTTTGTTACTTTAGGCGGATTTGTAACAAATTTTATCCTATAACAATATATAAAGGTAATTCTACAAAATGATAACGAGAGATACTTCTATACATGTAACAAATATTTTTTATAAAGGGAATAATTTTGAATTAAAGTAGTTCTATCTATACCTAAAGAGGTTATTTGATGCGGATAACCCTAGCACTAACCCATTTTCTCCTTCATCAAGTATAACGCGTAGCATGCAAGCAACAATTTTTCTAAATATGCAAACTTCCATTGGATCAATCACAAGAGGTAGAGCTAAAATACCGAATCAACAGGTGAATCCTCTCCTGACTGAGTTAAGGATTAATTTACATGAGAATCGTCTGCTACCTAATGCATATGCTCTACGTATTATTAGATTTGAAAAAGGAAGAAGCATTTGATGCCAAGGAGAGCTTGATCCAAGAGGAAGAATCTGAGAGCACGGAGAGCTTGATCCAAGAGGAAGAATCCAAGAGCACGGTCATGGAAACCAAAATGCATTTTCCCATTGAAAGATGATGAGGACATCCATAAGGAGAAAACCAATTTGCATTCCTCTTGTTGCAAGTAGACAAATCATATTTGCAAATATCTAAGTTGCTTATGGTTTAAGCAAACCAAATCCAACTTGGATTTTGATTCTTCTTTCTTGTTTGATTAGCAAACCAAGTAGTATTTTTTATTTGTGTACTGTAGCCATAGAAAATCATTATGAATGTGATATAAACGCATATGTCATCATAGCCACAGAAGATCATGCAACCATGATGTAAGCGCTTATATCATTTCTTTCTTGGCCCCAAGCCATGTAACCCTATAAATAGGAGGGTGCCCCCTCTATGGAGACATAAGTCATGCTTGAAAAATTGTAGAACACTTGTTTCTCTTTGTGTGTGAGCCATTTCCACCACCAATTGGGATTGAGTGTTATTTCTGAGTTACCACTCCGTTGTTCTTGTGATTCCTTGGGATTGCTTGAACGTGTCTACTCCACGATAGCGAGTAGACGAAGGCCGTAGTGTGTGGTTGAGTAATTTGAGTGTTGCAGGTTACTGTATAGAGACAGTGGTTGGCCGCATCAATTGCTAAGTTGCACGTGCTAGTTATCCATAATCCTACGTCGTGAAGATCGGGCCACCCCATCTCCCCGAATCATTTTTTTTGCAAAAATTCACAATTCCTAATTTATGACACCAAAGAGTCATTCTATATATTTCTAAGCATATCTATTTTTAAAAGGAAGATTTTGAGTGACAAGTTTCTTAGCCTAATATGAATTTTGGAAGTAACAATTAGGAATTCATACGACATGCAAAGATCATTTTCTTATTTTATTTAGTAAAATAAGATAATAAATTCAATATGATTTTGTTTACTTCCAAAATTTCTAATTTTTATTTTATGAAAAATGATAGTTACGAAAACCATATTCATATTACTTAATTTTTATTCAACATAAAATCAAAATTATAAATTAGTGAACAATATATTTGTGTTCATTTCATAACTTTAAAATTTTTGAAAAATAATCATTATTTGAAATTTTTATATATGGCATGGAATATATTATATCATTGCAAAGACTTCAGAATATTATACTTTTTGTATTGAAAAGACAATAACCTTAAGAAAGATGTACAAAAATAGGCATAATGAGCTAGCAGAACATGCATTGAAAATAATGATCAATGGAAGTTGCGTGTAGTAAACAAGAGTAAAGCCCACCTAAGTACCCATGCTACAAAACACGGCTGATAAGCTTTATTATAATTAGTATTCATTGTGTTACATAAAAGGTTTTACGATATGTAGCCCGTGTGAATGCACGGGTTAGCTATTAGTATAATATAATTAACTAGAACACTATGATATCAGAGTTTTATAATTTGAAATAAGGATCGTAATAGTTAAGCTAACATCACATTAAACAATTTTCATTAGACTTTGATGGAGGGCCCAGCAAACATGGGGTGTGAAATAAATCGATGGCATCAATTGTATCCGTCCCCTCATTCTCATCCATAGATCTAGGGTGGACTCTATTTTATTATGACTTATGGATACAATTTATAATGTTTGATCCTAACGTAAATGTTTATATAAATAAATCGAATACCGATAAACCACTTCAAAATAGCTATCGAGAAACCATCTCACTTGTTTGTTTGATTGAAGCTTTGAGACATAAATCAAAAAAAGAAGTCGGCCCCAATCTTCTTCGCCGTCGTTCTCTGGAAAACCAAATCTCAAATCGGTGTAGCACTATGGCAGCACAAGCAACGGCAGCGGCAACAAGGGCTGGAGCTGGCTCCATCCGCTCGACCTCGAGCAACGACAGCAGGATGGGCCGTGGGCGACGGCAAGGCCGACGTGATGGGCGGCAGCAAAGCGCGATTAATGGCAAGCGTGCCTCACTTCGCCTAGATCCTACGCGACAGGGAAGAAAGAAAAAATGAGGTTGGAGTGGATGTAAAATTTTCCGTGAAATTCCTTTGAAATCGTAGGAAATGAAGAGTATTCCGATGGAATTCCCTTGCTTGAATCCTGCGAACCAAACCAGGTGAACAGTGACCATCCCAGAGGAATCAAGAATCGTACGTTTTTCCAGTGAAACCTCTTTTGAACCAAACGGGAGCGAAACCTTGTGGATTGATGGAGAAGACCTCGTCAAGCTGTTAGCTCCACATTATATATTTGATTCCAGATTAACAGAGGGGTCCGCTTGGCCATTGTTGTCAGGCAAGGAGGGTCAAAATAACTAAAACGAGTGGCAAGTTTGATTCATGAAAATCAGCAACAAGTGGGATCATCTCTGTAGATAACAAGACATGTGAATATCGTCCATTAGATTGACAGAAGGGCCCGATTCGGGGTGGTGCAGCCTTTGTTGTAATTTTGTCAAACCAACAATCAACGTTGTTTTTGGAGATTGATTAGTGCGAGCAATTGTTCTCTAAAATGCATTGTTAGTGTGTGCAAATGTTAAACACCGTTTGAAACAAAGGAATTTATGCATGGATTATACTGTTTTCTATGAAATGTTGGGAAAATCCCTGTGTTTCAAGTAGGACATAAAGTGGTGAATTACATATGATTTTCCTTGTTATACAGCCATAATTTCATTACATGCGATTCATTTTATGCATGGGAACAGTAGAATGCTTTCTTTTCTGAGGTTTTTAACGTGAACCCTTATATCATGTGTTTCGCACTATATCTTCCTGTGTTTCCGTGTATAGGATCCAAACACCTTTTTTGAGGTTTTTTCTTGTGCTTTTTAGTGCCAATATGCATGATTCCAAAGATCATGGCATTTGTTGCTTGGTTTTTCCTATTTATTTGCTCATGCATTTTGGTTTCCTAAAGCTTCCTGGCAAGCTCTTGATTAAATAAAATTCTACATAGATAAAAGCAACTGTTCTGCTTAGGGCCCTGTTTGGCAGATAGAGGGAATTTGTGGGGATGCAAATCCCACAAGCTGAAGAATACTGAACAATGGTGCAGGAGCTTTTGCGTCCCATAGTAGTTGGTCAAGTTGGCCATGTTGGCTATCAATGCAAGCCAACCGACTAAACAATATGATGATTAGCATAGCATACATGTTTTGGGAAGAGGAAGACGAGCTTTATGTTGCAACGAGCCACTAGGTCACTAGGATATGTAACCAAACAAATCGCAGTTCGCAAATGCAATGTATCTAGCTAGCTAACTATATTTAAGAAGTCGCACCTTAGATGCATACAATACTTCCCCTGGCTCAGAATCAAGTGGTTGGTCATAAGAACAGAGTCAGATAACTTAGATGAGGTGCCACAACGTGAAAAACAAATACCATGTTGCCATGTTGGCTAATATGATAACAACTTTACAAGTAGTGGTGTTTTCCACACGATGATTGACACTTTTGAAGCAGACTTCTGGTGAACATTAATTGAGCAAGGAGCTAGCTAGCTAGCTCCTCCCTTTGTTCTCGAGGATAGGAACTAAGGTTTTGCTTTAACTCTTGGATTAGAAGCTTACATACTTGTAGATTGTAAATACACATGCTGCAACATATGCTTATGTTTAGATTGGCATACGCATGGAGATTATTTGGGGCCATGCACATGCATGCACATGTGGCCATCATGCAGCTTCAGATTCCTGCCTAGATATGTAGTACCAACAGGGTTGCAATTGCATGTATTGCAGTGCTATATATCTAATTAATTGCACCCAGCTAGTGGTATTGTCGCAAACTGTGGGTGCAGCTATATGAATCCTGCCTGGAATACCTGCAAGCCTTGATCTGCTAGTTACTACTAAGTACATTAGTGTAATCCAACAAGGCAGCACCGTCTTTTAGACAGTGGAATGTCCTTTCCTAAAGAGAGAAACTGCAACATGCAGAGCAAGAGTATCTTGTTTCTTCAGAAAGAAAGTCTCTGCGTCTCATTCTCCCCTCTTTAATTTGTAGTGTTGTTGCATCTTCTAGACATTTTGCATCACACCGTTTAGTACAAAGACTGTTTAGTTTTGTTCAACTCACACTAGTTTCATCTCATAAAAACCAATGGCTGGTACGTACATGAACATTCAGAAAATTGAGGTGTTATATTGAAATTTAGGCACATCGGATGGTAGTTTAGAGAACAGTTGGTGCTGTGTCTAGAGATCATTGAGAGTAGATAACTTAATTTCAGTTCTTGGTGGATGTGCATGCATGTAATTCAAATGAAAAAAGGAAGTTGAAGACTTCGAATGGTTTATTCATAAACACTTCTACTTGGGCGTTCTTGAAGTGTAGAAAAGTGCAGCAACAGGGCCTTGTTGAGGGATTAAAAATAACATTAGCTTTGAGTAGCACATGCACATGGTTGTCGTAATAATAAGAGCAACTGCATGCATGAGAGGGAAGTCAACTTGGAACAAGACAAAAATCTAACCAATATACGTGCTGTTGCAGAAAACTCTTCCTCCGTCCCTAAACAACTGTTGTCTTAGACTTTTTAACATGCATGGTCTCAATGTGCATTTTATCATCAATTTTCATAGCAGTATGTTAGTAAGGATTATGAAAAAACAGTAATGTTATTAAAGTATTCTTGATGAAAAATATAGCGATGTTATTTTTATGTGTCCAACTTAAATACTTTATGTATATTGGTTCTAAAAAATACTTTATGTATATCAGTGGTTATGGTATCATAGCCAGTAAGTCATGACTCATGAGTTTGAGACCTGGCTAATGCAGTTCTAATAAAAAGAATAATTGTGACCTAGTTTGAGCCCACGCCATAGGCCTGGTGTAGCCTAGACGTGAGAGAAAATGTTTAACTATATATTGCCCAATTTACCTTAAATGCTTAAGTTTTTGGGTGAACTAGTCCGTGCACGAAACTAAATATTCTCCACTCATGAAGCGCAAAAGGAGTACACATGCACATACGAAAATTTTGCTTTGTAATCTTCCTTGTTAGTACATAGTACTATAGACCCAAAAAAAATGTTTAGATTGATTTATATGTACAACAAACTAATATAAAAGGATTTTGTATTTGGAAAAAGTTATACTTGCTAATACACATGTAGTTTGTCGATAATATAGATAAGTCAACTTTTACATATGATGGAGCGGGGATCAAAAGCATGAAATTGGATTCATATATAGTTGCTAATCATTATCGTAAACTTTATGGAGGCGCCTCTAGTTGTTTTAAGGAAAGCACATCCAAGAAGCAAGAACACAGTGCTAGCTAGATGGTAATACATTCGTTTCTGTCATGCACAGAGGGCTAGAGGTTCGTGCGGAAAGCTTGAGAGCAACCTGCATGCTTTATCTATAAGAAACCTGCAGTGTCCTAACGAAATCAAGAACACAAGACCAACAGTAAGGTATGGATCGGAGCAGTGTACAGCCTCGCTCTATTTCCAGCTTCCTTTTTGTACCTTTTAAATTGACTATAAAACTTGTCACTTCGTCTTCATTAGCTATAAAACTTTTCACTTCTTCTTCTTCTTTGGGGGGGGGGGGTGTTCTCAAGATTTTTCTGCTTTTGTCTGAGGAATCAATTAAACTACCTGCATGCAAATGTTTGGCTCAAATGCTTAAATTGCTCACTAACAGTCTCGTCTCATGGTTTTGGTCCAGGATTGAATCTCTAGTACTGACTATATATGGATTCTTCGGGCAATCAATGGCTCGCAGAACTGGTAAGAACCAAATCATGCATCATATGTTGCAAGCATACACATGCCTATATTTTTCATTATCGAAATAAATTAATGCATGGTTTTGTGTGTAGGAAAACGAAGAGCTGGAGTTCGTCGACCCACTGAGCATGCAGCAGCTCGCTGAATCCCTCGCCAACGAGCTCTGGCAACAGCCCCAGGAACAGACAAGAGGATCAACAACACAAGTACACGTACCAGACCCCATCATCGACAGGCTTCTCGTTTGTCGGGGACGTGAACAAGGCCGACGGCTTTGCGGCAGCTGTCGATGCAGGCAGCGACAGTATGTTCTCCTTCACCGACGGCACGTCGGGCTCGCTGAGCTTCTCGGCACTAGAACAGCAGCAGCACGGTGGTGCCGCCGGCAACTGTTGCCCGCTGCCGGAGAAGAGAGGCGGGAGGAGGGCTACCTCAAGCGTGCAAGAGCATGTTATCGCCGAGAGGAAGCGCCGGGAGAAGATGCACCGGCAGTTCTCCACGCTAGCGTCCATCATCCCGGGCATCACCAAGGTTAGACCCGTCGGTAATGACACCTAGTCCCCAACGCAACAAGGTGACTCATGCTGTCAGGAATTGGCTTTTTTTTCCCAGACAGACAAGGTCTCCCTCCTAGGCAGCACCATTGAGTACGTGCACCAGCTGAGGGAGAAGGTGAAGGCTCTGCAGGAGAACCAGAGCACGGCGGAGTCCCCGGTGTTGGACGCCCGCTGCTGCATCGGCTCCGACGATCAGGAAGACGATGAGGCCGCCTCCCCGTCGTGGGTGAGCCCGAGAGTGGAGGCAAACGTGCGCGGGACGACGCTCCTGCTGAGGATCGTGTGCCGGGAGAAGAAGGGGGTGCTGATCATGGTGCTCACTGAGCTCGAGAAGCACGGCCTGTCCGTCATCAACACCAGTGCCGTGCCGTTTGCCAATTCGTCACTAAACATCACCGTCACTGCGGAGGTGAACTTCATTTCTCTTTTTTTTTTTGAACATCCCAATCGAAGATTAGAATACAGTACTTGTTCATGTACGGTTTTGTGTAAAATTGTATAACGATATTGTCTTGAATAAAAAGAGGAAACATATAGTGCTGGTAATCTAGTAGGGCTTAGTATTTTGGTTGGTCAGTGATATGTTCATTTTTTTTCTAATTTTTTCGCAGATTGAAGATGGATCTTCTACCACTGTTGAACTTGTGAAGAACCTAAATTTAGCACTCCAAAAATTTTAGGAGAAAATTGCAGTGAAGAAAAAAAATTGATGTTGTACAAATGGGTAGTGAGTATCTCTATCTAGGGCGCTCCGATGTGTTGGCTATGGAGAGTAATTACTTTATGTTTAACTAGTCCTTTTATTTTGGTGTACTGAATGATTTATAATTAGATCTTGCATGTTATTACTTTGGGAATATCAATTGTATATTAAATGCACAGAATCTCACAAATATATTCGGATTTTGGTCCTGAGCTAGTGCTATGAACTTACAAAACCTTTGGATATACGTATGTGAGAGACTACGGGACGGAAGCTGCGCCTGTAGCTCAGTGGATAGAGCGTCTGTTTCCTAAGCAGAAGGTCGTAGGTTCGACCCCTACCTGGCGCGTTAACAGCCCTTTTTTATAAAATTACTTTATTTTCCCTCTATCCTTTTTTATAAAATTACTTTATTTTCCCTCTATCCTTTTTTATAAAATTACTTTATTTTCTCTCTATCTGTGTTTCCTTTTTCATGTTACTAGTTATGTACATCGCTCGCGTTGCAATGAAATTTATTGGACATACAGAGAATCATGTTATGAAAGAGAATTAAGAATTGATTTAATCGGTTGCGAAGTGGAGAGTGACGAGAAGTCAAAAAATGGGACGATTGGAGAACATTTTCTCTCTATCTATGTTTTCTTTTTCATGTTATTAGTTATATGCATTGTGTTGCAACAAAATTTATTAAATGTATAGAGAATCATGCTATAAAAGAGAATTACTTTAATCGGTTGCGAAGTGAAGAGTGATGAGAAGTCAAAAATGGAACGATTGGAGAACATTTTCTCTCTATCTACGTTTTTTTTCATGTTACTAGTTATATGAATTGCGTTGCAACGAAATCTATTGGATGTATAGAGAATTATGCTATGAAAGAGAATTGCTTTAATCGGTTGGGAAGTGGATAGTGACGAGAAGTCGAAAAAATGGGACGAGAACAGATGTACAACTACTAACTTGTTCTTTTTATGGTAGTATAATGATATATATTTTTGGTATCAGAAGACTGGGAATTTATTTTTTCTTCTCTCCATCTCTTTTTCTTTCATGTTGTTCTTTTTTAAAAAATGGAATCAACATTGTGGAAAGTTCATTGGTATCGAGGCAAGCACGCATGAGGCCCAGTTTTCGCCATTGATAACTCTTCGGGTCAATTGCCGACCTCCTCCCTTTCCCTTTCCTAGTTTTGGTTTCTTTCTTTCTTTGGAGATTGAGTGTACTAGACCCGCTGAATTGAAATAAACAGAAGTTGCATTCTGCATAGTGACAGTCAGACAACCAATACTCCATGTCAATTCCAACAGGGAAGGGATGCATCTTATTTAGAGCAGCATGCCAAATGGGGTTCTATGTATAATTAATTTGCAGCAGCAAATTAAGATTATTATATCAAGTATGAATTGATGACGTCGACCTGAATGCATGTCAACAAAACATTGATCACTGCATCAGTGGTGCAGTAAATTAATACTGCTAGACAGTAACGATTCGTTGCTGCTAGTTAGTATCACTAGTCCATGTAATACAGGAGAAAACAAAGGAAACACCACACAGGAAGATGCCATCACTTCATGCTGCAGAAACAATTTCTCTGAAGAATTAGCAAGAGTGTGTGCCACCTCATTACCAGTTCTTCTGACATGAATAAAAGAAACAGATTCCAACATGCCCCGTCCTCGCTCTAAATTCGTAGGCTCCAGTAAATCCTGAACCCTAACTCACTGCCGCCGAAGAAGATGACCTCGCTGGTCAGAGCATGAATCTCCAAGCAAATCACAGTTTTTTGCTTAAAAAAACATCAACAAGTTTTTAGCGATCCCGTATAATTTGAACTAAACAGTAAATTAATTAATTAATTCACAAATTGCTGAATTTGATCCCATAATGGTAGTGTAGTCGATTCTCTTAGGTTTTGAAGGACCATGTTAAAAGGTCCAGGATTTTGTTGTTATGAACTATTATCATTTTGGAGAAATGAAAATTTAGAATTTACAAGTTTGCAGATTTTTCTGGACAGCCTGCAGAGGCAGCAGTCTGACCCACCAGCTTGTGTTGATTCGGCCGAAATGGATAATTTTGGAAAATTTAAGTCATGGGATGATTTGGTTTGACCTATGTCTGTGTATATGTATGACATGATGCATATTTCAGCTAACATGGGTCAAGTTGTGAAGAACTTATGCCCAAAAATGATTTCTTAGACTTTAAATGTGTAGGCGGCGCTTTGAGTCAACAGCGAAGATCGGGGCTACACTCATGGAGGAGCAGAGGCACAGAATGATCAAGAATATTATGTGAGATGGTTGAGCTCAAGCATAACGCAAGGAGGGAAATGTTGAAGGGAAGTTTGAGCGACGAGTTACATCATGTAGCTTGATCGGTCCAAGTAAGGCATGGTCCAGTGGAATCGAAATAGAAGAGACTTGTTGACGTATGGCAAGCTAGTGGTGAATCTATGCATGGCAAGTATGGCAATTGCTTACAAGGAAAAATGAAGACTAGGTCAAAAAAGGGTATTTTGAAAAGTTGCCTAAAATACCATAAACTATTTTAGATCAAAACCTCGGCGCTTAAACAGTGCTTGGAAAGATAGTTTAGGTGAAGGAGGAGCTGAGATAATCAAGTGAATCAAAGATTAAGGACTTAGTAGGTTTGGGCTTATATACTTTCAAAATCGTGTATAAATATAGTGTATGAGTAAAACCCATATTGTGTAGGGTTAACGGGTTTTTCTCATTTGTGCTAAGTGGGTAGTTTTCATTAGAGTTAGATGAGACTAATTGTCTTATCTATTTAATGGATTAGGATGGAGACTTACAAATTAACCATCCAACTATCCTAACTTTACTCATTGAAGCCAAGTGTTCTAAAGTTAGGGTTTGAGAGCTGTGAGTGCTATGGTGTGCTCTCTTATCTTCCAGGTGGAGTGGTTGTAAAATCTTCATTCTCAATTAGCAATATATCAACTTTATTCATCTCTCATGGATTCCTCTTGATTTGGTAAATTTACTCTTATTTTGGTTGGTTTTGATCTTCCCTCTCCTCTTTCTTGATCTTACTGGATGCCAAGGATGAATAAGTGATATAGATATATCTTAGACATCAATCCCCATCTATCTAGGTATCAGGTTTGATAAGTTCTTGAAGTTGTCTAGTTTTTGCTTATTTTGGCCTCTATGAATTATTTCTTGATCTAATTGTTTTTGCCTCAATTTCTTGGGTGTTCCAGCTTACTGTGACATTTAGCAATACATCTAGAACTATTTTGGCTATCATTCACCCACGAGTAAGTCATATTCACTATTTTTGGTTTTTGCCCAGTTGTAGTGCAGCCTTCCTTCAAATAGAAAAAAGTTTGAACTTTGGCAATAATTTTATTGATAATTGATTAGAATAGGTTTCTAATATCCTAGAGAAAAGCATACTAAATTTGAAGTGATTTTGAGTCTTGATTTGAGAGTTTGCTCAATTTTTTGTTTTGTCTCGGTTTTAGTGCAACAGAGCTTCACGAACCAAAAGAGGGTCTGTTCTTTTTGGCTGGAGCTTATGGTTTTTGGCTGTGGCTTGTGACTTTTGGGTTGTTTGTGTGAGAGATTATAGAGTAACAGAAGTTCATGTGTGGTTTTTGCCGATATAAATGAAGTCAGTAAAGTATGTACTACAATTAACTAGTAAACCCTATCTTAAAAAGATACTTTATTTAAAAACTAGTTACTGTAGAAAAGCCGAAAAGTAGTTTTTAAAAGCTAAAAAGAACAGGGCCAAATATCAATTCTCTTAAGTTCTTTCAAGATATTTAGTTGGGATAGATTCTTAAGATTATGGTATAGCCTTGGTTTAAGTTTCATGTTTTTGATCTATGAATCAAAAGTTGCATAGATTTTTGACTTGAAATAGTGCTATTTTTACTGTTCACCAAGCTAATTTTACTGTAGCACAATGAATTTTCGAAGTTTTGATTTCTTGATCTTTATAGCTTCTTATTTCTGTTGGAGTGAAGAATTGGTAAATACTTGAAAAAATTTGAATGTGCCATTCACCCCCTCTATTATCATACCAGTTCTACAAATGGTATGAGAGCCTAATTAGCTCTATTCATAGATCTTAGCCAGGTTTAGGAGCTCTGGCATCAGACAAGAATTCAAATAAGCCATCATTTTTTATAGAGATGATTTCTTTTATTGGAAGACTTGTATGCAATCCTACATCGAGGTTTAAGGGTACGCAATTTGGATCAAAGTCAAGAATCATTATGTTGTGTCAGTCGATGATCATGTTACACCGATGTAAAGTCAAACAGTAAGGTTTGCAATTTTCTGATTCAAGGGCTTATTAAATCTAAATTTAAGCGGGTAACTCACTTGAGGTTTTCTTATGAGATCTCTGAAGGATTGGTTATGGCGATTAGAGGGGGAAGAATAGGCATAAATTAAAATTTTCTACTCAAGTATTTCTTCTCTTGAACTCTAGTACTATGAGAAAGATATTAAGTTCAAGAACAACAAGAGTACACCAAGAACAGAGTGAACAGAACAAGAATTTTAGAAATTACATATACTTAACCAAAATTAATGAAACTTGAGCCATAACAAAATGAGGTCCTCAGGGTTATGATTCTAAAAGGAATTGCAAAGTAAAACACAATAAAAAGACCTTTCTTGCTCCAAGTTTACGTTGCACCAAAAACTAGAATTTCATAAACTTCACCATTAAAAACCCATGAACTCAACCAAAATTGATGAATATTGAACCATAGCAATTTGAGATCCTCAAGATTATGATTGTAAGAGGAATTGCAAATTAAAGCCCGAGAGAGAAATTTCTTGCTCAAAGTTTTTATTGCATCAAAACAGAAATTTCAGCAACTTGCCCATGAAAAAATATCAAAAACTCAAGATATACTCATCCAAAATTGATAAAACTTAAACCATAGTTAGGGAATAATATGAGGGCTATGATTCTAAAAGGAATTGCAAGGGTATGCCCAAACCTTAACCTTTCAAGGAAATAGTTCGAGCTGCATCAAAAACATCAATTTTAGCTCAAAAACATGGTTAATACAAATATAACTTGAGCAAGAATGAGTTATAATGGATCTTGCTAGGTTGGGACATATTCTTGATAACATCCTCAACCTCTTACACATTCTAGATCCAATAGAACTACAACTAGTAGGAGGGGAAGAGAAGCTCAAGTTGCAACAAATAAAAACTAGGAATTGCAAAAAATAAAATAAATTTTAGAACATGTATGAACTTAGGACTTTTCATTGCTTTGAGAGAAAGGATTTCAAAACTACACTTCCTGATGGGTAAAGCTCAAAAGAGCATAAGAAAAACCTTAAATTCTTGTCGGGACCCCGGATTTCCAAACCCGGACCCTCTGTGTATTACAGCACTAGTCCCAGATCAAAGCTAGTGCACACAGTTAAACAGAAATGATTCATAACCAACAACGTCTTATTACAATATTAAAGAGTACTGACCGAAAGGTCTCATTATTACAAATGAGGTTTCAAGACCTCGCACACACGAAACATAGCGGAAGCAAAATAAATTCAGCGGAGACCCATCAATACGCCACAGGCAATTGACTGGGGAAGCGCGACCTAGTACTCCGGAAATCCTTCGTCGAATCCACCCGAGAAGTAGTCGTAGTCTCCCTCTTGAGCTTCGTATTCCTCTGAGTATTATTTTTGAGTGCAGCATGTGAGTACATAAAGTACTCCGCAAGTCTTGGGAAAAATGCAATAGATGCAAGGCTTAACAAAGGAGGGTTATATGGTTCTTTTGCACAAAGCAATATTTTATTTCAAATACCATTAAGTAATTTCTAAGGCATAATTTTGACCAATTAATTGTTTTAACTAAAACTAATAAGCATTGTATAGTGAAGGTTCTATCCACCAACACTAGTTAACCAACTTTAACCGATAAAGTTTGAAACTGCGGGTTACATCCACCCTCTCTGGCTTTGACCGCCAGGATACCCTTCCGAGAGTTCCCTCCACTCTCGGAGTACAAAAATTTGTTTTTAAAATGAAAACCAAGGGTCTACCATGTGAATGCATTCCTTGCCCGCCCTTGATTGTGGGCACGGCTATTCGAATAGTTTGGCACTCTGCAGAGGTTGTACAGTTTTACCCCCAAGAGATAAATTATCATAATAGTCACCACGCTTCCTTTGGCATGAGACACAGATAAAATATCACAAAGTCTTTACCTCACTCTAGTTCAGCTAGACACCACCCGCTGAGGTTTCACCGCAGAAGGGTTCCATCCACCCAGTCCGAAGCCCCCTCTTGCGCCATATTAGTACAGTAAATCCCTGTCCCTCACTGTGAATAACCAGTAAATCCCTGGCACCCACTTTCCACTGGTGGCACCTAAACTAAACTATCATGATTTAATCAGCTAGGTCGTACCCATATAGACTCGGGGTTGTACGGTAGTGCTCAGTCTGGACAATCACAAGCGTCGGTCCTTAATTGACTAGGGTGGAACATTCACTTTACAAGATCTCGTGCTTTCCGCACCAATCCCAACCAACCATCTACCCCAGACTAAACCAACTTTCACATTTTATTTTATTTCTAAAAGAACAGTGGCAACACCAGTCACCACTTATTTCTAAATACAATAACCAGTTCAATGAAACATGATTTCCCATATTTCAAAAGATTTAAATATCATGACTAAGCATTTTACTACCGTCTAATATTACCAAAGGATTATGAAATTCTCATTATTGAGACAAAGGTAATACTAGGGTTACAAGGGAACATGGCATTCAAGTTCAATGGAGGCATAACAAGGTTGGATTAACTAATGCCTTAATACTAGAATTAGAGTTCTAATTAAATAGCGATGCACATAAATTTAAAATAATTAAAAACATTTATCAAACATATGATCAAAATGATCAAAGGAGACTTGCCTTCTTGCACGCTCTCTGGGTCTTCTTGCTGCGGAGTGGAGAGATCTTCGACAATGGTGGAATCTACGCGTGAAAAAGACAAAGCAAACAAAGCAAATAAATACAAACAAAAATTCAAATAAAATCAAAAATTCAAATAGAGGCCATATTTGGATAGACTATGATTTTAGAAGAACTTAGAAATTTGAATGGCTCAATTTGGAGTTAAAATGAGGGAGTTATGCTCATTTGAAAATCTCAGTTTGAATAAATCCAGAAATTATTAAATTTCTGACAGGTGGGACACACTTGACAGAATTCACATTTTATTCTTTTTCTTTTATTGATTTACTCTGAGTCTATGACAGGTGAGACCCACTTTCCAGTAAGCCCACTATGCTCGGTCTCTGGCATGTGGGACCCCTCTGTCAGTGACCATACGGCTGTTGGTCACTGGCAAGTGGGACCCATTGGGCTCTGGGCCCATATGTCAGTGGCCAGCGCAGACGGATGGGGCCCAGACGGCAGTGGCCAGCGCAGACGGCGGTCGCTGACGCGTGGGGCCCTGCTGTCAGCGCGGAAATTAAAAGAATGGCTCAACTTCAGCGTGCGGAGTCGGGGGCTCGAACGCGCGCCGAGGGAGCCAGGGGAGCGGAGAGATAGCGCTGCTAGCCATCTGGCCACTCGGGTGTTGCTTACCCATATAGGGTAAGTAACCCCTTTGAGGTACCAGCTGGAGGGGGGCCGGGCGAAGGTGGCCGGAGCTGTGGCGCCGGCGGCAAGGGGTGGTCGGAGTGGTTCGGGTGAAGTTCAAAACGCGCCCCTGGTGCTGAGGGGGTTTTGTCGGTGGGGTCGGCGAGGTCCGGGGACGAACGGAGGCGGTCGGCGACGGGAGGAGCGGCGGCGTAGCACGGGTGCTCTGGTGCGGCGGCGATCCGGCGGCGGGGAAGCCTGCCCGAGGAGTCGGGGAGGTTCGCACGGGCACGGGGATGCTTGGAGTGGCGGCGACGGGCTCTGGGGAGGATCGAGGCGGCGGCGATTGCTCGCCGGAGAGCGGCGGAGCTCGGGGAGAGAGGTGGCATGGTGGCAGGGCGCTACAGGGCTCGGGAAGGGAGGTGGAGTGCGTCGGAGGGTTGGGCGGAGGGAGGCGGAGCCTAGGGGAGGCTTTTATAGGGCGGGGGAGGGACACGGGCGCGGCAATTGCTCACCGGGACTGGCGGCCGGAAAAGGAAGGGAAGGGGGAAGGGAAGGAAAGGGAGGGCAAAGAAGGAAGGGAGGCGCGGGATTAGGGGGATCTGGTCGCGGCGGTGCCCGAGGTTTCCAAAGCCGGAGAGAGCCGGGGAAGGAAGGGCCGGATTGGGCGCGGATACGGTCACCGGAGCAAGAAAGGAAAGAGGGGAAAGAACGAAGGAAGGAGGCGGTGTCGCGGGGAAGAAAGGCCTGACGGGCGGGCCCGGGCGGCAGCGGGGGCGCGGGCGACTGACGGACGGGGCCCACGGGCAGAGAGGAGAGGGGGAAGCGGGGTGCGGATGGCGGGATGGCTTGTGCGGGCGGCGTGGCACGCATCGGGCCGGCCAGGTGTCGGCTCGAGGGGAGGGGAAGGCGGGGCTGGCTGACGGGTCGGGCCCGCTTGGCGGAGGGAGAGGGTAGTGCGGCCTGGATTGGGCCGGGCGGCGTCATGGGCGGATCTGGATCGTCCACGCGTCGGCCAGAGGGAGAGGATTGATTTTTATTTTTAGAATTTGATTTTTATTTTCAGAAAAGGCTAGGAAATTATTTAAGCCTCAGAAAAAAATGAAAATACCTCCAAAAATTCCAGAAAAATTCACAGAGGCTCATGGAGATATTTTGGACTTAATAAAATTATTTCTAACTAATGTTGGTATTTAATTTTCATACTTTAAAATACTTTTTAAATTTTAAAAATAGGTTTTAAACTCCAGAAAATTCAGAAAATCAAATAAAAGCCAAATAAAGTCCAAACACTTTAAAATAATTAATTTGAAATTAAATTTTTCCAGAAAGCAAATTTTTGGGATGTTACAATTCTTCTCAAAGACTTGGTAGTAGAGGCATACCTCTATCTCTCTATTTATAGAACTCTAGGAGTAACCTCGACCCTTTTATCACCTCAAGGGCTGAGACTAACTCTCCCCACTTATTTATTTCTACTTAGAGTTTAGTCAACTCTTTCCCTTGCCTAGAATATCCTTCTAGACTAGCTACAATTACAACACATTACTTAGCACGCATTACAAAGCGGCTATTACAAGATATAAGCCATTGGCTCTACATAACTCAACGCACCCAGTTTATCTAGCCCTAAACCATCTCCAAGAGTGCGCTGCAGTATTCTCCATATTAAAAATTCTCAGTAATATGCCAATTACATCAATGCCCTTATGCCACATAGAGTAACAACGCTGCCCTACCTTGATGGTCTTTACTCCTCGTTTACTTGTCATGTCCACACCTTGTGTATTTATCACCTTGAGGGTTATTTTTAGGAAATATCATGGAGAATTTGCAGACCAAAGTATCAATGTTATGTTCACCAACTATGTCAAGATTCTAGCACCAATGTAAGTATGTAAAAAAAGGTTCTAACTCTACAAACTTAAAGCTTATATGCTTGCTAGGGCTTACATGCTTAGCAATGAAAATCAAGTTCACATTCAAACTCAGCTATGCAAAAGAGCTACTCCGGGTTGACATGTATGTAGGACCTAATAAACCACCTACAAAAGAACAAAAAGGGAAAATTTCAGTTAAATGACAATGTCATAACATGGAAATAACACATCAGTAGAAAATAAATTAACTCCATGCAAAAGATCCACTCTTGTTTTACTAACAAACCACCTGCAATTGAACAAAAAGATCAAAATTAAGTTAAGTTACAATGTTGTACATAGAAACACATTAGCAAAATAAGATATATAGGATCAAATACTGTAATCAGAGAGAGTGAATGATTGTCGCCATTTTTTTGGAATCTTCTGGCGATCGGTGAAGGTTTCGATCGCTCGGTGCTAAATCACCTGATCAATCGCTCAGCGCATAATTGCTTGATTGACCACTCTGCTCGACTGCTCGCTCGATCGACCACTCTATTCGACTGCTTTGCTCGAACACTTTACTCATTGTCGTAAGATCCAATCCACCTGCAACCACCAGTGCTCTTCAAGCAAATTAAGAACTAGATTGATTCAAAACTATCTTTATTGCAGGATTTTCGTGGATTTATAAAGTGCCCTCACAAGCACCCCAAAAGCCCTAGCCAAAAACTAAAACCAAAACCTTCTCAAAACTCAGTAAAAATAGTACATTAACCCATAGTCTGTCCCTGCTTTTATAGGATAACATTACAAACCGTATCTGCCTCAGACATGAACTCAAAATTTTATATCTTTCGAAAACCAAGGGACCTGAAACCCTTCCGAACATGGGTTTTATTCAAACTCTAAATCTTCTCAGTTATGAACTCCATCCACAACTCCTAACTTACCACCTGACGAAGCCTCCAGTACAGCATCTCATGTATCTTCATCATCCACCATCACCTCATGTATCAAAGCCTTTAGGATAGCACCTCCTGTAACCTCTCCACTCATCACCACCTTTGATCTCTACGTGCTCCAGTGTGAACCTGACTATCTCACGACATTCTCGACTGCCTGGACTTCAGACTTCCCCATCCTAGTCCCAGTCCTTCTTGTCACTGACCATGACCGTCTCCATGCCCACCTGCACATGCAAAGACCAAAGAAATATTTTCCTAGTACAAGTTCTTCATAATTTGACTGATATTAGTCCACACACGCAAACCACACTCTTAACCATCCATCAAGATCAACCAAATTAGCCATAACCACAAATTCTATTGCTTTCTAGAAATCAGTCTTAGATCTCTCATCACAACCGCTATGACTGCCATGCATAGGCTGGTCACTAGCTCATCGAGTACTCAAAAACACAAGTACCCAGGAATTAATATCACTTCGCTCAAAACATTTGGAAATCACAAGTATCGTAACGCTCCCACTCTGCGACTACCAAGTACTGTAGCGCAGACTACCATCAACAAGTACTGTAGCACCGACCACCAAGTACTAACCAGGTACTGCAGCGCAGACTACCATCAACAAGTATTGTAGCACCAACCATGAGTACCAACCAGGTACTGAAGTAACGACCACTGACCAGTCACTATCAGTTTCGACTGGTTCACTTTAGCTCACAACCCCAACCAACCTAGTCGAAGTCTACCGACTACTGACCATAATCCATTATATCTTATAGCCAGTTCACTATGTCATACGATCGGTTCCTTTGAAGCCTTCGACTCCAGGGTCTTCGACCCCTCTAAAAACTCCGGACCGAGGTCGTTCCACCATGGTCGTTTACCTGTTGTTGTTCTGCCCTGGTCAACCTACCTTGATCATCTGCGTGGTCGACCTACCTTGATTATCTGCCGTGGTAGACCTGCCTTGGTCATCTATTGACCAAACCTGATATCTTGAAAATTCCAGCACCAACAGCGCATCGACCAAAACTTTCACAAACGCAAATTTCAATAAAATTCAAATATCAATTATTCATCATCACTCATTGCACGACCACCACATAGTCTGACAAGATTAATTTATGATATGCATTGAACTAGGTTTGGCTAGATTAATTGAAGAGGACACATCTGTTCACTTTATCGTTCATGTTATCATTATCAGATTATTCTAGAAATACCATCAAACATGGACAAGTATATCGCAGCAAACCTGCAGCTATTAAGAAATGAATTAGTTCACAGTGGTTGTACCTACT
Organism: Dendrocalamus latiflorus; assembly: GCA_017311315.1. Classification (NCBI taxonomy): domain Eukaryota; kingdom Viridiplantae; phylum Streptophyta; class Magnoliopsida; order Poales; family Poaceae; genus Dendrocalamus; species Dendrocalamus latiflorus. The sequence continues at coordinate 27,063,690 of CM029670.1, read as the reverse complement.
TCCTCCCCTCATAAATTCATCCCAGGTCCCTTATGTTTTATTGCATATAAAAAATAAAATTGCTGCATATTCAAGTACTTAATAGATAATAGTTATTTTCAATACAAATTCAACTAAATGTGTTGTCCAATACTTCAGAATTTTTTTAATATCATCATATATCGAATTGCGAACTTGGAATCATGAAGATAAATGCATCTGTAAGTGTAAAGATTGAATAAAGGATATGCAAACACAGTGGCAAAACGCGCAATCAAGATGTTAATCTTAGCTGCACATGTAATCAGAGTCAGTGGTACAATAATTGGGAAATTGGAGATCTGGATGAACCTGGTAGCAATCAACTCAATTGGCTGTGACGCCAGGAAAATGAAGCTACACACCACAAGGAAGTGGTCACTCTGGGAGGGCCTGCTACGCTGCGGCGGAGCAGCCCCTCTGATGCATCGCCGCCTTCGAGCCTGAAGCCACTCAGCCGTGGGTGGTCCACACCCGCATGTTGTCTCAGAGGTCACGCGCCCGTGCCACCCCCGAATAGGAGGAAGGAGCAATCAGAGTTCCGGTGTTGTTGCGGGAAGAAGCTGCCGGAGGTAGTTCGACTTGAGCATCCTGCTTGGGGGATGCAGAGAAGAAGTCAGATCGAGCGTAGGTGTTGGAGAAAGTGAGGCAGACTGAGCATCGGTGGTGGCGCATTGCGGCGAGAGCAGCTTGGGAGGTCGAAGGAGGAAGAGGGTCGTGCTCTGCTTTGGGCCCTGGCTGAAAGGCAGCGTCGCACGGTTGATGGTGGACGGAGACGGGGGAGAAGAAGAGCCGAAGCTGAGTGAGTAAAATGGAGCGGAACAAAAAAGAAAATAAGTAGAATAGATAGAGCCAGAGAAAAATCTTTTAGTTGAGAAAAATTTTCGTTGCCTAGCGAAAGGACCGAAAGCAATGAAATTTCGGATGAAATTTTCAAATAGCATTTGAATTTTGATAAAATTTAACTAAATTTTATTTGAAATTTACATAAATTTCAAATAAGACCAAATTTGGCCGAATTGTTCTTCTTTCATTGCCTAATGAAAGGGCCAAAATTTTGTCCACTTTGGGACGAAATTTCAAACCAGAGCATAGCTAAATCTGAAGAGAGAATGATGACGATGAATTAAAGGTATTGTTCCATTCCCACCATCGCCTGCTCTCTACCTCCCTATTCGCCGCGTCACCGCCCATTTGCCCACGCCGTCTCTCTGCTCGCCTGCGCTACCGCAGGCTCACCTTGCGCCTAGTGCCGCCGGATGCATGCTTACCATCGTGTCGTAGCACCACGTCCACCGTCCGTCGCTCGTCTTTGCAGCTTGCACCCACCGGTCATAACTCGCCTTCGCAGCCTGCACCTCTGCCCGCTCGCCACTCGGAGGCTGGACCTGTCCCCCAACCACTGGATGAGAGAGAGAGATAACAGAGGTTAGGGTTTAATTTGTATCTTTGTCTCTTTGGGCCTCTAAGAGGAGGGCTAAGGTGGGAAGAAAAATAGGTTACATGGGCTACACGCGAGATATAGAGGAGTGCCGACTGAATTAATTTGCGGACACAAATATATAATTTTGATCTAATTAACAATACATATATTCAATATACCTATTATGTACCTAGTATTTTGCAAAAACAAAAAAAAAATTTAGCTGAACACCGATGATCTACTATGGGTGATGGGTCCGCTCCTGTCTGCTCATGCTAACAATTATAGTTAATTTGTGGCATTCGATTCGTAGCCTCATACAAAACTACGAATTAGCCCTACCAATATATGTAATCGACGTAAATATGGATTACTAAATTGAAAGATGAGATCGATACAAATTGGGGATCCAGCAGAGATGAAGTGGCGACGAGCGCAGCCGGCCGCCATAGATAGCGGCGGCGGCTGTCCTAACCCGCCGTGGAGAGGGTACGGAGCCCTCTCGTCGGCGAGCGGCAGTGCTGTCCATGCTGCGGCAAGGACGACCAAGGGACAGGGTAGCACTGGAGGAACCTTCGCCGTTGCTCATCCGTCGCGTTCTCGATCATTGCCGCCCGCCGGAGAACGGCCACCGGCGATCGCTGGAAGAGAGAGGCGCCGGCACATCGATCGGTCGTCTCTTTGATTAATTAATTGATTGAGTGATTAATTACAAAGCCTTATCTATACATCTGCCGAGTAATCGTTGTGTGCATTTTGTAGTCACCGTTAGATCAAATGTGAACGGAACGTGGCGAACTGATCCATATATTTATATATACTAGTTTCTGGTGCTTGCTTTGCTTGCACTCTCAGGAATCCAAGCAGCTTACTTCAGAGTGAGAGAGAGAGAGACTGTTGTGTGTCAGGAGGTGTAGTACATGGAGAGAGTGCAGAGCTACAGGAGCTGGGCACGTCCAGGTCCCCACTGGAATTTTTATTTAAAACACTAGCCGCATAAGCGCGGCGCACGCCGCGCTAGCTACCGTGTGGACAAAAGTAAAAGAGGCGATAATTCGCAGGGAGCTTCATAAAAAAAACCAAGGACAAATGTGTAATTTCGAAAAAATCAAAGGGTTTTTTTGCAAAAAAGTGAGGACTTGTAAGGGCCTGTACGTAAGTAAATAAGGACCTATACGTAATTTCGAAAACCCGCGGGGCGCCATCAAAAAATTTTTTAGGAAAAAAACTTACAGGGACCTATTCGCGAGGAAAAAGGACCTTTACGTAATTTGCAAAAAACCTGAGGAAAGTTGCTCGGCCGGCCGTACGCAATTTCGCTGGCCACGCGCCGGCCGGCCGAGCGTGGGGCGCCGACGTGGATAGCGCCCGGGGGCCGGAATCCCCCCGGCTATAATGAGGTTTTTTATTCTTGCCGCACAAGCAAGCAATGTTTCCCAATCAGCAAAGTCCGGTTTGAAGCGGTCAGACCGGCTGGAATGTAGCGTTTCGGCCAGATTTTTTATTGTTGGTTTTTGAGTCACGAAATGGAGTTTGGTCACTTTCTTTAGTGATTTTATATTGCATGAGGTATGTTACTACTAATATGGGTCAAGTTATGAAAAACTTATGCTCGAAAACAATTTTTTGATCTTTAGATATGCAGTGTCGCTTAAAGTCATCCGTAGTCAAAGGCAAGGATCGGGGCTACACTCATAGAAGAGCCGAGACCCAATCTGATCGAGAATACTCGGTGAGACGGTGAGCTCAAGTATGACATAAAAAAGATGAAAAATGTTGAATGCGAGTTCAAACGACAGGCTTGCACTATGTGCCTTAGTTGGCCCAAATGATCCGTAGTCTGGTGGAACTAGAATAGAAGAGACTTACTAACGCGTAGCAACCCAGTAGTGCACTTACACGTGGCAAGCATTGCAATTGCCTGTAATGGTAGGAGATAACCGGGTCAAGAAATGCTATTTTGGTACTTTGACCAAAATACTTAAAACGGCTTTAGAAAAAAAACCGCAGCGTGAGAGCGGCGCTTAGAAAAGCAGTTTAAGTCATGGAGAAGCTAGTTTGATCAAGATAGATCAAAAATTAGAACTTAGCTGATTCGGGATTATACGCTTTGAAAAACGTGCATAAATGAATATGTGTGAGTAAAATCTATATGTGTAGGGTTATCGTATTTTTTCTATTGTGCTAAGTAGATAGTATCTACTAAAAGTTAGATGTGGCTGGCTAACCTATCTATTTAAGAGGTTGAGATAGAGATTTGTAAAAAATTATCCAACTTGCCTTTCTTGTGCTTTCTTGTTTAGAGTTAAGGTTTGAGAGTTGAGCACTTAGTGTGCTTTCTGACCTCCAAGGTGGAGTGTTGTAAAATTTTTCTCCTTAAGTAGCAATATAATCAATTTTTAATCATCTCCATGACTATCTCTTTATTGATTAATTTACTCTTGATTTAGTTAGTTTTTACTCTCGTCTCATCCTTTCTTGATCTTATGGTACCAAGAATGTATAAAAGATAGAAATAATCTCTGAAAGTCATTCTCCATCTATCTAGCCATTTTGGTAACAAGTTCATAAAAAACTCGGTTTTGCATTTTTTTTATCTTCCAAGTGATTTTTTGATTTCAGGATTTTTGGAGTGATTTCTTCCGTGTTCTTACTTGCTGTGACATGTGGGAACATATCCAAAACCATCTTAGCTATTCTTTGCCCATGAGCAAGTCTTCATCGATTTTGGTTTTAGCCCATTTTTTATGCAATCGTGCTTAAATCTCAAAAAGTCTGAACTTTAACGTATGTTTTTGTGATCTATAGATGGAATAGGTTCATAAGGCCTTAAACAAAAGTGTATACAAAGTTTCACGACTTTTTAATCATCTAATAAAAAATTACGTGGGTTTGAAATTTCATAACCATCCTGATTTTACTGTTTATTTGCCTGAAATCACTGTTCATAGTGATCAGACCGGTAGAACAGAGATCATACCACCCTAGATAGGTTAGCGCGTCCCTTGATTAGCAGTCAAATAGCCAAAGAGAGGTTAAACCGTGCTTTGATTGAAGGTCGGACCTCTTGGAGCTGAGTTTTTCAAAATTTTGTGTTTTTTAGTAATTTGCTTTGGGTTTTGGTTTTAAATTTGATTTTCAATAACTCTATAGTTATTTAAGAAAATAATCTAGAATATTTAAGAAAAAATTTTAGTCAACACCATTCACCACTCTCTTCATTGCCTTTCGGTCCTACACGTGCCAAGAGCTGCTTAAAGTATACAATAGCATGTACACATATCTACATGACAATAAAGAATATTCAGTTCATCACCATCCTTGCATAGGCTAAATAATAAAGTATGTACTACACTTGCATCTTTAATTGTAACACTGATCACCACCTAGAGCTTAGACTGCTAACGATCTACTCAGTTTCCGCGACACTATCGAAAAGCTAGCACCTTACCATCATCCATTACTGAAGATTAAGTTACAACAACCATATAAACAAAATGATATGATGATATCTCATCTCCCCTTCCATCCAAGAAACTACAGACAGCAGGCAGCACCAGAGCAACAAAAAGTCTCTCTTTCACCACATTGGACCTTCAAAAAAACACCCATCATGTTCTCATCAGCGACATTCCAGCGAAAACTTCAGACCTTTCACCCTGTCATGGTAGAACAGCGGTAGGATAGGAGTTCAAGATACAAGATTAGTCAAATATGTTCTACAAAGATCAACACTCAACAGAGAATACAGGGAGTACTCTTTAAGTACACCCAATACTTAATCAGTAATAAAAAAGACTAAGAACTCCTCCAATATAATCCATGCTACCAGTGGAAAGCAGAAAGTTCAGAAGAGGAAGCACTTGTTCGTTGGCAAATTGCACTGTGCTATTACATTATATGGTAGCAAAATGTTTTTGCTGTGAAAAAATACCGCACATCAATGATAAAAATCTAATCCTTGGCAAGTGTTATTTTTATTACTATAACAAATCAGAAACGCACTGTTTAGGATCTTATAGCCTCAAAATTCCAGAATATATCAAATCAAATTCATCAGAAAAACAGCTAATACTATCGGCAAATATTATTTGCATTTTTCATTTCCTCTAAAGGCTAGTAGATGGCTTTGCAAATTACGAACTTCTCAAATAATAGCAACTTTCTTCCATATGAAAGACAATGACATTGGCATAGATGTTTCAGTCGATGAGAAGCTCGTTTTCTGTACAGTAATCATTCTGAATTAGGAACTTCAAATTACTATTTAAGATGTCAGATTTCCAGCAAGAATATCGAATTTTCAACATGAGATATTTCTAACTTCAATAATCAAGGAAAGATGTTATTTTATTGGGGAAAACATAGGGCAAAAGACAAGATATACCTGCTACACATACAGGAGAAGAATTTGCTTTGTCTACAAAAGAGCTTCACAGGTTGCCTTATTGTGGCCTGCTTGCTTGCACCTGCTACAGAGCCTTATAACAGTGGTTATCTTGTTTGGGTTAAACCGCTTCCTTCTTGGTTTATCTGATGTCCGTGGCTTGGGAGGTGGAATCAAATTTGCCCCAGCACTAAAATCAACAGCATCCATGTCAGGAATTGGGAAGATTGTTCCTGAGTATGTCAAATGGTAGCTCTCTATTCTGAAAAACTTTGAGCAGTAGTCATAGAAAGATCGCCCAATCCTGTTAAACACAGCAACAGCATGCATACAAGGGAGGCCAGAAAGTTGCCACCTCCGACAGGTGCATTCCCAATTTGCAAGATTAACAACAAAAATCGAGTTGCCCCGCACTTCAAACACTGTTTCAGAAGAGCACAGTACAGTCAGCTTACCAGCCTTCAACATCTCATCCTGCGCTTTGTAATCCATGGAAGGTGTTAAAGGCCCTGACCATGACTTGCAAGCTTCTCGTCTTGCTTCTACTACCTCCATTATTTTCATCCTCAGCGAATCTATCATCAGCACTGTCGACCCCTCCTTCTTGGTTGGTATCCAGTTATTAAAGGCATCGACAATGTTCAAGGAGAAATGATCATACCGACAGCCTCTGAAAATGGCATCTGACCAATGCTCTGGCTTACTTGCAATAATCCAGTCAGCAGCTTCAGTGGATATATTCCTTATGCTCTCAATTGACGCATTAAAATCCTCGATGCTGCATCCTTGGGCCGCACGAGTGAAATCCTCGACCATCCCATCCCTTATCTGTTGTGACCACGGTCCCTTCCTCAGCTCTCCTTTGAATTCCTCCATGATTTGATGCAAACAGAAGGCATGGTGGCTATCTTCAAACACTTGTGGAACAGCGGCGTCCAGGCCTTTTTGTCCACTGGATAGGAATGTCATAGCATTGAAAGGGTAGTTGTGATTTTGGAGAGCAAACCTCAGCTGCATCAAGAACCAAACCCAGCTTTCGTAATTTTCATCTTCAACCACATTAAATGCCACTGGAAAGACACCGTCATCTGCATCAACTGCAGCAGCAACCAGCAACTTGTACTCATTTGTAGCTTTGAGTGGAACCTTGTCAAGAAATAAGAGGGGCCTGCACCCATTTGCAAAGCCGTGCAAAGAAGCATGGAATGCAACAAAAAAGCGGCGGAATTTTGTATCCACCATCGGAGACAACAAGGCTATACTCCCTGGGTTGGTCTCCAAAATCCTCTCACAATACCAGGGCAAATGGCTATATGTCTCCCTGATAGCATGAGACAGCTCCTTCTGCGCCACTTCCCTGCCTCGCCAAACCTGTGAATAGGTCAGCATAACTCCATATTCTTCATATATTTCCTTGACAAGGTCTTTTGGCTTGAATGTTGGGTTCTCATGCAGCTTCTCCTTAATGATGGTAGTCAGCCACTGTCTTGTTGCTCGCCGCTGACCCTCTCCACTTCCTCCTCCACATGTATGCTCATCTGTCATTTTCTTGATAACAAATTTCTTGTTACGAGATGACTCAGATGCATGCAATCGCCAGGTGCAGCCATCCCCAACACATTTAACAGTGACGCGAGTGGTTTCATTCTTAATGAATCGGTACACAAATCCTTTCCCAATGGCATACTTGCACAACTGAGCACGGAAATCCTTTACATTATCAAATTCTTGACCAACACCTTTGATAATGTCATCCCAAAACACAATAGGATTGTTAAGCCCCTGCGGAGGATCTGTTGTGATCTCAGAACCAACATATGGGTTCACTGCATCGTCAAAAAGCCCAACAGGTTCCCTGCAAAAGCCATGCCAGCATCTGTCAAGCTTATCCTTTTTACGAACTTTGTGGAGTGCTGAGAGACATAAAGTGAGTAGACAATTACCTTGGTGTGCTATCAACAAGAGCAAGCTCTTGCTGATTCAGAACGCCCGGAGCAGAGGAAGCAGCTCCAGCTGTGGTGGCAAAGGCAACATCACTCCCAAACTCCAGTTGAAAAATCCTAGTTTCATTTAAACAAATATAGAAACTGTATGAATTGGACAGCATAGCATCACAAAAGAATGTTTTGACTCTTATAATCTACAAGCCAAGTAATGATTCATGAGACCACAAACAACGAAAACCATAGATATAATCATGAGAGTGAAAAAGAGACATCCAAGATGAACTAGATCAGAACTTCACTGAGCATTAACTGATCAAACTAAGAAGTAGGGTTCATACAAGCAAAGCTGCAACTCCTTGAAATGACCAAGAAACAACTAAAATATCAGCAACTACAAAATGCCAAAAATTGATGAAACTGAAAAATGGATCACATAAGGCATGTAATACATGAAACCATTCATATAATAATGTAAACTTGTCAATTGAGAGAATCAAAAGTGTAGTTGTTATAATATTTCCACTCCGTACCCCTACTTAAATGCTTTGAAAGAGATTAAGTGGTTGCAATATGTCATTTACTAGGGGTATTATGGTCATTTCTCATTATGTTTTTCTTAGATTTAGTACTTTCTTGGTCTATGCACATGGTGGGTTGGGAACAAATATTGTGAAACTGAGGGAGTAGCAATTAGCATAATTAAAAGAAAAAGGGTAGTAACAAAGTAGTGAAGATGCATACACAGTAACCATCTTATGCAGACCATGACTTAACTAATTCTTCACTAATATGTTCTCTCAACTAACAAAAATAAGGATATAAATCAAGGTATCAGCAGGAATTTAAATTACAAACATTTCACTAACCATGAATTAGTGGCAACATCTAGCATTACTGGCACAACCGATAACTGCAGCAACTAAGGTAGGCAGAAAATTTGATACACTAACCACATCGTTGAAACAAATTGTGCCTCTAAAAAATTGGCATTTTTTATTTGACTGCAGAGAAGGCTAAGCTTGAAATTATAGGCCCTAAAATTGCTGTTTTCTGTTTTTCTTAAATGGCACAATAGAGAGTAACCAAGGTACCATTCTTAATTGTAATCATGAAAACCAGTAGACTATATGTCACGCCTTGCGCCTGATCGGAGGTTGTATGTGTGGAATACAGGAGGTTTCGGCTTGGATGTTTTGGACGGAGCCGTGCTGGAGGAATTGAGGAAGAAGAAGATGCGTAGGAGAAGGGCGAAGGAGGATAGACAGGAAGGAAGAAAGATAAGTAATCTCTGCTTATCCCTATTGCCATATCTCCTCTCCTTAAATAGGAGGGTATTTCCTAACAATCAAATCTCAGACCCTTAATTCTGAATATAACACTTATCTCCTAATTCAACTCCAACTCATATAATACTTTCCGCCTAACTGAACTCAGCGCATATAGCCTAATCGAACTCAAACAGCCACAGCTAACTGACTTAGACAACCGCAACTGGTTGTCCTGATTTAACACGTCTAGTATAATACTTTCCATACTTCCCACATCTGACATCTCTCCCCTCCTCGGCAAATAGCTTGTCCTTGAGCTGGAAGAAGGGATATTGACGACGGAACTGCTCCAAAGACTCCCATGTAGCGTTGGAAGCTGGTAATACATCCCAATGAACCAATATCTCACATACCCTTTCGCTGAAGCATGCACGAATCACATGACGTGTTATTGTAGTAACTTGGCCGTGCTGAAGGTCTGCTAAAGCTGGGGGTGCCGAAGGAAGGTCCCCATGATATGGTTTCAGCAAACTAACATACAAGACATCATGAATACGCGTCCGCGGTGGTAACTGCAGACGATACGCAACATCCCTAATCTTTTCCAAAATCTGATAGGTTCCGTAATCTTCCACCAGCTTGCGATCCCGCGGAACATGGAAATCAGCACGAAAACGATGCAAGGTCTTCCGTACTCCCTCATGGATGGCTGAATGAGCAATGAGCAAAACAGATTGTAGAGACGGTGAGGAATGCGGCACATGAACTCGATTATTGTATAACACCAAACCATCCAAAATCTACCAAGGAGCCCCCACTGTACCATCTTCAATCTATTGGCGTAAAATAGTAGTAGTCGTCGTCGGTGCATTCGTCAGGCCAAAGGGCATGACGAGGAATTCAAATAGGCCTTCATGAGTGCGAAACACCGTCTTCTCAATATCTGGAGGGTGCATACATACTTGGTGATAGTCCGATCGAAGATCCAACTTTGTGAAAAATTTAACACCGTGTAGCTCATCGAGAAGTTCATCCACCACGGGAATGGGAAACTTGTCCTTTATCATCTTATTGTTGAGAGCCCGATAATCCACACAAAAGCACCAAGTGACGTCATGCTTCTTGACAAGTAACATCGGTGAAGAATAAGCCGAAGTACTTGGTCGGATAACACCTTGCTGTAACATCTCACCACATTGGCATTCCAGTTCATCCTTGAGTTGCGGATATCGATAAGGGTAAACTGAAATTGGAGCTGTACCGGGCATAAGGTGAATGTGATGATCACTCACGCGTGTAGGTGGAAGCCCGTGAGGTGCAGCGAACAGATCATCAAACTCGTATAGAAGTGCGTCCATCAAATGAGTCCCAGTGATAGAACAAGCCTACCACGTCTCCTTAGAAGTCCCCAAAACCATGCCACTGAACCTTACGATTAGCTCGCCAAAATGTCATGGATAGCGTGTCAAAATCACAGAGAATCGGCCCTAGAATGCGGAGCCACTGAACACCAAGCACAAAATCGAAGCCATCAAATGGTAACGAGTAGCTGTCCAAGGAAAACTCTTCTTGATTGATCTGGAGATACAGCGCTTTGCAGATCTCGCGCATTGCACCCTATCTCCATTGGCCACCATGACATGCAATCCGTGGCGATCTTGGATTGTCATGCCGACGCTTTGGGCTGCAACCAGGGTGATGAAGTCATGCGTAGAGCCCGACTCAAGAGGTGCTAGCAACGGTGTTGCACCTGTTGGAAATAGGACTTGATCTATTCCAATGGGCTAAGAGGCCAAAATATACAAATGGTATTATGCAATAAACCCCCTATACAATGTGATAATCCTGCACTCCTACATTTCTAACACCCCCCCCCCCTCAAACTCATGGTGGATGAGACCCGTGCTATCTGACAAGAGAGGAGTCGGTGCAGAAACAGAAACACCAAAGTCTGCGAGAAGCCACCGTAACCAAGTGATCTCAGTAGTCAACAACGCCATAGCCCTCAACTCAGCCTCAACACTCGAACGAGAAATTGCAGTCTGCTTCTTAGTCTTCCATGCAATAAGAGAGGAGCCAAGAAAGACACAGTAGGCAGAAAGAGACCGGCGATCAGAATGATCGCTGGCCCAGGTCGCATCAGAGTAGGCCTGAAGCTATAAGGAGCTAGAACTGGGAAAGAAAAGACGATGAGAAATGGTCCCACGAAGATATCGCAGAACACGAAGGTGGCTATAGTGGATTTGAGTGGGAGCCGAAACAAACTGACTCAAGATGTGGACAGAGTGGGAAATATCTAGTCCAGTGATCCCAAGATAGACCAGACTACCAACAAGATGACGGTATCAAGTAGGGTCCTCAAGTGGCTCACCATCAGTGGGTCGAAGATGGACTCCAAGCTCCATAGGAGTATCCACCGTGAGCTGATCAGTGAGACCAGCACGAGCAAGAAGATCTTGAATATACTTCTCCTGGGAGAGGTAATAGCCCTCAGGCGTAGAAGAAAACTCAATCCCTAGGAAGTAACGAAGAGGACCAAGATCAGACATCAAGAAGTGCTCACCAAGACGCTTCTTCACAGAAGCAATATGGTGGGGATCATCTCCAGCGATAATCATGTCATTCACATAGAGAAGAAGCGTACGACCACGAGGAGAAGTGTGAACAAAAAGAGCAGGGTCGTGATCGCTAGCGGTGAAACCGGCAACAGCGATGACAGAAGAAAAGCTCGCAAACCAAGTGCGAGGAGCTTGCTGGAGCCCATAAAGAGAGCGACGAAAGCGACAAACCATCCCAGCAAGTACAGAATACCCAGGAGGCGGCTGCATATAGACCTTCTCACGCAGCTCCCCATGGAGAAAAGCATTTTTTATGTCCAACTGAGAGACGGACCACTGACGAACAGAATCCACAGCAAGGAGAGTGCGAACAGTGGTCATATGAGCAACAGGAGAAGACGCCTGGGCAATGCGCATGAAGATGTGGCGGCGGCCGGCGGTAGTTGCGGTGCAGCGACGGTGGCGACCGCCGCGTCATCGGCTGCTAGGGTGGGAAACCCGAGCCCTCTCCAGCCAGCGCGGTGGCCCGCGTCAGCGCGGGCGACCAGGTACGTGAGGAGGAAGGTGGTGAGAGAAGAAGCGGCGGCGGCAGCCGGTGGTAGCGGCGGCTAGGGTTTCTCTGGCTCTGATACCATGTTGGAAATAAGACATGATCTATTCCAATGGGCCAAGAGGCCAATATATACAAATGACATTATGCAATAAACCCCATATACAATGTGATAATCCTGCACTCCTACATTTCTAACAGCACCAACCATCACTTTGAGCTGCATGGTCTAGCTGTCTGGTGGTTTAATGCCGGTCAAAGCATGTAAGGAGATGCCCAACTCAACATCTTCATCAACAATGTCGTAGTCAGCCTCATCATTAGATCCACCGCTGGGAGAGAAGAGCAGGAACAACTGCTTACAACAGTGATTTGGCGTGAATTTCTCTTCGCGATTGAAACACAATCCAGCCGCACAACGCTGCTCCATCTCCTCCGGTGTGAGAAAACGATGCCGAATAGTCCGGCGTGGGCGGGCTGCGCCCTAGACTGGTCCGGCAGCAGTGCTGGTCGTTGGCACTGGTAGGGTGGGATTAATCGGTAGCATAGGGAGCGTTGCTGCTGCCGCTGCTACTGCTGAAGATGTTGATGACGTTGCTGTAGGTGCTGAAGTTGTCGTCGTCGAACGTTTGGTTTGCAGACCCACCTCTTGCGCTGTAACCTGAGTCCATCGTTCAAAAGCCCTTGCGAGTGCCATGGCCATCTGGAGGTTAGCAGAGTTCTGTAGTCCATGTCGGTGAGGATACGTTCGCAAAGACCGGGTGAGAACAATTGAACCCGCTGCCTTGGCTGAAGATGATCAACCTGACAGAGGATTGCGAGAAACCTCTGTTGATACTACTCCATGGTGCCGGTCTGCATGAGTTCCTTGAGCTCGCCCAAAGGGTTGTGACGAATCGACGGCCCAAATTAATATACTATTTGAAGTGGCACCAATTGGGTTCTCCCTTGTCTCGTTCCAATTGGAAATACCATTGTTGTGCCGAGCCGACGAGATGATATGAAGCTAACCACACCTTCTCACTCTCCGGCGTCTTTTGCCCTCAAAAAAATTGCTCGCATCTTTGCAGCCATCCGAGGGTATCTTCTTTCCCTTGTATGTCGGAAATTCCAATTGGTGGAAACGGGGTGGCTTTTCAGTTGCCGGCCACCCCCCATTCCCATGACTGGCCGTCGCTGGAATTGCTCCACTAGGAGCCAGCAGAGCCACCACTTGTCCGCCGCTTCTCTAGGGCAGTAAGGCGATCCCCAAGCTCTCTAGACCGGACTTGTTGTTGGCCAAAGCGCACTTTCAGATCATCCATCTGCTTCATCATGTTTGCTGTTAGCGTGGCTATTTGCTCGAGGACCGCCTCGATTGTAGTTTGATCATCAGCCATATGCTCTAATACCAAGATGTCACACCTTGTGCCTGATCGGATGTTGTATGTGTGGAATACAAGAGGTTTCGGCTTGGATGTTTTGGACGGAGCCGTGCTGGAGGAATTGAGGAAGAAGATGTGTAGGAGAAGGGCGCAGGAGGATAGACGGCAAGGAAGAAAGATAAGTAATCTCTGCTTATCCCTATTGCCATATCTCCTCTCCTTTCAATAGGAGGATATTTCCTAACAATTAAATCTAACTCAGACTCTTAATTCCTAATATAACTCTATCTCCTAATTCAACTCCAACTCATATAATACTTTCTGCCTAACTGAACTCAGCGCATATAGCCTAATCGAACTCAAACAGCCACAGCTAACCGACTCAGACAACCGCAGCTGGCTGTCCTGATTTAACACGTCTAGTATAATACCTTCCATACGTCCCACATCTGACAGTATATAATATATCAGATCGGAGAAGACATGCAAAGATGTAGCAATTATATGAAGATCGATTATGTACCTGTTGTCATCATTTTCAGTAACAACTGGTCTTGGCTGTTTCACATTATTTGCATTAGCTTGATCTGCAGTGCCAGCAGCATTGGGAGTCTTCTTGTTATTTTTGGATGCCCTAGAGAGAGATAACATTGACTGTAACATGGAAGAGTATGGGGTTATAAATAACATTGGATAAATACAACTGGCACAGCGCTACCTACTTGTTTTTGGACGTTGGCCTTTTCCTTTTGTCGCCGCGTGCATTAGATCCAGGTTTAACAGTGGAAGCTCCAGTGTGAGTAATGATACTCCTAGTCATGCAGCATGAGGAAAATATCCATCCATCAGTAGTTTCAGTACATGCTTGATATTGGCTCTTCTACATGAATGATAAAAGGTTACACGAAACAGTAGAACAAGAAATACCTATTCTCCACTCTACTTATCACAAAAACATCCACTTGTGCAGCACTAGCAGTAAAATCAACCATCCGTTGCAAATCTCGATCACATGATATTGTGATGAGCGTTCTGTTATTGTTCGGAAGAAAGTACTTGAATGACATATCAGTGACATCAACATGGAACACCTTGGACACCTCATCCTTGAAGCTCTCCAATGACATCTCCCGTGTGACATCGACGGCATGCGCTTCTCCTCCTTTGTAGATCAAATTACCATTGGGGCCAGAAGTGAACTCTCCACCATACTGGCAAATGGCTACCACAATACCGCCCTCTGCCATGCTTCCTGAGTTGTTCCGCAATGACACACTACATTTTAGGGGGGGGGGGGATACTTTTCTATTTAGCTTCTCGGATGTAATTCATTATCACTAAATTGAAAATATATACTCAACAATTGAAACAGGAAGCACACAGCTCGTGGGTAAAAAGCATATAAACAATAACCACACAGCTTAAATTGAACATGATATTTGGCACAATTCATCAATCACATAATCAGTTACTTGTAATATATCTCTCCTACTATTATTAACTAGGAAACAAGTATTCTGGCTTAGCAACCCACATCATCAACAAATTAATAACCATTCGATCTTTTAGTCTTTGGAATGTCAACCCTCCAGTCAAATCCACTATTCCTGACTATATGGTGACTTCATTTCCTCTATCTTTATACGAATTTTGCAAGAAATCTGGAGAGCTAACCCTCTGAACTAGTGTTACTGCAAATAAGCTACCAAGTACAGGGACGTACTCCAAGTCAAGTGACCCTGAATAACTAGCAGAGGGTGCAGTGCCATCGGCTCCTAATTGCAGGACTACGATGATAATATCCAACAAAAACAAGGTACGAACCAAAAAAAGGGGAGATAATGAGAAAGACATTTTGCTCAAGAATCCCCCCTAACTTGCACAAATCACACTGCTAGAAAGACAGCAACTAAAAAAAGAAGAAAAATATCTCAATTAGCACCGGAAATTCGTACAGCTTGATGCACAGGTTGACAAATCAACCACAAATTTCAGAAATTTACTTACATCCGCCACCAAAGAGGTAGATGTGAAGGCGAAATGGAGGGTAAGGAGGAGGCGGCGCTGCGCGTCGGGAGGCGGCAGCGCCAGGAGGGGGAGAGCGGCGGCGACGCCGGGGGAGGACGGTAGCGGCGAGGTCGGCAGGGAGAACGGCGGCGGCGGCTGGGTTAACCCTAGGTCGCGAGCTCGGGGAGGTCGGGAACGAGACGAGAGAGAGTCAGCGAAGGCCGGGGTCAGGAGGACTTGTTCGCAAAAAAACTTGAACGCGCGGGGTTTTCTGTAAAAACGTTCAAGTGGGGAAATTTTGTGGGGTTGTTTTCGCACATGAGACAGAAGAGAGAGACGACTCATGGATGGATGGCAAAACATCAATTTGTGCTGGGCCTTTTCACACTTTTGTCACCTCCTTTCTGGGCCTCCACTGCGAATTTCCCACCTTCACATGGCCTCTTTACGTTTAGCACAGAAGTTCAGTAACCATTTTTAAAAGAAGCTATATTTTCCGAACTAAGTTGAGTGGGTTATTTTGGACTGTGATTAGGCTTTTGAATTCTGGCTGTTCGTAAGAAATAGTACGAAGAGAGAAACAGTCACATATAATTTTAGCCGATATAAGTGAAATCAGTACAATATCTATTACAATCAATTTGTAGACTTAGTCTTAAAAAGAAATACTATTTAAAAGCTAGTTATTATAACAAAAAGTAAAAATCCCAAACCACTAAAGTGTAGCCGAACCATTGTATATTTGTATAGGTATGGCGTTTAAGTGCCTCAACTTGTCAATTTTAGCACTGCATGTTTTTCTCCTACGCATCGCACGGTTTGTTGGTTTTTCTTTTCTTGAAAGAGTCTCTTAAGGTCTCCTTTCGAACGCATCCCACGTTACTACGGAAATTGGTAGGACTGAAATAACATAATACTAGTTATATGTCTGTGTATTACAATGAAAAATTAAATTTTGTAACTAATTAATATCCATACTACATGCTTTCATCATATGGGTATATAAATATAACTTCCATGCAATACTCTGATTCCTCAAATAACAATTCTAGAAACCTAGGGCTACCGTAATGTGCGTTAATACAGTAATAGTGGTGAAACAAATAGAAGAAGGTATCAACGTCAGGCCATTCAAGAAGGCTACTATACTTTTTTTCAACTGAAAACATACAATAACCTATAGTAATCCTAATGAGCAAAACTTATGAATAAAAAATTGTGTCCTTGTACTCTCTCTAGTGGGGTAGTGCTCCATAAACAAGATTTTCTAAATCATTTCCTTATGTTAATTTTCCTTGTAGTTGTATATCACCTTATGCCTATTTCCTTTACAAACCAGAATAAATTAAACTGCTCCTTAAAAAGATTTCAGATGGCCTAACTCCTAAGTAAGTTTTATACATAAATGAAATGCTCCTTAAACAAAATTTCAGATGAATGACAAAACAAATTCCCAATCAGTCTATACCGTTTGGTGTCATATGTAGAATAAAAAGAAACAACATCACCAAACAATGGATATCAATAGCATTCCTTCTAAAAGAATAGTAGCGTTTACTTTTTCTCGAATACTTGGGAGAATTGTGTATCTTTTGTATTAAGAAGAAGAAGCAAAACAAATTACAAAATCTCACCCCACACAGGCATCACCCTGCTGAAAACAAGAGAAAATATATATAAATCAACAGCCCCAACATACATAGCCAGCATGTACTTATGGTAACAATCTTATAGTTCAGTTACCATTTTTAGCTGGCGTATTTCTTTTCACCATTTTAAAAGAAGATATATTTTCTGAACTAAATTGAGTGGGTTATTTTGGACTGTGGCTAGGCTTTTGAATTCTGGCTGTTCGCAAGAAATAGTACGAAGAGAGAAACAGTCACATAATTTTAGCCGATATAAGTGAACTCAGTACAATATCTACTACAGTTAATTTGTAGACTTTGTCTTAAAAAGAGACACTATTTAAAAGCTAGTATATTATAAAAAAAGTGAAAATCCCAAACCACCAAAGTGTAGCCGAACCATTGTATCTTTACTATATAAAAGAAGGAGTTGGTGGTTGGTGCGGCCTCTCCCACCACCACCACCCCTTCTGACAAAAAAAAAAAAGTAGTCTGACTGTAGGCCCACCCGCCCCTCCAAACCGCCCGCGCGCCTCCTTTCCCCACGAACGCGTGCGCCTCAACCGCCCGTGCGCCTCCTCCCCCCACGAACCCGTGCGCCTCCTCCCCCGCCCTCCGCGCCGCCGCCTACTCCCCCGCCCTCCGCGCCGCCGCCGCCTCCTCCACCCTGCGCCGCCGCCGCCTCCTGCTCCCCACCTCGCCCGCCGCCTCCTCCCCTCCCTCCCACCCCGCGCCGCCGCCGCCTACTCCTCCTCCCCACCCCCGCTCCGCCGCCTCCTCCCCCGCTCCCACCCCGCCCCGCCGTTGTCGCCTCCTCCCCCCACTCCTCCGCTCCGCCGCCTCCTCCCCCGCTCCTCCACTCCCCCGCCGAGAAGCGAAGGGAACTCGACGAGCAGCGCAGGGGAGAGGAACCCGTTGGAGAGGCGCTCCTCCGAATCCGCGAGGGGAGAAGACAAAAAGGCGAGGAGTAGGAGCAAGGCGGAAACCATGAGGCGCTCCTCCAAGAAGTCATCGTCGTCCGCCGCCGCCGCCGGTAACGCTCCCTCCCCTCGTATCCCTCCCTCCCTCCCTCCCCCTTCCTTTCTTGCTTCTTGATTGGTCCCGTTGCGCGGCTGGGTTCGGGGGTCCGGTTGCTGCCTCCGATATTTGATGCGGGTACTCTATCTCAGAAAGATCCAATCTTGAGTTGGTTCATCGGGGGCCGATGGCTTCTGGGTTTGTGCCGTGTGATGGCGTACTGGTTAGTACGACTCCTTGGTGGTTGGTATGTAGGGTTTGGATCGCCTGTTAGGGGATTGGAAGGGTCAGGGTAGTTTGGGGGGTTGGTAATTTGGCGTGAAGGTAAGAGAAGGTGCTTAATCTTGGATTGAATTTGATGCGAAATTGGCAGTGGTTTCGCTCTTATGGTAGCAGATTTTATGTTCGTAGTAAAGTAGATGGCAATTGACAGGTTTGATCCTGTGCCGACCTATGCCAAAAGAGCAGCTATCTCTTACTATTATCGTGTTATGGGATTCTGGCTCCAATTTATGATGTCTGCAGCGATTTGTTGTCTTAGGATCAATTTTGAACTATTAAGACCTTAGATTGGCTACATATATTATCTAAATCTATTTTTTTTCCTGAACTATAGAAAGCAGGTTAGTCGTTTGCTAACGTTATGGTGAGGTGACCATGTTAAAACAATGCAAGTCCTATACATGCTGTATGTTTATTTATTTATATGGATAAAAATGCTTGCTACATGTGGATAAAAATACATGCTCCAAGTGTGTATATGCAGAAGCTAGCTAGCTTATGTATTGTGTTCATGCATGCATGTTGTGTGGAACTTCAGTACTTAACTACTCTTCTTTTCATGCTTGCAGAGTTAGAGAGCCCATTTTGCCTCAGATACCAAAGAGCTACTTAAGAATCAAGTAATTTATCTTTTCCATTTCTTTTTTTCCGCTTCAT
This sequence comes from Dendrocalamus latiflorus, assembly GCA_017311315.1. Classification (NCBI taxonomy): domain Eukaryota; kingdom Viridiplantae; phylum Streptophyta; class Magnoliopsida; order Poales; family Poaceae; genus Dendrocalamus; species Dendrocalamus latiflorus. Next base: position 27,044,585 of record CM029670.1, on the reverse strand, counting down.
ATACACAGTGTAAATTCAGTGAAGGCATCTATGTACATTTGCGTATGTAGCTCTCCTTGTTTTGTTAGTTTCTGCTAGGCCTGTTAGTAAAGATTTGTACAGATGGGATGGGGACGGCCGAGTGGAAGGCATCGAAAAACCCAGCCTACTACAAGCGCGGGGACTATGTGCCCGGGTTGAAGGTAAAGAATCAATTTTCCATTGGTTTGTTATGGAGTTGATATGATCAGTGAACTCAGCATTATTGACCAGTACCAACATTTGATTGTGTTTGCCAGCAGCATAGTTTTGGCAATAATTGACTTGTCTTGCAACATTTATGAAAAGGCGGATTTCTTCGATCATGGGGTGAAAGAGAGGCTTTTCCTCTTTTTCAGATTTTGCCAAGGTATTGCTCCTATTCGAGAAACTCATGGTTGAATAATGTTTCTTGCTTTCCATTGGCCATTACTTTACTTTCTGCTATAAGTGAGCCTAAAGCCAAGGTCTATATGTCCAAAGACTGAAGTCAACATATTTGGAGCTTAGAGGATCAACCTATTCATTGGGCAAAGTGCTTATATCTGATGATTGACGTATTGCAGGATGCAGCATTCTTTGGGATCTACTGTGTAAAAAAACATCAAGAAGGGATTTCAATGTACTAGGTACTATGGTGCTCAATTCTTGAGTGCAAATGCAATATGCTATTGTTTGCTTCAATATCGTGTTATTGGTGTCAAATTTGAGTGTGGTCTCCTGTAGCTACTGTTTGCTTTGAGGACTCTTAAACTTTATCTGACCCCAAATTCTGAGCTTGTGCAGTAACCATTCTACCTGTTGTTTTCTCACACCCGCTGTTATCCCTTATAAACATGGAAACTCTTCTTTTATGCTTATGTCTATCGTCATTCTCTGAAACATTCGGCACAAGTAGTTATAAAGATATGTGTAGTATTTTGTAATGACTGCAGAAATGCTATGATTATATCATTTGGATAAGCGGTTCTTTTGCAAATGTTCGTTACAAACCTATTCTTCATCATGAGGGGGGTGTGGAGACAGATTTGTGCAAATGGTCCTTGCAAACATATTCGTCATCTTGAGGGGTGGGTGTGGAGACAAATATAGAGCCCAAGATGGATGCGAGAATGTTGGTGAATCCTGATACATATAGGAATGCCTAGATTTAAATATGGTATTCTGTTACGTAAGACGATATATTTTGCTCCAACTTCATTAGTTGTGTTCTAAAGTTTTTGTGAAGCCGCAATCGGCAAAACTTTACAATATTGCCAATATTGCCTAATCTACTGTGCATACAATCTAAAGTTCATCTCTTGCCAAATTATCTCAAGTTCATTTGAAGTGGCATTACATGGTTTGACATTTATACAATGGCATCTCACAAATACGTTGTTGATATTTTAAAATTGCCATGTGTGATCTGCTTGCCGACATGTGTCCACTAAATTTATTATTTACTATTTGCTTTCAGGCTTTCAGAGAATAAAATACTACATGGAAGATGGAAATGCAGAACATGCCCCTTGTTTCAAAGAATGTACATGACTCCAATGTGCAGAGAGAGGCTGGATAGCCTAGATACCAAGTCTAGCTGCAGGTTTTTTATGCCATTTTTATTTAGATGGGGTATTCCCGGTTTATTTTTTGTAGGATAGTAATTATTTTGTCAGCCTTTCTACTCCCATTTTTGTATAGATAGGTTAATGACATTGCACTGTGATAAATTTTCACTTGTGATGACGTAAGTTGTAGGTAGGGATTTGTGATGAAGGCACAAGATAGGGCGCTCGATGGACAGTACTTGTGATGTTTGCAAGGACGTGGTATGATGTATGATGTATTAGGCCATTCAAAGGTACGATGTATTAGTCCATTCAAATGGGTCACGAAGTTCCTCGGCCGGAAAAAACTCAGGCGCAATTCAAATGCTTCACAATATGATGCTTGATTTATTTACGAGTATGAACATGTATACTTTGTTTGATACATGATGACGTAAGATAAAATTGATATTTATTATTCAGTTTGAGATCATGTTTGATAGTATGTCTCATTTTTATTTGGTACTCCGTTGCAACGCACGGGCACCTTACTAGTATTTGTATAGGTATGGCGTTTAAGTGCCTCAACTTGTCAATTTCAGCACTGCATGTTTTTCTCCTACGCATCGCACGGTTTGTTGGTTTTTCTTTTCTTGAAAGAGTCTCTTAAGGTCTCGTTTAGAACGCATCCCACGTTGCTACAGAAATTGATAGGACCGAAATAACGTAATACTAGTTATATGTCTATGCGTTACAACAAAAAATTAAATTTTATAACTAATTAATATCCATACTACATGCTTTCATCATATGGGTATATAAATATAACTTCCATGCAATACTCTGATTCCTCAAATAACAATTCTAGAAACCTAAGGCTACCGCAATGTGCGTTAATACAGTAATAGTGGTGAAACAAATAGAAGAAGGTATCATCGTCAAGCCATTCAAGAAGGCTACTATACTTTTTTTCAACTGAAAACATACAATACCTATAGTAATCCTAATGAGCAGAACTTATGAATAAAAAAATGTGTCCTTTAATCTCTCTAGTGGGGTAGTGCTCCATAAACAAGATTTTCTAAATCATTTCCTTATGTTAATTTTCCTTGTATTTGTATATCACCTTATGCTAATTTCCTTTACAAACTAGAATAAATTAAACTATTCCTTAAAAAGATTTCAGATGGCCCAACTCCTAAGTAAGTTTTATACATAAATGAAATGGTCCTTAAATAAAATTTCAGATGAATGACAAAACAAATTCCCAATCAGTCTATACCGTTTGGTGTCATATGTAGAATAAAAAGAAACAACATCACCAAACAATGAATATCAGTAGCATTCCTTCTAAAAGAATAGTAGTGTTTACTTTTTCTCGAATACGTGGGAGAATTGTGTATCTTTTGTATTAAGAAGAAGAAGCAAAACAAATTACAAAGTCTCACCCCACACAGGCATCACCCTGCTAAAAACGAGAGGAAATATATATAAATCAACAGCCCCAACATACATAATGTAACATCCCAGAAATTTTGACCTTGTAAATATGGAGCTCTTAGTAATATATTTTATTTTATTTTGGATTTGAATTTCATGGTGTTCTTCCAGATTTTTGGTTGAGGTTCCCAAAATTTGAAATAAAAAGAAAATATACAATTAAGAAGGTAAATTCAAATTGTAATTAAGAATCTGAAAAGATGATCCAGAAAAGTTGGGGGGAGGAATTTAAAATAAATCTGGATTTTATACCAAGATATGTGCAAAGAGTGAATCCAAAAGTAAAACTAAAAAAATGAAATGGATGGAGTTAGGCCGGCCGAAACCAGCCCAACCCCATCCCTTCTTCGGCCGTGCGGCCCAATTCCCCGCCGGCCCAGCCCCCGTGCGCAGCGCGCAAGCGCTCACTAGCGGGCGGACCCCGCCCACGCCCGCGCGCGTCTCCCTGACCGCGGGCCCTCCCTGCCCGCGTTTCCACCCGCCGCTGCCAGCGGGCCCGGCTTCGCCCGACTGCTCTCCCTCTGGCCGGTGGCCCTCCCGCGCTAGGCTCTCTTTCTTCTTCCTCCTTCGCCCGCGTGCGCCCGCGCCATCATGCTTCTGCTCAGCTCCTGCGCCGAGCGTCCCCGTGGCAACCATGCGCCGGAGTTGTCCTGCCGAGCCGTCCCGTCGCCCGGTGGAAAAGCCTGCGAGGCCGCCTCCGCCCCTGGTTTCGCCGCCTCCTCCCCTGGTACGGCGCCATCGCCCGTGGTTTTTCCTCCGCCCGGTCGCAACGTGGTGCGAGCTACCTGCTGCTCCAGCGTGCGTGCGGAGCAAAGCTGCAGCGCGGGAAAGGGTGGTCGAGCGCCAGGATGCCCGCAACTGCCCTGTCGCCATCGCCGCCTGACATCGCCGCTTGCCCCGAAGTGACCAAACGGCCGCCGCGCGTTGCCAGCTCCATTCGGACGGCTATAAAGGGCACTGAGGACTCCGTTCGACTCCCCACACTGCACACTCCCTTTCCCCGAAAGCAATTGAACCGAGAGCCCCTAAATCGCCGGCGAGCCTACTTCCTTCCCCAACTCCGGCGATCACCGATCCGCCAAACCGAGCCACCAGAACCCGATTCCGTTCACTCGCGCCATCTACGACTCGTCGCAAAGCTTCCCCGACCTTCGTCCAAGCTCCCCGTCGCCTGTGGTTCGTCATCGCCGAGAGCTTCCCCGAGCCGCCGCTGCCGCTCGACGCCGACCCATCTCCGGACTTCCTCGGCCCCGGGCGACCACGTCATCGTCTTCACCGTAGCTCGAGGAACGCATTTTGCTCCTTCCCCGGACCTCCCCGACCGTACCTCGCCGCCGGCACCGTGCCCTCACCACCGTCCCCGACTCCCTCTGCCCGGCCCCCTTAGCGAGCTACCTCAAAAGGTATTATTACCCTTATAGGGTAAGAAACATCGTGATGGCCACTTGGTAGCAGCGCTCGTCCCTCCCCCCTGTTCCCTCGGCAGCACGCGTTCGAGCCCCCAGCTCCGCAGCGCGCCGAGGTCGAACTTTCTTTTATTTTCACCTGACAGGTGGGCCCCACCTGTCAGTAGGGGTCAGGCCGAGCGGCCCGCTGACCATTGGGCCCCACCAGACAATGGCACACTGACATGCGGACCCCACAGAACAGTAGCCGACCCACATGTCAGAGACACAGTGCTTAAGGAAATAAAATAAAAAGATAATGAATTAAAAACTCCAGTGGGACCCACGTGTCAGAATTTTTCATTTTCTGGCATTTCACAGAACTGAGATTTTCAAATGGGCATAACTTATTCATTTTAACTCCAATTAAGTGAAACAAATTTCTAAATTTGTCTAAATTCAAGATCTATCCAATGAAACCAGAATCATGATTTTTGAAGTTTATTTGAATTTCTGGTGATATTTTGAGTGATTGGTTGCTTTTCTTTTATCTTGGGTATTCCGCACGATTAAATAGCATACGAGGCTCAAGAAGAAGAGGTTGAGGCAGCCAGCTTAGAAGCTTCAGAAGATCAAGACCAAGATCCCCGTGAACCAGGCAAGTTAACACTTTGATCATTTTGAACCTATGATTCTGCAAAGTTAATTTCTTTTAAATTATTAACATGCATGCTGTTATTTTATGTGGTAAAATTGTCCATTTCCAGAAATGGTAGTTATACACCTAATATAATGCTTGTTAATAATGATCTGTTGAAACGCTTGGACATGTGAACCTTGTCGCCTTAGCAAAATTTATATTATCATAGCTTTTATCAGTAAGTCCAAATAAATATTGCGATGCTTAGTATTACTAGATAAAACGGGGGTACATAGTTGCACAAAAAATAACACTTGCAAAGTATGATATGTTTTGGGGATAGTCATGGATGGAATGACTGTAGTAAGTGGACACAATATTCTCTACCTCCGAAAAATCCTTAAATTGCTTAAATACCTGGATGGATGGTTTGTGGGCTGGTATGTGGTGCAGTGGTTGCACAAAATGTGAGATGTGGTAGAACCATCCAGGTAACATTAAGGACTGAATCTTGTCATGTCAACCCGTGTAAAACAGTACAACCACAAGTCTGTAAAAAACAACTTGGCTAAGTAAACTTATCGAATTCCGGACTCATCTCACTGGTAGTGGATTGATGGGGCTACGCTATGGCAAGGGGGCCTGAAGGGACACCAGTGGAGGGTGAAGATGCCCAGCTGTCCTAACGTTGCGGGAAGTAGAAGCCCGAGCTGCATTAGTGGCTGTGGGAAACATCCCGCGCATAGATGGGACCCACCGCAAGTGGGCGGCTACCCATAAGGTGAGATGAGAGAAGGAACTAGATATTTTGAAGTCACTGTGATGGTTTGCTCAACCACATGTCTAAGGCATCATGTGGGGTAACGAGTTGATTGTCTCTTGTGGTGAAAGTGTACAAACTCTGCAGAGTCAAAACTATTCGAATAGCCGTGCCCACGGTCAAGGGCAAACATGAGAACTTAACTAGATATAGTTCTATTTCAAAAATCTTGGTGGGTGATAATGGAAATGTGTAAGACCCCTGTGATCCTGGTTTGGAATTGTCCTAGGTGTTGTCCCAGTGGTAAGTTAAGCGGCTATAACGCTGAAATATGTATATGATACAGATGCCATGTAACGGTGGATGGAATCTGTGTCAAATATAAGATCAACTTATTTTACCAATATAAGTCTTGAGTTTAAAATTGCTAGGTCTTAAGAATTTTTAAGTAATTGTATTCAAAAGCACTCTTCGCAGAAATAAAATAAACCCGAGCCATCCTTTGACTAGCCATACATGTTATATATTGCATTTGGTGTGTTGGCTCGCGGAGCACGGGGTTGGAGTGCTCACACTCGCTTCTGCGACAAAATTCAGAAACAGGAACTCAAGGACATTACGCCTATGAGGAGGCCCCTACCAACGTTGGCAGAAGCAAAGGCGATAACTAAGGCGTAGGCCACGATGTTAGACATAGACAAGTGGACCCTTGGCTTTGTGTACACATATGTTACTAGATCTCCGGTGACATATATTGTACACATTACCCTACTGGTCGCTTGCCTGTGGATTTTGGGTTTACTTTTGCTACTATTTCCGCTGCATTTATGTAATGAAGACACTTGGCCAAAGCGGCCCTTTGTAAACATTCCCCCGATGTGGTGTATTTCAAATGTTGTAATATTATGCGATGTATGACATGATCCAGCAATGTACCTGTGTGCACTAACTACTGATCCAGGGATTAGTGCAGTGAAACACAGTAGATTCCGGATTGAAAAATCTAGATCTGACACATAACCAGCATGTACTTATGGTAACAATCTTATAAAAATCTAAATGATGGAAAATATCAATTGCAGGATCCAAACGATACTCTACGAAAAAAAGAAAAATTAGAACAAGATGGGAAAAATGGAGTGATATGAGAACATGCCGTTCAGCATTACCAATACAATACTTGGCACCGTAGTCACATAAAAGGTCTTGATTTTCAAAATATAATCCTTTCCCTGAACTCTCCCCAAATTCACTATCGCCTTTATCATCAGCGTAACAATTATAGCTGCTGCCACTTCTCTTTTTTGTAAATAAGGCTTCATTATGTGTCTACACACTTCCATTGAGTAGCAACTTAACTTTAGAGCCCAAGGAAGCCTTGTGATAAAAAAAACTGACCATCAGTTGTGTTATAGTGGACTAACAACCCTGATAAACCTGGTAGACCATGGCAGTTTGATAGGAAACAGTATGTTAAAAAGAACAAACCCATCAAAGCAATGTAATAGCATCTGAACAACTGTTCATCTCAAAGACAAAATATTTCTTTGGCAAGCTACTAGGATAATATACAGTCAGCAGAACAACTAAAAAGCACAAGTGGCAGGTGTTGAACACTGTGTCCTATCTGGCTGTGCTGAAGATTCTAATCACATCCGCTTCAACTGCAATATAACTCAATTTGTATGGTGTTCATTTAAAGAAGCTTTAGAAATTAATGACTGACTCAGTTGATGAATGGCGACACTTGGGGACACTTGCATCTTTGGTTCTGCTACAGTTTTTGGTCTTTATGGCATTGGGCTGATAAGGAACAAAATGACATTATAGGGATATTAAATGTTTGCAGTTTTTATTGCTATGCGAGGAGATGGCGCAAGATGTGGAAAAAATCAACGTGGAAGAGCTGAGGAGCCAGAGGCATGTAGGGACCTGAAGGGCTGAATAAGCTACAATGGGATATTTTCATTCTGTGCTCAGTCTCTATTGAGTATCTGTTCCATTATTTTCTGTCCTGGCTTATGTGCAGGCAATTGCTATACATGTCATTTTGTAAGCTTTTATGATCGTTCTACTTAGATACTATTTCATTGTCTAAGGTTTTATGGTCGTTCTACCTAAACAGTAAATATCGTTTCGTTGTCTGTCAATGGACTTTGTTATTCCCTTGAAAGCTGGTAATTTCAGTAACCCTCTTTACTTGTTTCTTCTGTAAGACTTTCTAGCTTTCAATAAAGGCTGAGTGAATTCCTTTTATCTATAAAAATAACATCATAAAAATTAATATCACCCAAGTCAACTAAAATTTCCATTTAAGTTAGGAAAGGAAGATAAGCTTCATATGTGGCTCACATGTTTCACCATCAATTTTTATACTACTTCCATTCTCAAATAGATGTTGTCCTAGCATGCATGCAGCCAACATTTTAAACTTTGGCCACTAATATACATAGAACTATTTAGATTCAGATGGAAATGATATTAGTAGATTTGTCATAAAAATTACGGCCATACCTTTTATTTTTAATTATTTTTGCTAGCACATAGTTAGCAAAAGTAATGGTCAAATGTGTGTTGCCCAAAATGACAAGTAATAGAGAACAAAGGTAGTAATATGCTAGCAAAAAATTGTATATAATGCAATGAAAGCATTTTTCATGACAAATATAGATACTTTATATATATACTGGTGCCAAAGTTAGAAAAAATTTGACTACACCCACACCAAGGTGACATCTATTTGGAAGCAAAGGGGTGCCATTTGCTAGACAATCTTACTCAGCTCATTAAATAGGTTTACTTAACGGTTTACTTAACATAAAATCTTCATGGCTAAACTATTTGAGGTTACTCTTCTATTAATTGATATTCAGGAAGTACATGTTCAAACTTCACATGATATCATATGCTTATTATGCACGGTCAAACAAACAAGGGAGCAATAATGCCAGGAAAAGTATAGGGAAGAGATAGTATCCCCTACATTTTGCTCAGGAGAAACAACAAATCTATTACTCTACCCCAGAGGCACCTCCATGCGAACTGAGCATCTTATTGCTACCATTGCATATTTTCGCAAGCTTGTGATACCTAAAGATGGCATCAATCAATGTCTGAAAAAAACTAACTTTATCTGACATTTTGCTAAAAGCACAATCTTTCAAAATAGAACTCTAATCTTTAACCCACACTTTACTTCACCAGCATATTTCAGGTAAACTCTATCAAAAATACTAATCACTCCAGAAAGAAACCAGATCCTTAACCCAAAGTTGAGCAAAAATGAACACAACGTAACCCAACAAATCACTGCACCTCTTAATGGAAATTTAAACTTCAGAACTAGAAAAAGAATTTTTAGGGTGAGAGAATTTTTATATTACTTTTTCCTTTTTTGTTAGAGATTTTTGTTAGAGATCACTCACCAGTCACCAGAGTAATATTTCTTAGAAAAATTTCTAGAAGCTTGAGACTTTCGATCCTACCTTTCCAGTAATACATGTACTGCCTCCTGATTCCTGTATGGTGCTCTCCTAGGGAGATCCTTTGCTCAAGACAATCTTGTGCTTTAGGAACAAAATGCTAGCAATCCTCAGCATCTTGTGCCGGAGTTAAGGTCGACCTGATCCAGGCAATCGTTTTTCTTTTTGGGGTTTTTGTAAACTCTCTTTCTTGTGCTTATTTTATAGTCAAACATCAAGATTTTCTATAAGATAATTATCTTTATTAATATTCCAAAAATGGACCGTCTATGATTATACTCTGTTTTCACGAAATGGACCCAGGAACCAATGCAAAGCATTTGAGCGTGCCAGATGGCCCAAATGGAAGCATCCCTTATAAAGGTTTTCAGGTGAAGGGAAAATGACAAGTTTGTTCCAAGAAAGGAAGCAAGAGAAAGTTGTGCCAGATGGAAGCATCACTTATAATGGTTAGCAGGTAAAGGGAAATGACAAATCCTTCCAGAGTGCCATGGTGGCTGTCATAGATTGTTCTGTTGCATATTTTCCCCTAAACTTCTCAACAGATTGACCCTAGCTGCCAGAAAAAGATCAAAAATATAACACGTGCTTGAAAGATAGGGATATAATCTTGTGAACAAACTGTAATGGATTCTAGTACAAAAATAGAATTATAACGAAGCATCCCATTAAATAGTTAGCTCCGTAGCAGAACACACATACTTACGCAACATCAATTCTTCAGTTCAAGAAAATATGGACAGATGGGAATATTTCATCTTGACAAATGCTACACCAAAATGATTCCTAAGTACGTAGATGAGAATATAGATGCAGTAAAGCATTCAACAACGTCGACATGCATTGTACCCACCTTAGCCTCAAAGGGAATCGAATTGTCCCATACTTGAACTTTTGCCCAGATGTATGACCGAAATGGCAACAGAGGGGAGGTGAATAGTGCCTTCAAATCTCCCCAAGTATTCATACAACTCTTCTTCTCCAATAGCTATTGAGTTATAAAAACAGAAGGAGTTTGCTCACTGGAAACCGAGACAGGAAAGCAAAACTGACCGACAACAGAGAAGATCGACAACAGAGAGCAACGGCCGACAACAGAGCACAACTTGGCTGAAAACACAACAGAGCAGGAAGAGGCGTTCGACCGCAAGAACCAAAACTCGTGTAACATTTGATTCTCTGGTCAAACAACCACGAAACTCTAGCCACAGCAAGATAACAACCTCTGGTCGAGAAATCACGGAGCTAAAGAGAGCTCTACGTTGTGGTCGAGGAGAAAGACATGGTCGAACTCAAAACAGAGGAAGCAGTAGGAGCTCGACCGCAAGATCCAATTTCTGAATAACTTTTGATTCACGGATCTTTTGGTCATGAGACTTTAAACACTGCAAGAACTCATCCTCTGAGAGAGAATTTACAAAGAAAACAAGAACTCTCTGCCGAGACCACAACAGACGCCATACGTGAACTCTGAACAGAGGAAGACAGGAGGCACACGACCACTCGGCAAAAATGCAATCCAAATCTTTGCTCTCGGGAAGAACTGGCCAAGATAGCCTTGAGGAAGATTTCCAGTTCAGAGCAATACGAAACTAAGGCTACTCGAGCAAAGAACTCCACTCAAAACAGAATAGGGCAGGAGAAACCAGAGAACGGAGAAAGAACAGATACAAGCGATCAAAACATCTCAGACAAAACAATTTTCAGATAGATGCAAAGAGATGGATGATTGTATATATGGAGGTTTCTACAACCACTCCATCTGGAGGTACACGAGCAACCTTGCTCTACCCAGAGACAACTCACGCAAAATAGAAACGAAAAACCCAGAGCGACTCGGAAACAACCTCCCGAGCACTGGAGTTCTCCATCCCTATTTATAGCCTCTAGCTACTGGGGGAACCGTTAAACCCCCAACTAACACCAGGTATTACATGTGCTTTACCCATTAGCACCAACAACTCCAGTGCTTTACCCGTTAGCACCAACAACTCCAGTGCTTTAACAGTGAACTGTTTCCCTTTGCAGGCTTTGCGCATTTCTCCAAAATGCCACTTTGCCGCCTTCCCGGAAACTTCCTGTTGTCGCACGACCGCACCATTTCCCGACTGACTGGACCTCGACTCCTCCCTAAGTCTAGTCCCAGTCCGCTTCATCGCACACGACCGCACCGGACGTCCTGACCGTCTGGACCTCGACTCCTCCCTGAGCCTAGTCCTGGTCCTCCGTGTCGTTCCCCGTCGTGCTCATCTTCGGCAGCTCCAGCTCCGGTTCCTCGTCTCCCGGCTTGCAATCACCTCAACAGCCTTGATCATCTTTGGCGTCTCCTGATCGTCTGGACCTCAACACCTCCTATGCTAGTCCCGGTCCTTTCACGCCTCACCATGATCTAGCTCCGAAGTCCTGAACCACACAGACAAGCAAACCATCACATAGCACCACACAAAAACATTGTGAACAAACTGCAACATAAGAATGTACTCGTAAGAACAATTCTCAAAGTCGTAAACACCCTACAATCGGTCAAAACCATAGATCAAGACTTGCACAAGTCCTACGACCGCTTCTCAGATCGTTATGACTACCCCAAAAGTCCATACGACTAATTACCAGAAGCTACGACTATCGCTAGCCCAAGCTATGACCACTTCAAGCTGATCACAACCACTTCCGACCACATTCAACACTTTCCACTGTGGTCGAACCCCGATCATACCATATACACCGAGTTTCACCGTGGTCGAAACACCTTCTGACCACGTACAGCGCGTTTCACCATGGTCGAAGCCCTTTCGACCGCACTTCGACTTCGTCCGAGCGCTTCCGACCGCGTCCGACAGCGTCCGACCTTGTTCAGAGCACGTCCGACCGGTATCGACTTCATCTGACTGCATTCGACCACGTCCGACCGCGCTCCGAGCACTTTCGACCGCGTCCGACCTCGTCCCGAGCACGTCCAACCGCGTTCAACCACAACCGACCGCGTCCGATAGCGCTATGACTACGACCGACCGCGTCCGCTTGTGCTTCGACAACGTCCGACTGGTACCGACCACGTTCGACCGCGTCCTCTTGCGCTTCGACCACGTCTGATCGATACCGACCACGTCCCACTGCATCACAACGTGGTCGAAGTCCTCCGACTTCCCAGCGTAGTCGTGGTTGAAGTCTGCCAACTATCGACTGCAGCGGTCGAAGCCTCGACTTCTAACCGATTCTCGCGATAACGTGGTCGTAGGCCACCGACTTCTCAACATGGTCGTAAGCCCGACCGCCGACTTCCGACCGCAGCGGTCGAAGCTTTGACTTCCGACCGATTCTCACGATAACGTGGTCGAAGGCCACCAACTTCTCAACGTAGTCGTAAGCCCGACTGCCGACTACCGATCGCAGCTCGCTACAACGTGGTCGAAGGCTGCCGACTTCCCAATGTGGTCGGAGCCTAACTGGTCGAAGGCTGCCGACTTCCCAACATGGTCATGGCCCGTCTGTCGACTACTGACCGGAGATAATGTGGTCGTAAACCCTTCCGACCACGTTCAAATTGCTCTGCAGTGGTCGTAACTCCTTCGGTAGACTTCCGACTTTCGACCGACTCACAACGTGGTCGTAAATCAGTTTGTTGGCTTCCAATTACGAACAACGTGGTCATAGACAGTGAACCCGGCTTCCGACCACGGCCAAACGGTGCGTCCGACTTCCGACCACTCGTAAATGCATCTGCCAACTTCCGACCAAGGATAACGTGGTCGTAAACCCTCTCGACCACGCTCAGAATGAACTGTAGTGGTCGTAACTCTCCCGGCGGCTTCTGACTTTCAGCAAAGTGGTCGTAAATAGTGTAACCGGCTTCCGACTTCCAACAAAGTGGTCGTAAATGGTCCAGCCGGCTTCTGACCAGTGACAAAGTGGTCATAAACCCTTCTGCTGACTTTCGACCACGACCAATGTGGTCGTAAACCCGTCTGGTGACCTCCGACCACAGTCAATGTGGTCGTAAATGGTCTTCTGACCACTCGGCAGGGCTTGCAACATTGTAGTGACAGTGCGACGTGGTCGTAAGTCTTCCAGCCGGTGTCAACGTGGTCGTACGAACTTTCGACCACTTGTAAGGGCTTACAACTTTGCAAAAAATCGCCTAAACCAAATTCAATCTTTCCAAAACAAGTGTCAATTACTCATCACAAACATGTGGTCACCTCCACATGGTCTCTCACCAGATGTTCCAGAACATTGCATGTTTTGTATATATTGTAGGATCGAATATTGCAACCAGAGGGGTGAATGATTGTCGCCACTTATTGGAGTCTTCTAGCGGTCGGTGAAGGTTTCAACTGCTCGGTGCTAAAATCGCCTGATCAATTGCTCAGCGTACGGCCGCTTGGCTTGATTAATCGCTCTATTCAACCGCTCGCTCGAAAACCATATCTACCTCAAACACAGACTCAAAACTTTATCTCTTCCGAAAACCAAGGGACCCAAAATCCTTCTAAACATGGGATTTAACCAAACTCTAAATCTTCTCAGTTATGAACTCCATCTACAACTCCTAACTCACCGCATGACGAAGCCTCCAGGACAGCACCTCCTGTATCTTCATCACACACTATCACCTCACGTGTCGAGGCCTCCAGGATAGCACCTCTCGTAGCCACTTCACGCATCATCACCTTTGATCTCCACGTGCCCCAGCGTGAGCCCGACCACCCCACGTGATATTCTCGATCGTCTGGACCTCAGATTTCTCCATCCTAGTCCCAGTCTTCCTCTTCACTGACCATGATCATCTTCATGCCCACCTGCACATGCAAAGATCAAAAAACATTTTTCCAGCATAAGTTCTTTCCAACTTGACCGACATTAGTCCACACAATCAAAACACACCTTTAATCATCCATCAACATTAATCAAATTAGCCATGACCATAAATTCTATCGTTTTCCAGAAATCAGCCTTAGATCACTCATTACAACCGGTTCCCCCTAGTAAACAACCGATTCAACGTAGCTACAACTGGTTACATTGTGGCATACGACCAATTCATATTACCTTATGACCATGAACTGGTTTACTATAGCTACGAGCCTACGACCTGTTTCTCTGAAGTCTCTCCCTCGGGGTATTCGATCTCCCCGACTGCTCTCCGACTCCTCTAAAAACTCCAGACCGAGGTCATTCTGACGCAATCATTCACTTGTGGTTGTTTAGGCGTGCTCGACCTCTAGTGGTCCATCTGTCATGGTCTATCTCCATGGTCATCTACTGTGGTCAGCTACCGCCCTGAAAACTCCAGCAATACGAGCGTATCGACCAAAATTTTTACAAACCCAAATTCCATTGAAATCCAAATGTCAATTATTCATCATCACTAAATGCACACCCTCCATATGGTCTAATAATCTCCCCCTTGATGAATACATTGGCAAAACCTTAGAACCTCTTGAATGAAAAATTTGCAAGAAAAAATTCAAAGCTGTAGACCACAGCAAAAAGAGCTGCAGACCACAGCAAAGCCGAAAGAGCTACTTGCAAAGAGCTATAGACCACAACTGAGAGCTCAGAAGTTTCAGCAGAATTTAGGAATCTTTCTTTCTAAATTTTTCTAAAATCATGATCTTTCTAATTATACAAAATATTTAAGTCTTGTCACTATTTAAATTTATTTGGATTTTATTTGCATTTATTTAGATTTTTATTGAATAGATGACTCCGCGTTGGACAACTTTGAGAACACATCCAAATCATTCTCTAAGCAATAAGAGTAAGGCAAGCTCCCCCTTTGACCATGTTGATCTTATTATTTTAATTATTGTATACTGTTTGTAAAATCTATTATGCATACATGTATGTTTTATCAAAATTGTTATACTGTGGGTATTAGTAGTTACAATTGCTCGTATGCATTGAACCTCCTTTGCAGATTTGATATCCTCACATGTTGTAACCCTTAGGACATGGTTAGACATAGCTAATGTCAAATTTTGGGTATAATATATTGAGTACATGTTTGAGATACTTACCAACGCACTAGTTTCTGTTAAGTTTGAACTTTCGAACAAATTTGCACTTGGATATAGGTGATTTCAAAATGTTAGTCCAGAGGAAGAACCTCTGTTAGTTTGATATAAAACAAAATGAAAAACCTAGTTTTTGGATGTGGGCATGTTATATGATAAACTATTAAATGTGAGAAGGAACCTCGCATATAGATAGGGGAGATTCTTGCCTAGGTCAATTAAGGACCGAACACTGTTGCCGCATATCTAAGTCACAGCGTACAACCATATGTGCTATATGGGCTCTGACTTTACCTGATTAAGTTGTCTAGGTCTAGCCTTGCTTTGTGGTGAGTGCAGATGTAGTGAGAGCATTCCGAGTGAAGGTCTGCTCGTAGGGGCTCCCTTCACCAAGGTGTTAGGATCAAAGCTTGTTAATACAATGGTGAATGCTCACTTGGAGGATGGAACTAAGTGAGGGTCTTTGCTTAGTGGATGGACCAAAGTGAGCGTTCGAATGCTCTCTTAGGGGATGGGTGCAAGATTAGGACTTGATGACCTAAAGGCTTTATGATAATCACTTTTGTCACATGCCCAAGGAAGCATGTAATAGCCAACAGCACAATTGATTATCTCATATGGGTAAAGTTGTACAACCTATATAGAGCATTAAAAACTATTTAAATAGCTGTACTCGTGGTCATAAGTAAGCTTAGATGCAGCCACAATGGGTATATTTTTTTCCTTTCAAAACGTTTCACTTAACATAATGGGATGTTATGTACGCGTCTTCCGTGTGCCGTGCCCATGGGTGGGAATTGTGCAATGTTCTTAATTGAGGAAGGCTTCGAATGGATTTAATCTACTGTTATAAAAATTATATATGTATAATCACAAAATAATTATTGGCAGGTAGACAAACTTCTGAATCATTCATCTTAGCGTCCATGATTTCCTCCATATGGCGGTAAACGTAGAAGCCACATACATTGCCCTGTAGCTGCTGGTAGCACTATAAAAATAGAATTATATAAATAGGTATTGTCAATTCTAGAGGCATTATAACGAAGTGTGATATAGGATTGTTGTGTTTTAACGGGTACCAAAAATCATGTCCTGTGTCGCAGTGTGGTGCTAGATTCCTTGTGTCTCCCTCCTTGAGCAACGTAAGCACTAAATGGTCTATGTGATTCCAAAAAGTTAGCCTCAGCCCTTGCAAATGAAGGGAAGACTACAATAGAGTTATGTATGGAGGAAATAAGTTTACCTGTCAATTGTTTGTTGCACACGGGTGAAGTTGTGGTTGCTCCTACATAGAGAATCAAGGTATATTACCTTGCTCCACTTTGGTATAATCACAATCAGAATCCAATGATCCCTAGTCATGTATGTCGCCATAGTGATTAATCCTAAGTTCATGTTGCGTATAAAGTACAAATGAAACTTATTTGGCAACTAGTAAAACATTTACCCCTAATTGAAGAGTAACATGATGTGGTCCTTGTCACTGTGAGCAAGCAATCTCCTCATTACGTTATCATTGATGGATTGCTCAGAGACTAAGTGTGGGTCAAGAAAATCCATTGATTCTCACCGTCGCCGGACTTGTTCATGAATCTACACATAAACAATGAGTTATGACATTTATTGGTGTTACATGAATATAGAACTTGATTGTACAGTACACTTAGAGTGTCCAGCATCATAGAAGTGAGACGTCGAGTTCATCGAGGTTGAATAGTAAGAATAAATCTTCGAAGATCATGATGAAATAGCCTGAATCGTGGAGAAAATGTGCCTCAGCGTATCTCACGATGAATTTATTGTGCCAGTTTAGCTTCATGTTGGACGTCTGCATGTACCAGGTATGCAAAGTTCCGCAAACCAGTCCAAGGCTAGGTAATTGTGACTCGAGGACCAACGACACTTTGAGCATGTACTTCCATTCCCTGTTAGGTGTCTTAATCTTCTTCGATTCGGCCTTGGTGCCTCGTTTGTGATACATTTTCAGCATCGCCTTCATGGGAGCCGATGCGCTGGCCTTCTGAAGAGGGGCTTGTGGCAAAGTCATAGAGCATTTTTGTTTGATAGGCATGGTTGTGTGGAGATCGCGGCATAAAAGAGTCCAAGGTGATGTCCCTCTTGGGCCATAGGACGAATGTGTGGATGGAATCCTCTAGTGTCATGATTTCTCTGTTTAGGGGCCTCTCTAGTGGGATGGCCCTGAAAACATCATTAATCTAGTCCACCTGGACCTTCACGAAATAGGTCCCTATCTAGGCACCATGCACCAACGTCCCTGGTAGGCATGGATACGCCAACCCTTGCCCAGCGTCAACAGGAATGGAGCTAACAACCCTAATTCTGAAGATGCATGGCGTGGCCTCCAACATAACGATACACGATGAGCTAAGGTATCCACCATGTCTATCTATGTAGCATTCTAGAGATGTACATTACCTATATGTCGTTAATAGGTAAGTGGGTGTTGCTATGTCCAAAAAGTGGCACGGATACATAGCTACTCTGATGTTAGGGGGATTGGGTACCGTAATAACGGGGGTGGCTTGCGACTTGTTGCAGACTTCTCTTAGTTTGTTCCTCAATGCATCTATCTCTCCTTGAAGTGAGGCAATTATGTCCTCAAGTTTTGCATCAAAGTCTCGTTTCATACATTCCTCGCGCTCAGTCTTGAATCTCTTCCTACTCCTATACGCCTCTAAGTCATTTGGGAATCCGTGCCTCTAAGATACGTAAACCCCTAAGCCTCACATGCGACCTAGGTGCTCCTTGTTTCCCAGGGCAGTGGACAGTATATCCCTCTCCCTGACTGCTTGGAAGGATCCTTTGAAAGATTCGGTTGTCAATGTTTGCTGCAAGATGCAATCATGCTATTTTACACCCCATGAAGTTATAGACCTGTTAATATCTAGGTAGTTTAACATATCTTATCAGGCGTTGGGACACTTCCTCGTCTTCAGGGATTCTGAAAGAGGCGACGCCCGAAGACGTGGTTGATGACCTCGCTCTTAACCAGTTTTAGGTGTGCTCGTTTGTGATCCCAGTAAATAGTGGAGAGGCCTTCGATCGGATTGCGACCCCATCCCCCATCGTCCTTTATGGGATTTTACCCACGTACCCAGCGGTGCTGAGTTTGTGGGGATAAGTGTTTCATGCATTGAGAGCCTTGTGCGCTGCATTTTCCTGTTGAAATTCGGTCGTCGTCTTCATCCACACAAAGACTTCTCATGCTTCCAGTGACATGAAAGGATACATCGTGAAGGGCATGTGATCCTTGGTCATGTACTGCATAACAAGCGTGCTCTTGAATGTCTTCCATGCTTTTCCCATCGCGAGGAGCACATGTCGTTGCACGAGTTCCTGAACTTCTGTTGGGATCTCAAAAGAATTTGAAATTTCCATCCATAGCACTTTTCTCTCGTCTTCTATTAAACCTTTCCAATTTGCTACGTAGATTGGGACCCGTTGCCTTCTGATTATCCCACAGGTAGTCCAAAATGCTACAACTACTTTCTTCGATTCCAAAGGGACGCTATTTGAAGAGACCTCCGTGATGGTCATTCGATCCACTGGCCTTTTGGATACTTCTCTGCCATGCTTAGTTACCTCAGTCTTCAGAGTGTCAGACCCATTCGGCGACATCGACAACGACGAGGACATCTCTCTTACAAGAAAAAACAAATTACAGTGAGCTATGAGTATAAATATTGGCACATGGTTGATCTTACAAGAAATAAGAACATCCAACGACGTATATTATTTCTACAAAATCTCTTTGCAATACTAACATCCCAAATCACACTGTCCAGTGTCTCAAGTTCTACAGAGTAATTTATGGTTGGAATCTCTTCCTCCTCATTATTCTGCATGTTGGACTTGGTTGTTGTCTTAGGCGTAAAAAAACCATTGGGCTGCCTCACCTTTCATTTACAAAGGAAGGGCGCGACAGCCCAAAGGTTCTTTTATACCTAAGCAGTAACCAAACCTAACACACAACATGATGAGGAAGCAACAGTAGCTATAACTTACTCTGTAAAACCTGACACACTGAAATATGTGATTTGCCATTCCAAATAGATCTTGTGGTAATAACAAAGTGAATCACAGAGGACACTAAAGTGTGTGATTTGCTTCATACCCTTCGAAGGTCTCTTTGGCATATATTATTGCTACAAGGTCTCTTTGGCATATATTATTGCTACAAGGTCTCTTTGGAACACATTAACATGCCATTCTAAGTAGATCTTGAAGCAATAACATGACTCTCCAACTCACTTAGAAACAACAGCTCCAATAATTTATCTCTAAATTCATTCCTTAGCTATTTTGTCCCTAGCTATTCCCTAGCTACAACTACTACTCCGATTCGGAGGAGGGGACATGTAAGAACATTCGGCGATGTATATTATTGCTACAAGACAATAAAAACAATAGCTCCAACAATTTATCTCTAAATTCATTCCCTAGCTATTTTATCTCTCGGCATGTATTTATAACAAAATATGTTCTACTTAATAGAAAAAACACTGTCTAGATAAATCTAACAAAAATACGTTCTACTTAACAGAAAAAATACTGTCTAGATAGATATAACAAAAATATGTTCTATTTAATAGAAAAAACAGTCTCAAATTATTTCTACAAGGACTGCTAGTGCGACAGAAAAGATGATAAAGCAAAAAGATGAAGAAAATCCATACCTTTCGCTGGAGCTAAGGCGATAGGGAGGAGAGATGGTCGAATGAGGTGGGGGCGACGACAAATCCGGTTGGGGCAACGGCGAAACCGGCAGGGGCGATGATGGATCCGGCTAGGGGTGACAACGGATTTGGCCGGGGCGACAACGGATCCGGCTGGAGGCGATGGCGAGCTAAGGCGATAGGGAGGAAAGGTGAGGAGGTGAAAGGATGTGTGGCTGAGTAAGTGAATGAGGGTGTTCAGTACCGCTGGCCCAAGCTTCTACTACAGACTTGTAGAGGAGATTTGGAATAACATGTTGGTATTCTAAAGAGACCTTGTAGCAATAATATATGCCAAAGAGACCTTCACAGGGCATGAAGTAAATCACACTCTAGTATCCTCTGTGATTCACTGGGTTGTGTGATTTGGGATGTTAATATTGCAAAGAGATCTTGTAGTAATAATATACGTCGTCAAATGTTCTTATTTCTTGTAAGATCAACCATGTGCCAATGTTTACGCTCACAGCTTGCTATAGTTAGTTTTTTTTGTAAGAGAGATGACATCACCATCATCACCATCGATGTCACCAAATGGGTCGGCGCTTCGAAGACCAGGGTAACTAAACATGGCAGAGGAGTGTCGAAAAGGCTAGAGGGCCAAATGACCATCAAGGTGGTCTCTCCAGATGGGGGTCCCTCTGCAATTGAAGAAAGCAACGACAGCATTTTGGACTACCTGTGGGATACTTGAAAGGCAGCAGGTCCTCATTACCATAGCAAACTAGAAAGCTTTGACAAAAGATGAGAAAAATGAGTTGTAGACAGAAGTCTAAGAACTCGTGCAATGGCAAGCACTCCTCATGATGGGAAAGTATGGAAGACCTTCAAGATCATGCTTATCATGCAGTATGTGACCAAGGATCGCACACCCTTCACGAGTTATCATTTTGTGTCACGAAAAACGTGGGAGGCCTTTGTATGGATGAAGACGATGACCGAATTTCAACTAGAAAGTGTGGCGCATAAGGCTCTCTATGGCACATAAGGCTCTCTATGCACAAAATAGTCACCCCCACATACTTGACACCGCTAGGTACTCGGGTAAAATTTCGCAATGGAGGATGGAGGATGAGGAACCGATTGGAGGCCTCCCCGCCATTTTCCAGGATCACAAATGAGTACGCGTGAAACTGGTTAAGAGAGAGGTCATCAACCACGTCTTCGAGCAAACATTGACTACCGAATCTTCCGAAGGCTCCATTGAAGTAGTCAGGGAGAGTGATATACTATCCACGACCCTGGGAAATAAGGAGCACCTAGGTCGCACGCGAGGCCTACGGGTTTACGTATTTTGGAAGCATGGATTCCCAAATGGCTCAAAGGCGTATAGAAGTAGGAAGATATCCAAGGCCGAGCATGAGGAATGTATGAAACAGGACTTTGATGCAAAACTTCAAAAGATAACTGCCTCACTTCGAGGAGAGATAGATTCATTGAGGGAAGAACTAGGAGAAGTCCGCAACTACTCGCAAGCCATCCCCATTATTATGGTACCCAGTCCCCCCCAACGTCAGAGTAGCTGCGCATCCGTGCCACTTTCTAAACATAGTGATGCCAGCTTATCTATCGAGATATCCAGGTAATGTACATCTTTAAAATGCAATATAGATAGATCTAGTGAATGCCTTAGCTCATTGTGTATCACTATGTAGGAGCCCACATTGTGCATCCTTAGAGTCAGGCTTGTTGGCTCCATTCCCATTGACGTTGGGTGAGGGATGGCGTATCCATACCTGCCAGGGATGTTAGTGCATGGTGCTCAGCTAGGGGCCGATTTCTTGAAGGTCCAGATGGACATGATTAATGATGTTTTTAGGGTCGTCCCACTGGAGAGGCCCCCAAAATGGACAAATTATGACACTAGAGGATGTCATCCATACATTTGTCCAGTGGCCCAAGAGGAACATCACCCTGGAACCTTCCGTGCTGCGATCTCCACACAATCATGCCTGTCAAACAGAACCCTCTATGACTCCACCTCAAGTTATGCTTTAGAAGGTCATCGCATCGGCTCCTGTGGAGACGACGTTGAAGATGTATCGCAAGCGTGACACTAAGGCCCAACCGGAGAAGATTAAGGTGCCTACCGAGCCATGGAAGTACAAGCTTGGAGTGTCGTTGGTCCCTGAGTCACAATTAGCCATTCTTGGACTGGTTTGTAGGACTTTATATGCCTGGTACATGCAGAGGTCCAACAGGAAGCAATTGACAGGTAAACTCATTTCCTCCATACATAACTCTATTGTAGTCTTCTCTTCATTTGCAATAGCTGAGGCTAACGTTTTGGAATCACATAAGTTGTTCAGCGCTTACATTGCTCGGGGAGAGAGACATGAGGAATCTAGTGCCATGCTTTGACATAGGACGAGATTTTTGGTACCCACTACAATACGACAATCATACATCACACATCGTAATAATTTCTCTAGAACTGATAGTACTTATAAATATAACTCTATTTTTGCAGTGTCACCAGTAGCTACAGGGCAACGTATGTTGATTCTACGCTTGCCGCCATATGCAGGAAATCATGGCCACTAGGACGAATGATCTAGAGGTTTGTCAACCTGCCAATAACTATTTTGTGATTATCAGTTTGTGTGTGTATATATATATTATAAATAATAGGGGCACTATGGTGCCTAGGCTCCATGACTGAGACTTTCCATTCATGATTAAGACTTTCCATCCATGATTGATTCAATATGCTAAATCAATGACTTCCTTTCCAAATTGATGTTTTTTCGAATTAATGAATGTTAACGGGCTTGCCCGATATATTATATATCATTGCAGTTGCACACATTTAAAAGCAATCCAAAGGCAGAGAGGCTTGGTGCCTAGACACCATGGTACCCCCATTTTAGCATCCTTTACACACACACACACACACACACATACATACATACATACATATATGCTAATGACTTTTAACACTTGTGACAGGGTGTGGAATTCGACGAAAGTGCATTTGATCTTAACAAACTCGCTGAAGTTCGAGGAAACCTGTAGGATCGGATATGGCAACAGAGGGAGGGGGGGTGAATGGTGCCTCTTTAAAATACGCCCCCAAAAGTAACCACAAGATTATTCTTCGATAGCTATGGAAGCTATGAAGAACAAATCATATGCTCACCAGCACCTCAAACACTCAGAGGAGAAGATACATAAAACAGCAGAAAAGAAACACAGTGCCCAGCACAGAAACAAGGAAAAGCAGCAGCAACCACAGAGGGCCGGTCAGTTTGCCTGGGCGCCGTCGGTCTGACCGCTATTGACCGGCCGGTCAGACCGCCACATAAGGACCGGTCAAACCGCTGCTATAGGGCCGGTCAGACCGCCACATAAGGGCTGGTCAGACCGCTAGTAGCACGCCGGTCTGACCGCCATGGTCTGACCGGTCTGACCGGCAGCAACCAAGCGGTCTGACCGCTAGGGTTAGCGGTCTGACCTGGCGCCTAAAAACAGAGCAGCTAACTGAGGTTTTTCTACACAGAAAAGACTGAAATCTGCAGAACAGAGAGAAATTAACTAGCAGCTGCAATTCTCCTCTGGACTAAAGATCACAACCATAAACTAAACAACTCTAAGACCTCTGGGAGAATAGATTGCAGACAAAAGCTCTAACATAATGCAAATTTCAATTTTTGCATAGAGACTGACAGGGAAAGAGGAATAAACCAAATTACTCATTATTTTCAAGTCACTTGCTCATGAACTTATGAAACTCAGCAGGGAATGGCCTCTTCAACAAGAAAACACAACCCCAGAGCAACCTCTCTACTGGAAGATCAAGAGCTCATATATGCTCTGGCTTGAAACCCTAGAGTGATGGAAACAGAGAAAACACAGAAATTGAAGTCCATCACAGAGGAGAAACAAGACTAAAACTCTCAAATAAATTCATTTCCATGAATGATTACAGGAGGAGTCCCCATACGCAATTGGATAAAGGGAAGAACATACACTACATGCTTTACATGAGAGGAGAACACACGCAGAAGCTCTCACTGGAACACCACTCCACTCTCCTGCTCACCTCACTCTCTACTCCCTTGCATGTAATTCCCTCTCCAAAACTCACCTCCTAAATAGATGAAGCTCACACCACAAGAGGAAATTCAAGAAGTGGCATACACCTTCCACTCCCTTGCTCCATACACACAAGAGGCAAGGGTCAAAGTCAACATGACCAGGATTTGGAGGGAAAACCAGCCCCTCCTCTCATTGCTTGAGTCAAATCTCCAATTTGCCCCTCAAGCGCCTTCCCGGAAGCTTCCCGCGTCCGGTACCTTGACCGTCTGGACCTCGACTCCTCCCTGAGTCTAGTCCGGTCCGCTCCACTGCACACGACCGCACCCGGCATCCTGACCGTCTGGACCTCCGACTCCTCCCGGAGCCTAGTCCCGATCCACTCGCCGCTGCCCGTCGTGTTCACTCGACACCGACCGAGACCTCCGACTCCACCTGAGTCTAGTCCTGGTCTGTTCCGTCGTACACGACCGCAACCGACACCCAACCGTCTGGACCTCCGACTCCTCCCTGAGCCTAATCCCAGTTCGCTCGTCGTTGCCCGTCGTGTCCACTACTGGTAGCTCCAGCTTCAGTTCCTCGTCTCCTGACTCGCAACCACCTCACCAACCTCGATCATCTTCGGCATCACCGACTGTCTGGACCTCAACACCTCCTGTGCCTAGTCCCGGTCCTCCTCGCCTCACCATGACCTAGCTCCGAAGTCCTGCAGTCACACACACAAGCAAACCGTCACATAGCACCGCACGAAACAGCATATCAACAATAGCATAAATGAAAGGTACTCAAACCTAGAATACCCAAAACAAATTCAAACTTCACTAACACAACCGTCAATTACTCATCACAAACATGGGGATATCTCCACATGGTCTCTCAATCTCTCCCTTGATGAGTATATTGGCAAACACAGAAAAAGCATAAGATTGAGTTTGTTTGAGAGTCAAGCCTGGTCCAAAAGAAAGAGAATGATGCTAATGATCATGTTGACAAAAAGGAGCAAAAGAAAGAGCAAGTTTTCCTCAAAAGCTCCAAAGCTCCCAAAAAGTGGTTTTTTCTCTCATATTCTCCCCCCTTTTGGCAATAAAGTCATCAAGATGCACAAGAGAGAATATAGCATGGATAGGGATGAAATGGCTGAATTTTTTATTCAAGCTAAGCAATTAGAGCCACGAAGATTATCCAAAACGACCATTAAGTATTACACCAAGCCATAACTCATATGAATGCTATCAAGATCATGACAAGATATGCATAATCAAGCCAAGCCACAAAAGGAACAATCTGAATTTTAGATGAATTTCTTAGCATGTCAAGCCATTCAAGGTTATAGTGGAGAATGCAATGCGTAAGTCATTAAAGGCGCGGTAGTGCTGATTACTTCTCCCGAAAGACAGGTAATTTTTTATAGCACGCTTTCGATGTTATTCCCGTAATCATAGTCATAATTACTATTATTTAATTAGTCATAATTAATGTAGTTTGCATTATAAAGCAAGTTTTACTGTCATTATAAATCTTCGCAGTAATATTTTGTCTGTCCTATGTATTGGTAGGTATGGCTTTACCAGATCTTCAAGAACACTCGTACGATGAGAAACACTGTTGCCACACATAGATGACGGGTGACGCGGCTGGCCCTTCACCGTTCAAGCTGCAAGGGGAGGGATTCGTGGGCGCTGGACGAGCGCTACGTCCCAAACCTGCGGCCACGGGCTTGTTGCCCTTTGCGAGGCTGGTCTCCACCAGGCACGAGTTCACCATCGACGGCAGCTTGCTCACGGAACTGGTGGACAAGTGGAGGCCCGAGACGCACACATTCCACTTTCGTTGGGGTGAGATGACCGTCACTCTGAAGGACGCCGCGTTCTTGACCGGTCTGCCTCTCGGGGGTGACGCATTTGTTCCTGCCCCTGCACCAGCCAACTGGAAGGAGAGGCTGACGGACCGGTTCGACCGGCCTATCCCGGACAGTGCACATGGCGTCCCCCGCACGTGACTTAACAATTTCAGTGTGTGCCCGCAGGTTGCACCGCCGGAGGTTGTCAGGACGCACCTCATCATGTTCCTTATCCAGCTCTTTGGTTGGAGCAAGTTTTCAGCCACACATGATATTTGCAATGTTGAATTAATCGGCCTTGCTGAGTCTTTAGTGGACGCAGTTTGGGGTGATGTCTCGGTACAGCTGGAGATGAGCGGTTCTGTGCACCACATATCGGGGGTTATGTGACGCTTGCCAGTGTGCCACTACTGGTACCCCCAATCTGGCTATCTACTACGTGCTCCTACAACTGTGGAGCTGGGACCACTCCCCTATCGGGCGTCTGACCATCGTGACGCAAGTGCACCCTGTGGACTACTGCCCGTCTGCAGTGGGCGAATGGCAAGCCGTCAAGGTGCTACTTGATGTGGCACAATGAGTTCGAGTCGTTGCATGAAAGCAACGTCATATGGAGTCCATGGACGGTAGATTTTCCGTACGGGTTGTCCCTGCATTGCCTGGAGGACGTGGAGCTATGGGTGACGACACACCATATGGTGTTTTCGTACATGGTGGAGGCTTACGCGCCACAGCGCATGATGCGATAGTTGGGTTTGCACTAGGCCGTGCCCCCTCTGGATGGCAGGTTCCTACCGCAAGCCATACACCGGTGAGTGAAAACTGCATCCAACTAATGTGTACACTTTGTATGTCTTGCTATGTAACGTTGATGTTTCTAGAAATGCAGGCAATCAAGGGCTGGTCGGCATAGTACGGACTAGCGACCAATGCAACAGCAGTGGATGATGGCATGGACAGACAGGGCACACCTCGATGTCGTCATGGAGCAGCGTCCGTACGACGTACAGACGTACGACGAGTACCTAGAGTGGCACGTACCCCGGTCACACAGCAGACTCACCATTCCTCCACCAGATCACCCCGAGCAGATCACGCATGAGGAACACCTGCAACGCTCGATCGATCCCCACAGTGCTTCGCGGCGGCATGACAACGTAAAACACTTCGAATATCTTATCATTTCATTCAAGAAATTCATACTGCTCGTTACTGAACATGTTTCGTGTGTCACTTCAGTTGGAGTGGGTGCAGCGCATCGGAAGCGCGTCGGAGGCTGCCATTAGTAGCCTGGACACACCGGCCCTACAGAAGACTATGAAGTTCATCCTAAAGCAGGCCAAAAAATAATGCACAACCTAAGCTGTGGCCATTTCACAGATCACAGTGCGCACATGAGCCACCCAGTGGGGGCACCATGCTCACCCGCTAGGTCATCGCGACCTACCGAGTTCGGCCGGTCATTGCAATCTACTGAGTCTAGATGGCGTCATAGTAGTAGCAGCCGATTATCCGTGCGCCGTACCAACGAGGAGGTAACTTACATACGGACCTACATTTGTTTTTCTATTACGCCTTGCGTTCTACTAACATCACGGCATTCTCTCGCCGCAGGTCCGTCGTCAAGATACATCCCTTTTGCCGTCTGCACCACGTGCACGGACTACCGCTCCCCATTGTTCATCTTCGCTGCACATTCGGGAGGTATGCGATTCACATTGTACATCCAAAATATTTATTGTGACTAATATCGTTTCATCTTGCAGCCTCAAATTCAATATGGGGGTGATGACGAGTCCACCGATGATAACACAGACCTCCCAGATGCTTCCAGAGAGAAATACACGGCGCCAAGGTTTGCAGCGTACGCAGGGCAAAGCTCAGCGTTCACAGCATACCCAGGGTTTGGACACTTCGGTGGGCAGAGCTCCTCTGACTTCACTGCCACGTCGTACGGTCAAGGCGAGAGCTCCTTCGCACCACAAGGGGGATTTCTAAAATCCTTCATACACGACATTATTGCGAGTGACTCACAATACAACATGTCTCAGCTGGAGTACTTCGACCCTTATCAGACCCAACCTACTGTACCTCAGCCTACTAGACCACCATTGGCCATTGAGCAGACAGAATGGTCTCCATACCTCCTCCGACCCAAGATGCAACCTCTGGACCGACTGATGTACCCAACGGGACATGCTCGTGTGCGACGGAAGACAAGGCCACGTACGTGGAGGCAGACACGGCGAGAAAATAGTAGTGGCTCAGATGGGTGAGCTATATCGTATCCAGTGTGATGCATTTTTTATACTACTATAATTACTTTTAATTGTACAAGTATTCCTGATATATAAAATTGTAAAAAACATGAAATATTCGTAAATTCGTGATTAAGTTAACTAGAATAAAAGTGGCAAATTTGACCATATAAAAATTCCAAAAAATTATGAGTGCGTTGGAAGGCTTCACATAAAATTTTGTAATTTTTAAAGCTCGTTTGCTATATGTAAAAACTCATAAAAATATCGAAATTGTATGGATTTTTAAGCAACATTCACAATGGATAAAATTACCCAAAATTACACTGTGAGGTATGTTGTGTCAGGAGGCTATACATAAATTTTTGTAATATTTTGAGCTCATTTGATATATTTAAAAATTCAAACAAATATTAAACAAAAAAATTAAAGAAGATAATTAAGTCTATTAATTAGCCGGCTTAATTACCTGCCACCCCTCACCACATAGTAGGCAAGCTTGCCATCCCCCCACCGAGTGACAGGCTACCTGCCGTCTGGTGAGGAGGCGGCAGGCGCCTGCCGCCGGCGGTAGCGCCGTGTGTCGCCTCACCGGCGCTGTTGCCCGCCCACCAGACGGTAAAAGTGATATTTTTGCAAATACTATGCATATACGGCAATTTTTGTAAATACGATACGACACAGGGCCAAAAGTGGCTTTAACTCTAGGAAAATGGTGTATTGAATAACTGACTGTATGGTGTACATAAACTAAAAGGATGGCATTTGTTGTGTACATAGAAAAGGTCAGGTACAGCTACTGGAGGACTAATTTAGGGTGAGATAAACGTACCTGCCATCCGTTATCTGAATGTTTCAAATTGGTTTTGGAGCACCTTTCACAGTAAAATTTTTTATATGTGAAATAGACATAACAAGGCCTATGGCATCCGCATTGCAACAGTTATTATCAGTAAACATGTAATTATTAAATAAGGGCATGTTTCTGTGATAGAATATGATCAGCAGGAATTATCTTGTTTAGGCTACAATGTTACCTGAAAACAATAATCTGTCATTTATCCTGGTTCTAAAGGTCTCAAATGAAACAAGGTTGCATGCATATATAGGGAACCTTTATGGGACAAGAGGTATCTCTCTAAGCTTGGTGTGGGCAGTAAATCTGGCCATAATTTCGTTGTTATCAGGACGATAGTTTGGCCTTGCATTAGTAACTGTAGAGACACACCACACACCCAATATGGGGGGTGACCTTCATATATATAGCCAATATGGTTGGGTATACAAGGAATGCAATCAAGTATACATAGCAGGTGCTAATCACATATAGACCTGCCTAATATATCTAATACCCGCCCGCAGTCTAAGCGGGAGGATCCCGGACGCATAGACTGGACCTGAACTCAGTAAACAGCTGAAGAGGTAGGCCCTTGGTCATGATGTCTGCGAACTGGTGAGAGGACGGCACATGGAGGACCCGAACTTGTCCCAAAGCGACCTTCTCGCGGACAAAGTGAATGTCAATCTCAATGTGCTTCGTGCGACGATGATGAACGGCGTTGGCTGTCATGAAGACAGCGCTGACATTGTCGCAGTAGACGACTGTCGCCGAAGTAATGGAGACGTGGAGCTCCTGCAGGAGCTGGCGCAGCCAGCAACACTCAG
Organism: Dendrocalamus latiflorus; assembly: GCA_017311315.1. Taxonomy (NCBI): domain Eukaryota; kingdom Viridiplantae; phylum Streptophyta; class Magnoliopsida; order Poales; family Poaceae; genus Dendrocalamus; species Dendrocalamus latiflorus. The sequence goes on along the minus strand of CM029670.1, from coordinate 27,014,717 downwards.
CTACCACATGAGCAACAGCACGGTACTCGGCTTCTGCACTGGAGCGGGAGACCGTGGTCTGACGCTTGGAGGACCAAGAAATCAGATTGTCGCCGAGGTAGACACAATAACCGGAGGTGGAGCGCCGAGAATCTGGGCAGCCAGCCCAGTCAGCATCGGAGTAGGCGACCAGTGACTGAATAGGGCCGACACCAATGTGGAGGCCGGAGGAGAGAGTTCCCTTCAGGTAGCGTAGGATCCGCTTGATCAGCGAGAGGTGCGGCTCGCGAGGATCATGCATGAAGAGGCACACTTGTTGGACGGAGTATGCCAAGTCAGGTCGGGTCAGTGTGAGGTACTGGAGCGCGCCAGCAAGACTCCGGTATGCGGACGGATCGGCAACAGGAGCACCGGCGGTGGCGGACAGCTTGGCCTGAGTGTCAACAGGTGTTGACGTAGAGTGACACTCAGCCATGCCGGCGCGTTGAAGAAGCTCGAGGGCGTACTGTCGCTGGGATAAGAACAGGCCGTCGGCGAAGCGAGTGACGGAAATCCCGAGGAAGTGGTGGAGTGCACCCAGGTCAGTCATGGCAAACTCAGAGTGGAGGCGCCCAATGACCTGCTGAAGAAATGCCGTCGAGGACGCAGTAAGAACGATGTCGTCGACGTAGAGGAGCAAGTAGGCGATACTGGTTCCGTCTTTGTAGACAAAGAGGGATGTGTCGGAAGACGAGGCGACGAAGCCGAGCTGACGAATGTATGTCGCAAAGCGCTGGTACCAGGCTCGGGGAGCCTGCTTGAGGCCGTAGAGGGAGCGCTGCAACAGACACACATGGTTAGGAAAAACAGGGTCGATGAAGCCTGGGGGCTGCTGGCAGTAGACGGTCTCCTCCAGATGTCCATGGAGAAAAGCGTTCTTAATGTCCAGCTGATGTATAGGCCATGCGCGTGAGGCAGCAATGCTGAGGACAGCCCGGATGGTCGCCGGTTTGACCACCGGGCTGAATGTCTCGTCGTAGTCGATGCCGTGGCGCTGGGAGAAGCCACGAACCACCCAGCGAGCCTTGTGGCGGGCGAGGGTGCCGTCAGAGTGGTACTTGTGCTTGAAAATCCACTTGCCTGTGACCACATTGGCGCCAGGTGGCCGAGGCACGAGGCGCCATGTCCCGTTGTCGATGAGTGCGTTGTACTCCTCAGCCATAGCCGCACGCCAGTTTGTATCAGTCAAACCGCTGCGGTAGTTGGCGGGAATCGGAGATGGAGTAGTCGTCGCAGAGAGGCCCACATACCGCACAACTGGTATGGCCCCGGACTGGGTCCGCGTGACGCGTCGTTCCTGCTGTACAGGAGGTGCTGGTGGTGCTGCGGACACCTGTGTCTGCTGGATAGGAGCAGGAGTCGGCGCCGGTGCTGTAGAGGACCCGTCATGCGCCCGGGGACGCCGGCTGTAAGTGAGCCGGAAGTCCCGAGCTGGTGGAGCGGCGTGAACAACAGCCGGAGCTGAGACAACTGCGGGAGGAGCAGCAGGCAGCACGGGGCCATGAATCAAGATTGCGGGGTCGTCGATCAGCTCCGCGATGCATTCTCGGTGGGGCTGCTCAACAGCAGTGGGCAAGGATGCAGGATGCACCGGCAGTGTAGTACCTGTGAGCAAAAAATCCAGTTTGCTAGACGAAGACCTGGAGGGGTGAAGTCCGAAGGGAAAACAAGTCTCATCGAAGACCACATGGCGAGAGATGATGACGCGCCGAGTGGCCATGTCGAGGCAGCGGTAACCCTTGTGGGAAGAGGGATATCCGAGAAAGACACAAGCTGTGGAGCGAGGGGAGAGTTTATGGCGAGCCGTGGCGGTTAAGTTCGGATAACAGAGACACCCAAAGACACGCAAGTGAGAGTACTCGGGAGGATTGTTGTAGAGAAGAGTATATGGAATGGAGTGGCGAGCAGCAGAGCATGGACGCCTGTTCAGAAGATATGTGGCTGTGGTTAGCGCCTCAGCCCAGTACTGAGCCGGCATGTGTGCATGGAGGAGCATGGTGCGGCTGATGTTGTTCAGTGTGCGAAGGAGGCGTTCAGCCTTGCCATTTTGTGGAGAGGTATATGGACACGAGAGGCGGAGATGAATACCACGGGAAGCAAAGAGAGTATGGAGGGTATTGTTGACGAACTCAGTGCCGTTGTCGGCTTGGACAGTTTTGATGGCAAGGCTGAATTGAGTTTGAACATAGTTGCAAAAATTTGTAATATGAGTGGAGACTTCAGATTTGCGAGTGAGGGGAAATGTCCAACAGAAATGAGTGAAATCGTCAAGCAAAACGAGATAATATTGATGCCCGGATACACTGGCAACCGGGGATGTCCATACATCACAGTGAACAAGTTGAAAAGGCATGGAGCTAAAGGAACTAGAGTTTGGAAAGGGTAGGCGCACATGTTTGCCAAGCTGACAAGAATGACAGAGTTGGTGCTCTACTTTATTACAGCTGATGGACGCATTGCGACGAAGAATGTCGATGGTGGCAGAGCTGGGATGACCAAGGCGGTGATGCCAGAGATCGGTGGAGATGGCGATGTTGGCGTGTGGAGCGGAAGACGCAGCAGGGAAGGTGTAAAGATCGCCAGCGCTATTGCAGCGAAGCATCACGCGTCGGGTCGGGATATCCTTGACAGAAAAACCAAGAGCGTCAAATTCTATAGAGCAGTTGTTGTCCCTAGTGAACTGACGGACAGACAGCAGATTGCAGACTAGGGATGGAACAACTAAGACATTATGAAGATGGAAATTTGACTCTGGTGTATGAAGAACAGACTCGCCACGGCATGAAATGGGAAGATGTTGACCATTGCCAACAGTAATGGAGGAGTGAGGAGGGGGATGATGAGAGAGGAGTATACCATCCGAGGAGCTCATGTGGGAGGAGGCGCCGGAGTCCAGGACCCAGGGATGCTGGCCCTGGAGATGCATCTGATTGAGGGCAGCAACAAGTCCATCCTGGTGCCACATGGGAGCCTGTTGGGAGAATTGAAGTGGCGCTAATGTCGTCGGGGCCTGTGCAGGCGCGAAGGCTGTGTGAGCCTGAGGAGGAGGGGCGCCAAGCACGCCGGGGCGCCAGCCGCCCTGCTGAGCCGAAGAGGAGCCCTGCGGCGCCCATGGATTGTAGCAAATCCAGGGGCCCATTGGCCGGTATTGGCCATTCTGGCTAGCTGGCTGGGACGCATGTGCAGCGCCGCCGCTGTTCCAGCCACGCCGGTTCTTGCCCTTGCCCTTGCCACCGCTGCTATTGCCACTGCTACCGCCCTTGTTGCTACTACCGTAGCCGGTCACATGAGGGTTGGGTGTCCCTCCAGAGGTGACTGAGGCAGCGAGAGCACGGCATCCGCCCGGGCTGGTGCAGCCAGAGCCGGTGGTGGCGAGGAGGGCGGTGTTGGCGACCATCTTTTCGTCGTTGGCGAGACGGAGCTCCTTGAGTGCCAGCATGTCATGGGCTCTGGCGAATGTGGGAAGTACAGCGGAGTTGGCGATGTCGTCGGCGGTGTTGGAGAGGCGAGGATTGAGGCCACGCAGAAGGGCGAGGACGAGCTGCGAGTCCTCCACAGGATGGCCGACGTCGCGAAGGGCGGCGGCCTTGGTCTTCAGTCGCTGGCAGTACGCCGAGATGGTGCTGTCGCCTTGCACCATGGAGTGGAATTCGTTGAGGAGGAAGATGGCACGCGGCTCCCGGTTTGCGCGGAAGATCGCCTCAATGGCCACCCACAGATCGCGAGCGGTTGGATCGGCGGTGTCCATGGCGAGGTCGAGGACGGAGTCGTCGACAGAGCCGGAGATCCAGCCCCGGACGCAGCATTCCGCGGCATCCCACTGAGGATCATCAGGTCGAGGGGGGGCGGAGCCGTCGATGTGCGAGCGAAGACTGAACTTGCCGCACAGCGACTTGAAGAAGAACGCCCACTTGGAGTAGTTGGATTGAAGATCCAGCGTAATCGGGATGTGGGACTTGACATGGACGGTGGCGTAGGGGTGAACCACGAGCGATGCAGCAGCACCGGCGCCCACGGGCATGGTGGTAGTGCCTGTCACTGGCAGGGTGCCGGCACCGGTGGCCAGGGAGGAGGCGGAGGCAAGAGAGGCCGAAGTGGCCATTGGAGATTGGAGAAGGGACTCAGGAAAGGAAGTGCGGAAATTAGGATCGGAAAGGCTGATACCATGTAGAGACACACCACACACCCAATATGGGGGGTGACCTTCATATATATAGCCAATATGGCTGGGTATACAAGGAATGCAATCAAGTAAACATAGCAGGTGTTAATCACATATAGACCTGCCTAATATATCTAATAGTAACCTCAAAGCATTCCAGATAATATAATGAATCTTCTTTCAGTAGTGGAGTGAACAACGGTAGATGACGTTCTGGGACCTGTGCATCCATCATAGTAGCCTGCAGGGACACGAAGAAGCGCGTTAGATGGACTGTGGGCATTTAACCAGAGGAAAGAATGAAGTGAAGGATGGTATCGAAGATACCTGTTCGTCGAGCAAAACCATGTCTAGGCGTAGGATTCGGTTAGGCTTAGCCTAGTCGGTATATTCAGAAAAACGAGTTAAGTGTAACATGGATCCGCCAATGATGTGATTCTTGAGTAACATCCTTTAGAAGAGTGTACTGCATCTGTATGTAAAAGAGGGCAGTATTAGTTTTACAAAATCGAAGACATATCCTGTGAGATTAAATAATGCTGGAGCAAGTAGGCACAAGGAGTCAAGGAATGAGCATAGCACGCACAGAACGTATGGATGAAGAAAGAATTAGGCAGCGCAGGAAATGAACAGATAGCCGAATAATGTAAGGTATGGACAAGCATAGAAAGATTTGCAATCATAGAGTAGGCATACATAGCGAGAAATGAATAGGACAGAACAGCTGAAAAGTACAGAAAAAAAGGGTTGCAAAGAGGCTAGCAAAAATAACAAAATGAAGAAACAGAGAATGTATAAACCAGCCAGGATTTTGTACAATGGAATAAGCAGGTATAAATAGGAAGTGATATATAGCGGTAAAATGTGAACTATATATACTGCAAGGGGTCTTCGTAGCAATAAAACTAAGGACAGTATCTGACACTGAATTATACTTTGTGTCGTAGCGACAGAAAGGCAAAGTGCAAATAGCGTAATGTTAATAGCAACCTGAAGAAATGGGCACCGTAGATAGAACAAAGAAGGTGTGCGACTCATAAAGAACACCACACAGAAAGCAACCGTAACACACAATTGTAGCTACAGATCCAAGTACGAGGATAAAAAAATGGCAATCAAGTGTGTGCACACGAAAAACAAAGATCGCAGCTATATAATAAGCAGGAATCATAAAGTGCCTCCATGGATAAAGGCCGAGAAGGGCCAAATAAGGCCAATAACCGGCACGAACACGAACGAAATGAATTCAGACCAAGGCACCTAAATAGGGGGAAAAAGGGAATTAGAAGCACAGCCGCATACAGGTACGTACATAGCAGGATGAAGCGAGCGCAGGGACGATAAACATCGGAGCAAGCGAAGCATTGGCCAAAAACTGACGCACAAACCGTGGACCAAGAAAAGATAGCCGGACGGCAACACAAGCAGAACAAACCGGAGAAAAACAAGAAAAACAAACAACCGGCAGGGAAACGAAGATCAACGACGGCAGCGCAACAGAGGACGAAGGGGGAACGGAGACCTCGGACCGGAACCGGAGCGGACGATCCGGGAGAACCGCGACACGATCGGAAGGAAGACACGGAACCCAGCCATGGAAACTGAACGGACGGAGTAGGTGAAACAGCGATGAGCAGGATGGGCAGGGCGGAACGCAGGAAGCGCCGGGAAGAACCGAACGGGCCAACGCACAGAAAGGAACGCGCAGCCGGCGATCCCAGGACAGCCCATAACGCAGTGGACGGGCCACGGCGCGTCGAAGGCGGCAACCGGCGGATTCCTTCATCTATACTAGTGAGTTTTATTTTATGATTGACTACTCAACGTTCGTACGTCGCTATGAATTTAAAAAATTTTGAAATATATTTATATAGGGTATTGATAAATATCATCCGGATGATCACCCATTTATATATATATTCTAAAAATTTTTACATGGCTTAAATAAGCCTTATACACACACACATGATCTCCACACACCCATTAACTCCACTAACTTGAGCCTACTTTCATGCCTCCTAGAATCACTCCACGATACGCACGAGAACGCTTCTCACGGCTACTACGACCACTTTCACACGGCTATGATCGCTTCACATGACCACCAGCGAGATTTGGGGACCTTCCAATCAATCGTTCCACTGGCTAGATCTGCCCATCCACCTAGACGTTGCATGGTCCATGCCTCAGCACTTTTCCTTCACTCGTGGCCACGCCCCCGTCTCCTCCCCTTCAACCTCGTCGCTGCCCTTGCCATCATCGCTCGCGCTGCTCCAACTCCTAAAGCTGCTCGGCCCCCCTGTGCCTCTGGCCTCCTGCTTCCACCTACGCTTAGCCTCCAGTGTGTCTGTACCCTGTTGCCCGACTATCGGTGCTAGCCTACTCAGGCCGCCCGACCTGCTCGGCCCCGACTTCGACCACAGCCCTTCGACATCGACCACGGCCCCCTTTGACTACAGTGTTGACTTCGACTTCGACCACGGTCCCTTCGACCACAACCCCGATTTTGACCACGACGTCGATTTCGACCACTACCCCCATCGACTTCGACCACTGCCTTCTTCGACCAGGGCCCTTCGATGTCGACCACGGCCCCCTTCGATCACGGCTTCGACTTCGACTATGGATCTTCGACTTCGACCACTCTCCCCTTTGACCACGACCCTTTGACGACCACAGCCCTTCGACGATGACCACTTCCCCTTTTGACCACGGCCCCCTTCAACCATTGTCCCCTTCGACCACGGCCCTTCAATGTCGACCACTTTTCCCTTCGACCACCGCCCCCTTTGACCACGGCTTCGACTTCGGCCGTGGCCCCTCAACTATAGTCCCCTTCAACCACGGCACCGACTTCGACCATTGCCCCCTTCGACTTCGACCACTACCCCCTTCAACCACTGTCCCCTTCGACCACGGCCTTTCGATCGACCATAGCCCCTTCGACCACGGATGCGATCGCTGGGCGGCGGAGGCGGGGGAGAGCCACGTGGGCGGGTGCAGGAAAAGGAAGTCGTTGCCGCCGTGAGGCACCGAGCAATGACAACAGCAGGTGGTGGGTGCGGCAGGGGTGGAGAACTGTGATGACGCAGCGCCGCGGGGGGCGGGGCGAGGAGGGAGTAGGGGTGCCATCGGATCCATTGGCAGTTGTCTACGAGTGCCCATCTCTTAGATCCCCCGATTGCCATCGATCGCTGCCTTCTAGATCTAGCCAAGCATGCCTCTCTGATCCACTAGCCGCCATCACTGAGCGCCCTTTTCTTGGATCTACTGGCTGCTGTCGCCGAGCGTCGTGCCGCCTCACGATTCCCACCAGTTTGGCCACCGTCTTGACTGGAATCGCTTCGTCGTACTGTTCGTGTAGTGAAAAATCTTGGTTGGAGAGACGATAGGAGATGGGGCGGCGGCGGTGGGGAGATGCCCGGTGGCCAGTAAGGAGGGAGAGGGGAGATGGGGTGGTGGCCGTGGGGAGATGCCCGATGGGCGGTGACGGGGGAGAGGGGAGATGAGGTGACGGGTCAATAGGTTACAGCCATCTGCGAGGGGGAGAGAGAGAGAGTGTGTGGGAGAGAGATCTGAAGAAAATGAGAGAACAGAATAACCGAAGGTGGAAGTAGAAAGGAAGGACAGTTAGCGCGAGAGAGAGAGAGGAAATATAGATGATCAAGATTTATATGTTTAGATCGGATGGTCAAGATTTCTGTGTTTAGATTGGATGGTTAAGATTTCTGTGTTTAGATCGGACGGTTGAGAAGAGATGAGGGAGAATGCATAAACGACCACTAACTCACATTTTTTAAGAGTAGAGATAGATGGATCAATGGAGATGAGGGCAGCTCAGCCATGCACACCAACAGAGCCGTACATAAACAGCAAAATGTCACTGAACTCGATCTCAACTTTTCGAAACGTAGACCGATAAGTGTATCACAACTTTTGGGAACCTAGGCTGTTCACAAGTGTGTCGATGCTTTCCCATGGCACGGCATCCACCAAGTGATATGGATGTCAACACTTTTTTATTAGCATCCACCAAACCGATACGATCTAATGTCTGGAGCAAGATTTATACACATTACAGAAGCAACCAGGAGAAAAATCGGAACAAAATTAACTCAGATTTCAAAATTTTAAATGCTATACCACTCCTACATTTTCAATTTCCATACACAAGGGGAAGCAAAGCCAATGAAAAAGAAGGAATAAATATTCGAGGGAAATGCAGTAAAAACCTCGAGGCAATTTATTTTGTTTTCGGAGAACACAAATCACTCAACAAGTAATATGCTGTGCCAAATAATAGCTGCTGATTTTTGTTGTCTAGAGGAACGGAAATGGGCCTCCAGTCCTTGCGGAGAACAGGTTATACTCCTTGATTTTCGTCTCCTCCCTCGAGCAGGGCTGAGCTTGAGCCATTGGAGCTGGCGGTCTCGACGCCAGTGCTTCTCCACACTGCTCATCATTGGATGTCGCCGAGGAAGGAGGGGCTATGGGCAGGTTGAACTGGAACAAGGAGAAGGGTGCGCCGTCATCTTGCGGCTTGGCATTGTCTTCTGAACAGCCATTATGGGCCCCCACCAGCTTCGATTTAGGAGTGAGGGTATGGTGATGCTGCCTGTCTGGATTCATGACTCCGGGCGCCCCATTTCTACACAGCGGGGTTGGTGGCACAGCATTGAAGCTAACCGTAGTCTTATGGACTGGCTGTGCCGGCACATAACCGAACTCAGGGCCAGAGTAAGGATGTAAATTGCTGTACTGCATTGAGAAGTCGACACATTGGTTCCCAGTGACGCCATATCCAACTGGGCTGGGGTAGAAGTGGCCAGGCTGAGGATATGTTAAGTATCCATTTGCTGGAACTGACAAGGGATGATTGTGGAACCCCATCAAGGTTGATGAGTATGGTGGCGCATGAACCTTTTGGTGATGCAGCACCTGGTCCTGAAAAGGGGCCATACCAAACCCACATTGGTTGCTATCAGGAGGGTGGATGTTTTTCGGTTGGTATTCTCTGAAACCATTTCCTGCGCACATCTCAAGTAATGAACGGGGAGCATTCTTGGTTGGTGGATCACCTGGGCTGCTATTATTCCTTTCGGAAGATTCTTCTGAATCAGAAGTGGATGATGATTCTGGGTTCTGAGCACTCAATGAGGTCATGCTGCTCATGCTACTGTCCCTGTCTCCCTCGCTTAGGCATGAAGAGCTATCTGAACTGGTCAGGTTTGGCATGCGACCAGCATCTTTTGTCAAGTAGCAGTCTGGCTTGTTCACCTCCAGAGGTTCATCATTGCAAGCAGCTTGATTTTTCTTACCTTTATCGCGTGGCTGATTTATGTCTGACTTACAAGCGTCCTCAGATCTATCACAACACACCTCAGCAAGTGGCTCACATCCTGTGTCGAGCTTTTGACATTCATTGATATCCTTAGAACATTCCACTTGATTGGACCGATCGGCATCACCAACTGTTTCAGAAGCATCATTTGCATTCCCTAAGCTAGCTTTCTTTCTTGTGTCCATTGGCTCCCAGACTTGCTTTGGACCTGCATTCTTGTTTGTTGTACTACCTATACGGCTTCCTTTTGGCACTATGAAGCTATCCAATGGATAGCACCTGCGATACTGCAACCTGGGCTTCTCAGCGACTGTTTTCCTTGTCACCTTCATCTCCCTACTTAATCTAGCTGTCGACGAAAAATATCTGTAATCTTCCTGATGGCCACAACTGCAGGAGTTGTACCTGTCTCTTGTTTTGTTATTTGTGCTGAACGCAGAGTTGCGACCTCTGGCAGTATTCCTTATCCTCTCCCTTGATTGCCAGTGAATATCGCCAATGTCCCCACCGTCATCTCGGCAATCTTCATACCAAAAACTGGTGGCCTGTTCTTGGGGGAAATCCTTTCTTAATCTCAGTTTTCTTCTTGATTTAGATTGCTCACATATGAATGAGTCATTGCAATCTGTGGGATCAAATTCTTCTGTTGTACTGCATTGAAGCTCACTGCTTTGTCCATTAATTTCCCTGCTTAAAGATTGATCACCAATGGTATCAGGAGAGAAAGGTTCTGTGACCACAACATTATCTTCCTCTTTGCTAGCTGAATATCTGGAGTTGAGAATATCTGGTGACTGATAATTAGTTGGTGTTGCTGAGTTGCTTAGAGGCGATGGTGAAATATCACAAGATTTTGATTGAACTGGCTTTCTTTCCTTATCTCTTTCCTTTTCTTTCAATCTTTCTTTTCTTCTAAGCTTCTTTTCTCTTTCTTTTGATCTCCTCCTCTCCCTGCGCTCTTCTTCTTCACGCTTTTCTTTCTCTTCTTCTTCAAGAAGCTTGGTCTACAAGATGGGTAATTCAAAATTTGAATATATCAAATAGGACAGCACAAATCCTGACAAAAGTTGCTCCCTTTGTTTTTCTGCATCTACAATAGTATATAACAGATACCTGTTTTTCCAGTGTAATTATTTCTTTGCAAGCAACATGAACTCGTTCTTCCAACAGTTTCAATGCAAGGGACACAAATACACTATGTGCATTTTGCCGGGCTGTGCCCTCTCTGAAAGCCTTTTCAACCTGCAAACAAAACAATGTTTGGCATTAGATCATGCTTCAGACTAAAGCGTCTGTCTGATTTTCTTAAAGAATTCACGGCAACTGAACAGAACAGTATATCAATCGTCCAGCTGACTACACTAACCACGAAATTTTTGGTAGAATGAAGAGTGAGCAAATATTATGTAACATGTTAGTTAAAAGAGCAAATTTCACAAAAAAATTACATGTTTCTTGTACAAACTATCAGAAAACGGACTTTAGCATCTATTTCACAAAACGGGCCTGCTCATATTGGCATCTACCTCTGGCTTCTTATTCCATAAGCAAAAGCTAATACGATCACTCCAACTTCTATAAACCGGTTCTATTAACCACTACTTTTCGCTTTAACATATTGTAACGTACTTTATATTTTATTATATCACAATTCCGTAAGCCGCATGAGGGTTCAAATATTGTGCCATTCGTTGCACCGTCTTTCTTACATAATGCACTACTATTCATCAGACGCTTCTATCAATCACTACTATTCATCAGCCGTAGCCAAAAGTCATCAGTAAAAGCTAATATGATCAGGCCCTACAGATTTTAGGAGATCTTGTATCACAAAACTATAGTTTTTAGCCTTGACTGTTTTTTTGTAGCAGGTCTGACATGTTGGGCCCGCATGGCAACCTCACGTAGGCACCTGTCCTGTTCACTCGACGCCACGTCAGCTGCCACACACGTTGTCCCATGCCGCCCCTGTGACGTGTCGTTGCTTGAGGAAGCCGCCCGAAACCCTTTACCGCTGGCCCCAAGCCACGTAGGCAGCGACACGTCACAGGGGCAACAAAGGACAGTCAAGCGTGTGTGACAACTCACGTGGTGTCAAGTGAACGAGACAGGCGCCCGCGTGAGGCTGCCATGTGGGCCCAATATGTCAGACCTGTTACAAGACATGGTCAAGGCTAAAACTTGTAGTTTTGTGATACAAGATCTTAAATCTGTAGTTATGTGAAATAGGTGCTAAAACCTGTAGTTTTCTGATGGTAATATAACCATCAAATCTTAATGGACAACAGTGGGGTCAATGATAGTTCACAGGTTCAGCGCACTAGCTAAAAATATTACATCATATGATTGAATCAGTTGCGCTGGTTATTAAATAAGCCACAAATACTACCTCTAGAGTGAAGAATGTCAAAGAAAAACCGCTTTTAAAAGAGGTAGATATAAAAATAGAAATAGGCTTCAGAGAATACAATGCCATTGAAGACATTGAGATGGTATACAATGAAGTGCTACTTCACTTAAGAATCATAATAGTAGATAAGCTATCTCTTTCTAAAGCCAATATCACACAAGCATGAGCTTCTTTCAACAAGTACTATGAATACCACACCATACAGTACCTGTTCTTTGAATATCACTGTAGCAGCATCCAAAAGAAATTCTCTTGCAAGTTCAGGGCTCTTAGCATGCTTCTGTGGATGAGCGCCATTGCCATCAGGATCATTCCCATCCCTGTCCATTGCATCATCTTCCTGCTCATATATTTGTCAATGAATTAGACTATATAAACTTTCAGAACATTGTTAAGTTCCAGTGCTTAATTCTTTACAGTAGAAGCCACTTACATCCTCTTCCTCTGCTTCTTCAGCATGCTCAAAGAAACTTCTAATACTTTCACCCTTGGTAATTGTCACAAACCCATCCCCCACAATCAGCCTGCGGTGAACACATGATTGGCCCTTCAAGGCATGTGCCTTCACACAGAATTCTGCGCAGCGGCCATCCAGCCTGCACGCTCTCAAAGTGACAAAATAGTCTTCATACTGATTAAGATCGAGGCCTTTCCTGTGGACTTGCACATTCATTCCAACATCTTCAAATTCTAGAATGTCAGATTTTCCTACATCTGTTCCAATAGCCCACTCAAAATGATGATAAGATCCATCTTGCTCCAAGAAAGCTTGGTGCCAATCAACTAGAACAGCATCCTCAAATACCTAAAAGTATTCAAAACCAGAATGTTCACAAGCCAGCTGTTATTTACTTATAGGTAAACTATATGTCATCTACTAAACACTTAAAAAGGGAATTCAACTCCAAAATCTTATTTATTCTAGTTTTTTCCTTGTACGGTTTTACCAACCAAGGGTGCATGTCCAAAGATCCAAAGAGAAAGAAAAAACAACTGTGCACACGCAAATAGAGAGGAAGTGGCATCCTGACCTCACACTGGAAATCTGTGTCTGCAGTACAGAACCAACTAGTGCAGTGAGGTTCCCTTCGTAGGCGCTTCAGTTCCTTCAGCTCCTTGAATTCACGAATAACATTCCTTCTGCAGTCTCTGCAAAATCTCTTGCTGTCAAACCTGTTGCACATAAATTTCATCCAGACAGTTAGTTAGGTATAAGAAAAGTTGGAATCTCCTACTTAACCAATGCAATGGTATCATCACATCTGGGGATAATATAGATGAAATGTTGCTTCAGCTTCTTGGACATACTTTCTTTACAAGTTAGAACCAACTCAGGATAAGTTGTGCTAATAGTATCTATACATTCAAAAGGCATTCCCATCAATATCAAGAAGCAAATAAATGAACTGATCTTACAAAATTATACGCAATTTCGTTCCAGTTGATGGTAGCACATTCCTTAACAGTAGTTGGTGGGTCAAAGCAAAATTAAGTTTTTGTATTGTTGCAAACTCTTGTCCAACTGGATAGTTTTGTACATGAGCTGAATGGCTATATCATTTAGCATTCACTTATCATCATCTAAAATTGTATCAAACAAACAGCACTCCAATACACTCACCTATGCATAAGTCTTTCAATGAAATCCTCTTCCTTCATCCGCAAAAGAGATGATCTAGTTTCTCCACCAAGTGCAGACCAGAAATCCACCAGTGTATCGCAAGTAAGACGTGCAGTGTGCAAAGCACATGTGTCTCGCGTTCCATGCCCCCTGCCATAATTAGCAATTACTGGGCTAATCCATCCTCTGCCTCCCCCACCACATGCATCAGGGTAAAGCATTTCTCGTTCACGCTCTCTCGCTTGTGCATTGTCAAATACCTAGTCAAAACAATGTCAAATTAATTGGAATAAGGACTCTAAAATGATTGAAGTAGTGCACCCTAATCTAGCATCATGTGAGTGTTCTCCTGAATGAACCCCACAAGCATGGCCCAGAGACAACTAAAGGCAAGGTCCGCAAGGAATACCACGAAAACAATTGAAGAACAGATATGAAAACTATCTGTAAAGAAGTTTATAGATAAATAAAAAGCTACTGTTCAGGCTTACATTCTGGATCACATGAAGAGACTTTGCATCTATGAAGCAGTCAAGAAGAGTTAGGATGCCATCCTTTGTTGTTGAAAGGCCTCCCCAAGGATGAACTGATGGGTCCTCAACATCATCTGGTTCAACTCCCAGAATCCTTCGCTCACCTGAACCTTCTTGATGCAGTGACTTCCCATACATGACTATTTGTGTGAAGCTTTCTAAAAGCAGCCCATTGCACCTTGAACAGTGTAGATTCTTGCGAGCATGCTCGATGAGGGTCTGTTTATCTATTCTGAGGAGCCCATGCCGTGCTTGAGGCAATAGGCCACTCCAGAACTGGAAGATGAATTTACAGCCATAAAATAATCAGTTCCTTTAGTAAATTATGATATATAAAACTGCCATAACTCCAATAGTATGGAAAAAAAGATTAATGCTTAAACAGGTAAGCCGTTTTTCAGCGCTGAAGAAAGTAGATATTTTCAAAGAAAACAGGAAAAAAACAGTGCATTCAACAAGATCAACTGTATCTAACAACCAGTTTATTGCACAATATGCCAGCAGCACAATTTTAATAGACTAGTTAAATGCCACATTTCTAGCAAAAACCAAAGAGAGGCAGTGCAAATTATAGGTGCTTCATAAAGAGCTCTGAGGACATAACTATGTTCTTTACTTTTTTCAACATCAAACATATAATCACCTGAAGTTACTGAACATATAAAATATAACAGTGATAAAAAGGAAAGAAAAACAAAGAAGGTCATATTTATTCTTATTATCACCAGCCTGTGTCCACTCTACTCCTAGTACTTACTATTACCACTGAACTAGTTCAACCTACAGTAGTATTAATTAGACAGGATGGTACAAATATTACACCAATTGCAAAACATAAAGCATCAAGCGTTATTATTGTGGAGCACAAAACATCATCTGTTACTTCAATAAATCATTACTATGATCTGAATATCATCAGGTCCGACCAAAACATTGAGAGACTAGAGTATTTTCCAGCAAACATAGGAAATTTCTTGGAGCCAAAGTTAACATTAAATTTCGGCACCTCACTAAAGACTATTTGTGGAAACAGCAAGAAGCAACAATACTCATTTGAGATGAGGTGATTTTTTAAAAAAAGAATATCAAACCAAATACTGCCTACTCCCTCCATTACTAAATACAAGTCATTCTAGCTTCTAGCACGGGAATTAATATATAAGGGAGAATGAGCAAGATAGCCTAATTTAATACACCATATGGTATACTTTTCCATGCCTTGAGCCACTAGTTTTCTATTGAAAAGGTAAATTCCAATTATGCTAGGCAAATTAAGCACCATATTAAAGGTCCAGCCAAAACTCTTATCACCAAGTCGGGGGCCACTACAACCTGTCCAAATTAGTAGAGTAATGAAGGCACTAGAATCCATCCAAACAAGTATCGAAAACATAGAAATAGGATTCAATACCAGACAGGACCAAGTGTTACACGTGGCTAGAACTCCTGACAAGAGAATTCTACATCGTACGAATAGTTACACACCTTCCAGCTCCCACCTCAGACCAAAACTTGTGAGCTACAATTTGGCAGTGCCAACATAGAATCAAAACCATTTCAGTCACCTAAATGATGCAGAGAGCGGTCCAGAAAAAAAATGCTGAGCACGACCCTATTGGCTACATCAAACAAGTAGTTATGCGGCTAACCTAAAATGCACTGGATAGTGGCGACGCATAAACCCCTTGGGCCAAACACTGAGATAGCCCCAGAGAACCGTAACGGCTAAGACATAATGTAGTAACGTTCCCCTATTGCCCTAACCAAGCTCCAATGGTTACTCTTCAGAATTCATATTGCTCCCATCACTGCAGTCAGTTAGCGCAGCAGCGACATCAGTAACCACATCAATCCAACATATCCAATTGTTCGAACACGACAAACCAATCAACAGGATTCTTCGGGTAACTCATTCATGCCCCCACGCATTTCCACCTCGGACCTGTCTAACTCTTAGCTGCTCTACCAACCCAATACTTATAGCATCATTACGAAGGCGGAGCTCATGCAGCTGAGAGGTCAGAAGCCAATCCAATCCAACCAGACCACTCGAGCGCTCATCATGTAATTCCACAAGAGAGATGACCAATCAAATCGACCCCTCCGAATCGGAGTAGCACTCCGAGAAGCGCTACGGATGGTAGCGCAACCTAGGCGACGCGAAGCGCGGGAATCGCCGGACTGGGCCAAGCCAACCAGAACCAGGACGCCGTCTCAGATCCACGGAACGAAGGTCGGGTAGGTTTCACCACCCCCGGCCCGGGCGGCTGGGTGAGAGCCCAGATCCGATCGAATTCAGGAGGGGCGGGGCTGGGCTGGGCGGTGGCGGTGGCGGTACCTTGTGGAGGCGGTCGAAGGTGATCTCATCGCGGCGGCGCGACCAGATCGCCGACCCCGAGGAGGATGAAGAGGGCGGCGCCGCCTCCGCGACCATCGCCGGCATGTCGTCGCTGTCCCCCAGCTCCTTCAGCAGCGCAGGCGGGTCGATCCGTTGGCCATCGTCGTCGACGGAGACGGCGGCGAGGGTTGGATGGGATCTGGCGCGATTTGAGATTTGATGGAGGAGCCGCGGTGGCGACTCTCTCTCTATCTGAGGATCAAAAAAATATAATAAAAAACTAGAAAAAGAAAAAGGAGAGGGGGGATGGATTTAGATTTGGATTTTCTTTTATAGAGAGAGACCACGATTTTATATGTAGCTAGGCCAATGTTTTAATGGCCTAGTTTTGAACAGCTCTTTAGTTTTTGGCTTTTAAAAGCTACATTTTGAATTGTGTGGCATTTTAAAATGGTTTTTATAGACTATTTGTAGGAGTTACTATATGAGCTATATTGAACGGAGTGGCTTCTTAACGTGAGTATCTCTTACTCCTTCAATATCTCTTGCAATCAGCCAAAAGCTACAGTCAAAAGCTATAATACTTTTGAATAGAGCTTATGTCTTGCCTTTTTCCCTGTCTTACCTCCCTTTTCTTTCTTTGATGGAAGAATCATCGTTTAAATTGCAAGCTTTAATATATACATGTCACGACGTAGAAAGTTCCTATAAATAATAGTGGCGATGCCATAATCGGTGGGCTATAGTCAGAGTGGTGCGTGCAGTTGATGATAGGGCATATGGTTAGAGTGGTACGTGTAGTCGATGACATATCCATACTCTATGACTATGTTGACTCTAGAAAGTCAGAATGGGCTCCTCGTGATTGTAGACCTTACCCTGCCGATTATTGATGTCATCAAGGCATTTGGCTATGAAGAACTATGTATGCTTGTTAGCTTTCGCAATGGAGGGGAAGGTGTTGGAGTCTTGGTGGGAACAAAAGGCAAAGGAAGGAGGTAAGTTTCTTTTTTTTTAGCTTTTATGAAAATAACCTAGAGGATTACTTTATACTAAGGGCTCTCAAGGTACTATCAAGTATTCCAATGAAACAGCTTTCTTTCCTAAGGAAGGCTTCTCTAGTAGCTTGGCAACTTTTTAAGTTCTCATCAAACAATTAAGGTTGGGAACCATGGTGTTTTAAGTTTTGTAATGTGTTTCTTGCTAAATTCAAATAAACCTCCAATAAAGTTGAGACAACCGGTTACCTCATCTTAAGAGGGGAAAATCAAGATGGATAGAGCTTGTCACCATCGTCGCTGTCATGGTTGGTCGTCACTATCCCTACTTGCCACTGCTACTGCCCTTGCTTGTCATTGTCATTGGCAACCCCATCACTTAGCTCCACCGACAATTAATCTCTTACACATAAGGATGGAGAGGCAAGCGAAGCAAGAGGAGTGGGAGGCATGGGAAGAAAGAGAAGAGAGGCGTGGGGGGGGGGGGGGGAGTGGGGCTATTGGAACCTCGGGCGGTTGGCCTGGCCTGGTACAATGGGCTAGGCCATCTATCCCTTCCTATTTTCCTTCTTTGGTTCTTTTACCTTTTCTTCTCTAATTGTAACTGCATGATGATAATTTTCTTTTCTAATTCATGTGTGTGTTGGTGAATATGGCATCGCCTCAAGCGGACGCCCAGGCATCTAGGTGTTAGGTAGTGGCACCTTGCCTCATCTTATAGTCTTAATAACCATGACATAAAGTTTTGCTGGTGAATATGGCATTGTCTCAAGTGGATGCATAGGCACCAAGGTGTCTAGTTGGTGGTGCAGTTATTCTTTTTTATAAAAAGAAGATGACCCTGGAATAGGTCTTTGTAATTTTATAAAAGTTGTAAGTTGAGTTGTGTTTTGAGTGAAGGGATAAATATTTGCGAGTAAGTTGGTGGATGACTTTGATGTGTGTTTTCTTTCTGTTTCTTCCAAGAGAAATGACACTTAGAATCATATATCCACTCTACTTATAGTCATCAGAGCGCTCAACTATCGCAGTGGCCAAGGCACAATTGCGTGCTTCCATGGTGTCACACATGTAGTTTGGATGCTTCTTGCATTGTGGAAATAGGCAATGGCCTCGTTGAGGACCTTATAGCAGTATCTGGCATATCTAGATTGGCCCCGGTTCTCCAGCAGCCCATGGAGAATTCTCCTACTAGGAGTGAGTGCGTGGAGATTTTATCCTTGATACCTTACACCGGGATGGGAACTAGAATGTTTTCTCCATCTCCGTTCTCCCTATCCTCCCAATAAACGAGAATGTATAATTCGGACTTTCATTTTGGCAGTACAAGAGGAAGAAAAACCCTATATCTGCATGCCACAGGTGGGCCTTATACTAATGATTTAGAACCTATTCTTTTGGCCTGCGGCTAATGGATTTTAGTTACAGCTAGTGGTTTTTGTTTGCGCTTTTCGAGACAATGGCAGACGACAGATATGTCGACAAGAACTGCGTATATGGTTTTGTATTCGAAAAGCCATTTGAAAAAACTGCTTAAAAAAGTCACTTGAAGAAACTTTGATTTTTTAGAGAAACCAAAGTTAAAAGTCTTAAAAAACCTAAAAAACAGACCATTGATTAGTCCGCGGTAGATGGATGGCGTGTGGATAAGAAGCGATTCCCAGCCACAGCACGTCATACAAATGGATCGCGGAGAAGAATCGCGACGGCAGCGGAGCCCATCATTGAAATGGATAAAAAATGCAGCGCTTCTCGATGGAGACACTGAAAAATAGTGCTGTCCACTGGGCCCTACCGAGTTGGCATTGCATGGATCAGGTATGGTCTGTTTAGACACGACAAATAAATGGGTTATACCGTATTAGCTCATGGGCCGTGGTCTAAGCTCAGGCACGGTCCACAACCGTGCCATACCGGCATGGGCACGGTTATGCCTTAATGGGCTGTGCTGGCATGGTTGGCCCGTTAAGTTGGGAAAAAGAGAAAAAATTCAGAAAACTGTATAAAATTAAGAAAAAATTGTAGAAAATTATAAAAAGATTTATAGAAAATTATATAAAATTGTAGACATTGTTAATCATCAAGATAATTATTTTTAATAACATAATGAGCTTTATTAACTTATTAAATTACACGGCATGGCTTCCTCGTTAAAAGCTTTACCAAGTAAAAACTCAATTTGAGAAAACCTTGGTAAAAAAAGAGTACAGCCTATAAAGCTCACTAGTGACTACATGTGAAGAAAAAATATTGAAAATCCTATTCATTGCTATCTAGATACAAATTTTCAAAAGATTCTTCTAAGTCTGTATTCTCTGCAGTATGTTGGAGTCTTGATTCAGCTTGTTCCCAGTCTTTGACGGTCAAAAGGATTTTGACCATCTCATTCAAGAGATTTGTTCGCTGCTCCTCGATTATTCTTCCAGATAGACTGAAGGCTGACTTCGTGAAGACCGTAGAGATAGGAATAGTCGACACATCCCATGCTAATATGGATAGCACTGGATATGTTACTTTCTGGGTTTGCCACCATGAGAGGATGTCCAACTCTTGCTCGAAACTGACGCTATCACTGTTGAGATAGTTTGATAGGTCTCCGGTGCTTCGCCGCCTTCCTCCTTCCTAACTGATGTGTACCTGCATGAGAATATTTAGAGGAAGAACAAAAAATCATGCCCTATTACATAATCCCCACAGAGGTGCTAGGGGCTACCAGTAGTCTTTCCAAATGCATGGACCCAAACTTATTTTTGTATTTCTCATATACCTCATATAATTTATCCTTAACTACTCTATAGTATGTACAATAATCTAAACCAGTAGCATCACTTAAAAGTTGTAATACATTTGTAAATCTTTGGAGCATGGCCCTAGGATCTAAAATAAAGGTGAATGCATATAAAATAGGAATTTCTCTTCAATATTTTAAAAACTTAGTTTTTCATAGCAATTACATCACCCGTAGTATAGAATCATTTTCAAAAGCCTTTAGATGACTGGCAATTTCAAGAATATTATGAACAATTACAGGGGAGGTAGGGTAGTAACTCTAGAAAGACAAAGTATAGCTTTATGAAAAAGTTCTAAAAAAGAAAATATTTTTCACGAACAATCCAATCGGCATCAGTAAGTTCCGGGTCTCTAACTTGGGTTCTACTGGAGGAGTTACGAGATTAATGAACTTGGGTGTGAAGGAAGACATATATGGTGCGCTTATATGGCAATATGTATTTAAGCATAAGTAGAGTTCCATCTAACAGACATGTCTAAACCAAATTTTCTAGAATGGATGTTCATTGCTATAGAAAAGCTCTTATATGCGGCTATTCGTTGGTTAGAATGATTAATATATGAAATTGCATATCTAAAAGAATCAAGACAAGCATTTAATCTTTTTAAACCAGATTTAACAATAAGATTAATAATATGGCAAGCACAACATTGATGCAGTAAGAAAGATTGTGTATAAGTATTGAATAAAGGAGTAAGAATGTTCATAACCTTAGTGTTTACAACTGCATTATCTAAAATTATAGAAAAAATCTTATCCGTGAGACTAAAATCTTCTACAACTTTCATAATGCATTCAGCAATATTTTTAGCAGTATGTGTAACATTAATTTAATTTAAATCCTATAATTCTTTTTTTTCATTACCTAGTTGTCATTAACATAATGAGAAACAACACTAATATAATCCTCCCTAGCCTACCACTACATATGTCTGATGTCAAAGCAACAGAGAATATACAAGTATGAAACATTTCTTTTAATTTTTCATGGCAGTTGTTATAATATTTAATTAAATCTCTAGTTGTAGTTTGCCTAGATACAACACTAAATCTAGGGTTATGAGTAGTCCTAATATATTTTTGAAAAGCATCAGACTCACCAAAATTTAAATTTAAATCTTGAGAAGCAATTAATCTACAAAGAGATTCCCGGGCTACCTCCAGGTTGTACTCCCAGTTACGTACCAAGACGTCGGGGTTGTATTGCAGCTGCGTCTAACACATTTGTATTCCTTGCCTTCTTTTACAACTTGCAGCGTGCCATTGCAGGTGGCCCGTCCCACTTTTGCTATTTTGTGATATTTTTGAATTTTTGCTATTTTTTATTTTTTTACCCCCCAATGGTAAAAAATGGTCAAAATGACTATTTTCATGGGCTGTGTCGTGCTGTGCCGACACGGCACGGCCCATTTACACCCGTTGGAGCTTGGCTAGGCTGAGCTGTGCCTTGCCGGCACGGCCTGCGTTCGCTAACAGGCCGTGCCGCCCTCTCATACTAGGCACGACACGGTCCACCGAGCCATGTCATGCTTGGGCCAAGCCAGTAGTGATGGGCCGTGGGCTGGCACGTCGAGGCCCGACCATCGGACAACTCTACTAAAAAATGTACTTTTTTTTAGGATATCGATGTGTTCACTCAATGTGAGTTGGAGGCCAAAAGTGCAAGGGAGATTAGATTAGATTAAAAAACCTTGTAGACGGAACATATCTTTACTATTATAAAAATGTGAGTTGGTGGTCGTTGGTCCGTTCTCCCTCCTCTCTTCTTAGCCATCCAATCAAAGGTCAGCTGTCTAGATCCACATGTAAGTAGTTCTTCTGCTCTTCATAGAAAAGGTTGGGTCGACGCGTGGGCCACTCTCCTCCTCTTCTCTCCCCCACATCCTCCACCTCCTGCAACCACTCCACCTCCCACAACCGCCGCCTCCTTCTCTCCCCCGAACCCTCATGCCGCACCTCCTCCTCGTTAGCATCGCCACCAATTCCTTCCCCATGCGGCAGTGTCTGGTCGCAGTCCCCTACCTTCCCCCAACAGCATCGCATCCCCCATCGCCACCTCTCAACGCATTTGCCCGCCGTCGCTTCCTTCTCCCTCAAACCCTCGTGCCACACCTCCTCCTCCTCGGCGCCACCACCAATTCCTTCCCCGCGCGGCAGCGTCTGGTCGCAGTGTCCGAACTTTTCCCAAGGCGCCACCACCAATTTGATCTCCCATCGCCCCTCCAACCAGCGGCACAATGCTTGATGACAGTGGTCGGTGGATCGAAGAGTGGCACTCGACGATAGCGGCCGATGGATCAGAGAGAAGGGCTCTCGGTGATGGCGGTGGTGGCTTCCTCTTACTACGCCCGCCTACATGGCTCTCCCCCGCCGCCGCCCAACGGTCGCTCGCCTGATGAGCCTCTCTACCTCCTCCTGCTCTTCACTCAGAGCTCATCGCGCTGTTTGGTGATTTTGGTCTCCCAAGTTAGTCGTCGAAGTCGGTGCTGTGGTCGAATGGGGCTGTGGTCGAGAGGCCATGGCCGAAGTCGAGGGGCCATCGCCGAAGTCAAAGCCGTGGTTGAAGGGGGCCATGGCCGAAGTCAAAGATCCATTGTCGAAGTCAAAGCTATGGTCGAGGTGTGGTGGTCGAAGTCGAAGGGTAGTGGTCAAAGTTAGGCCGTGGTCAAAATCCAAGCCGTGGTCGAAGGGGATAGTGGTCGAAGTCGAAGGGCCGTGGACAAAGTCGGTCCGCGGTCAAAGTCGAAGGGCTATGGTCAAAGTTGAAGGGTCGTGGTTGAATTCCATGCCGTGGTTGAAGGGGATAGTGGTCGAAGGGGGCAGTGGTTGAAGTCAAAGGGCCATGGATGAAGTCGGTCCGCGATCGAAGTCGAAGGGTCATGGTTGAAGTCCAAGCCATGGTCGAAGGGGTAGTGGTCGAAGTTGAAGGGCTGTGGACGAAGTCGGTCTACGGTCAAAGTCGAAGGGCTGTGGTTGAAGAGGGCTATGATCAACATTGGGGCTGTGGTCAACTTGGGGCTGTGGTTGAAGGGGGCTGTGGTTGAGGGGCCATGGCCGAAGTTGAAGATTTGTGGTCGAAGTCAATGTCGTGGTCGAAGGGGGCAGTGGTCAAAGGGGGAAGTGGTCGATGTCGAAGGGCCGTGGTCATTGAAGGGGACAGTGATCGAAGTCAAAGCCGTGGTCAACGTCGAAGGGCCGTGGTCAAAGGAGACAGTGGTTGATATCGAAGGGCCATGGTCGAAGGTGATAGTGGTCGACGTCGAAGGGCCGTGGTCGAAGGGGACAGTTGTCAAAGGGGGTAGTGGTTGAAGTTGAAGATTCGTGGTTGAAGTCAAAGCCATGGTCGAAGGGGCTGTGGTCGAAGGGGAAGTGGTCGACATCGAAGGGCCGTGGTCATCGAAGGGAACGGTGGTCGAAGTCATTGCCGTGGTCGACGTCGAAGGGTCGTGGTCGAAGGGGATAGTGGTCGACATTGAAGGGCCGTGGTCGAAGGGGACAGTGGTCGAAGGGGATGGTGGTCAAAGGGGAAAGTGGTCAACGTTGAAGGGCCATGGTTGTTGAAGGGCTGTGGTCGAAGGGGACAGTGGTCGAAGGGGGAGGTGGTTGGCGTCGAAGGGCCGTGGTCGAAGGGGATAGTGGTCGAAGGGGGCAGTGGTCGAAGTCGAAGATCCGTGGTGATCATCGAAGCCGTGGTCGAAGAGGGAAGTGGTTGACGTCGAAGGGCCGTGGTCGAAGGGAACAGTGGTTGGAGGGGGCAATAGTCGAAGTCAAAGGGGGCAGTGCTCGAAGTTGAAGGGGGCAGTGCTCGAAGTCGTGGTCATGGTTGTAGTCGTAGCGCTCGTGGATGTGGTCTTAGCGGTTATGGTCATAGTCGTAGCGCCAACCCGGAGGGCACCTACTGGTTCGTCTACAACCTCCGCCGCTATGAGTTCCCCCTTTAGTTGGATATCACATCGCCTACCCCCAGGTCACCCCCGAGATCAAGCTCCCCACCCTCGACGGTAAGACCCACAAGGTCTCATACTCTACATAGATTATAACATGCTTTTGACCATGAGGTGTGATTGATGACTTCCGATTTACGACCACGAGCGCTGGCCGATGTGTTCCGACTTACGACCATGAGGTGTGGTCGATGTCTTCTGACTTATGACCACTAGCTCTGGTCGAAGTTGAAGATCTGTGGTCGAAGTCGAAGCGTGGTCGAAAGGGGTTGTGGTCGAAGGGGGAAGTGGTCGACGTCGAAGGGCCGTGGTCAAAGGGGACAGTGGTTGAAGGGGGCAGTGGTCAAAGTCAAAGGGGGCAGTGGTCAAAGTCGGGTCCATGGTCGAAGGGGGCCATAGTCGACGTCGAAGGGCCGTGGTCAAAGTCGGGGTCGAGCAGGCTGGCGCCGACAGTTGGGCGATAGGGCACAAGCACACTGTGTAAGATCGAGGAGGCCGACTAGAGGGGGGTGAATAGGCGGTCTAAAAATTTTCTTCAAATTAATATTACCAATTCAAGACCTTTTCTATTTGCCTAAACCAAGTATATAATACAGAAGCTAAAAACAATTTGGTTTAGCTCAAATAGCGACAAAGTCAAGCAATTTCGCCTAAGTGCACCAACAATACTAACCTAGGTCAAGGTTTGTAATCCTAGGTTTACAAGCAATCAAAATAATGCTAAGTAAGTAAATTGCTTGAATGTAAAAAGAGTACAAGAAAGCAAACCACAAATGACACGTTCTCTTTTTACCATGGTGTTCAGAGACTTACCAGTCTCCCCTAGTCCACGTTGAGGTTAGCCCAAACGAATTGGACCGGCTCCACGAATTAAGCCTTTCACCTCAAATCCACTAGTGGTAGCTCTTCCCCGCTCTGGGTAGGTGAGCTCCAACCTTCACACACACCGGGCCTTCTCACAAGCTTCTTTGAGAAGATCACCGGGCACGACACCTCCAACACCGTCTAGGAGTCGGTAAACTCTATGAGTAACAAGTCAAGTCCCTCACTTGACTCTTATCACGTGCAACGAATGCACAAGTTCAATCCAGACACAAAGTCCTCCTCTAGATGCAACACATGCACTCTAGATCACCTCTCCTCTCTCACAAAGTGCAACACATGCACAATTGAGTGGAGAGCCTCACACTAGACCAAAAACCTTACCCCAACCGGCCACAAGGGAGTATTTCTAGCCCACACCTCGAAACTAGCCGTTGGAGTCAAAAACAGGATTTTACGGAACTACCGCCGTTATAGGAGCGGTACTACCGCTCCCCATCATAACGGCTAGAAAAATAGCCGTTAGTCAGTCATTTGCGAAACTACCGCAGTTATAAAATGCGGAACTACCGTTCTGCGGTAGTTCCGGGAAGTCGGCGCGGTACTTCCGCTCCCGGTTTTTCAGCACAGACAACACTCAGAAAAATGGTCATAACTTTTGACTCCGATGTCGGAATTGAGTGATCGTGGACTCTATGGAAAGCTTATTCAGAGGGCTACACAACCCATCTATTTTCATGATCTCAAACACATTGGATCAATGCAGAAATCAAAAAAGATCCAAAAGAGTCACTCCCATGGTCTAGTGTCAAAGGAAATAACAATAAACCATTTTAAACCATGCCAAGGGATAATGCATGATCTCCAACTTTTGCAAAACACATTTGCAAACTTAGATCATGTCACAAAGAGTAGGTACATGGACTTCAACCTTTTGCAAAACATTGCAAAGTATAGTCACATGTTACAAGGATTCGCCACATGAGCTTCAACCATTCGCAAAACACATTCGTAAATGCAAGCCTCATGCCAAGATGAGCTAGAGCAAGTGAGGTTGAGCCATCAACACATGATGAGACTCAAACTACTAGACATGACCCTTCTTAATAGTACGGCAACCTATACTAGCAATCTGGTCTTTCAACCAAACAACAAGACCAGTAAAAGACTAGGAACACATCCTTAGCCCTAGCTAGTCATACCTTTGCCTTGGATCATCGTCTCGATATACATCAACTCATGATGCATCCTTTTCTGTAACTCCATCAATACATGATGGTCTTCACTTAACTTGATCAACACATGATCATCATGCATCAACTCATGACACATCTTCTTCTTAATCTTGACTTGATGATCTTCAACACATGAAGTCATCCCAAGTTATCCTTATTTGTGAAACCTAACATATTGTAACGTCCCAAAAATTTGAAATTTGAAAACATAAAGTTTTTGAATTATTTTTGCAATATATTTTATCTGAATTTGGAGTTTATGGTATTTTTCTGAAATTTGGTCGAAATTCCAAAATTTTAAGAAGCTCAAAAAGAAACAAACCTTAGTAATACCCTAAAAGGAAATGTGCAAATGATAGAAAGATAAAATTTCAAATATGAATCTGAAAATATGATCTAGTATAAGGAGGGAGAAACCTGAGTTAAAATATAACAAAATCTCATTTTGGAAATAATGGACATTAAGATTTGAAATCCAATTAGAGAAGCAATGGCTAAAGGAGCACTATTAACTTACATTTCAATTGGTTGGAAAAATTTAGACCTAAACTTTATGCAAAAACTGAAATTAATAATTTTGAATGTGAAATAGAAATTCTAATTAAAAATCCAAAATTTAAATTAAAGCTTGAGCTTTCATTTCCCCTTTCTTTTCCATTTTCCCCTCTCTCTTACATGTGGACCCCACTTCCTATTCCTCTCTCTCTCCTTCTCTTTTCTCTCTACCCTGCCAGCGGGCCCGACCCTTTTTCCTTGCCGACCGCGCCGTCCAGACCCCCCACGCAGGCGCCCCTTCTTCCTCCCTCTTTCCCTCCTCCTCCCTTCTTCCATGGACAGGCTACTTCCACGTCGCCCTTCCCTCTCTCAGCGCTGCGCCGAATCTCGCCAAATCTTTGCCGCGCTGCCCCCACCCTGCTCTGAACGCGCTGCTCGCTCGGTCGCATCGCGTCGAGCCACGCGCCTCTGAGCCCCGTCCGCGCGGCGCCTTGCCCGGCGGTCCTTCCCTCGCTCCGCCCGGTCCTCTGCCAACAACGCCTTCCCTCCTCCGGCTATAAGAGGCCTTGGCCCTCCCTCACCCCCTGCACAACCCTATCGCCCCCTTGCTCCATCTTTTCCCCATCCCAGGCCGAGCGCTTCCACGCCCGTGAGCCGCCGTTGCCACCTCCACGCCGCCCCGGCCGCTCCGACGAAGCCTTGCCATTCTGACCGCGTCACGGCGGGTCATTGCTCCCCAGCTACCTCTCCTCCAAACTAATTGGACTTCCATGCCTTGAAGATCACCGCACGGCTGATCCTCCCCGCCCCCCCGGCCGAATGCGCCTCCACCGACGCCATCCCTTCCACGGAGCACCACCTCCCAATTCCGCGCTGTGGGAGCGACTACTCGGTGCCCTGAACCTCCTCCAAGCGACGGAGAAGCTCCTCGTCGCCCGAGATCTTTCCCCCACGACGACCTCCCCGCGCCGCCCATGACCTCCGCCGCCGGCCCGCCTCAGGCTCTCTCCTATCCGAACAACCGCAAGGTGAGCATCCCTAGTGCCTCTTAATGCTCGTGCGCACGTTAAATTTTCCCCTTCACCTCGCCGGCGCCGGCGCTCCGTTTCATCCCCGCCTCTGGCCATTCAAGCTGCCACCGACCGCTTCCGACACCACCACTACCCGCGTAGACATTGCCGGGAGCTTCCTCATTCTCGTGGGGACCCATTTTTCTGGTCACCGGCGTCTTCCCGGCCGCCCTTCGCCGGTGACGCCGCCGCCTGCCCCACCCCTCACCATCCCCTGTTCTCGGCTGGCAGCGTCCCCTGTTTCTCCCCCAGCTGCTGCTCAGTTCTTCTAAATTGAAATCCCATGTTTATCACAACACGCCCACCGCCTGGTTGGTCAGCCCAGTCAAGCTGCGGGATCAGATAGCAGGTCTCGAGATCGATTCCAGAGATGGCTCGTTTTGCCATTTCTTTTTGATTTGATTTTTGTAGTCCGTTTTAGGTAAGAAAAATTGTATAAAATTTGAGACTGACTTAGTGTAACTAATAAGTTTAATTAGGATATAAAATAAGGTTGCTTAAAAATTAATACTTGATTACTTGTTGTATGAACAATTAATATAGCTCAAATATTATTTGTCTAATTACCAATTATAGGCATTAATAAAATGTGGTTTAGTGTATAGTCCAAAAGTAATAAGAATTCTAATTAAAAATACATCCATAGGAGGTACAAAATTTATTAGTATATATACATGAACTTAATAAATGTTTAATCATGGATTAGTTATTATTATCATATCTGTATGATTAGTAAGCCAATAGCATATATTTTCCCAAGATTAAAGGGAGAACTTGAGAAAAACTGGTGAAGCTAATAAAATTTAAATAAGGCGTTAGGGAGTTTATGTATGATTTAAATTCGGAATAGATGCCATGATAAATAATTAGTATGACTTAAACATTCAAATTGTAAATCTAATTATTTAATAAAGGCTTTGGATAAATGTCTATACCTAATAATGGTGGCCCTTAATTAACATGTAAACATAGAGGCCCAATAATTGTCATGCCACCATTAAACAAACCCCAGTGCCATATCCTAATATAATAGCCCTAGGTCATCATGATTCAAAATCATAACACGGACATATAAATACTCTAAATTGAACGTGTAAGCAATGACACGAGTAAACAGGGTCGCATAAAATGCTACATACCAAGTTTTGCCAGATAACTAAGTTTAAGCTAAAATTAGGGATGAAGATAAGCCTAATAATAGCTAAAGTATGAGCAAGCTAATAATAGTGCCATTAATTAAATCTTATTCCTAACACTACCTTTAGTGCATAATAAAAGTAAGCACAATTGTATATAGAGCAAGCTGGGACCCGTGCCAATGGATCATAATTCGAATTAAAACTTAGGCTAGCGATAAATGAAAATGCGTAAGATATGATAATGGGATTGTTAAAGCCTGAAATTTTAATTAAATTATCATATATGAATAAATAATGAGCCTTTACTATTTGTCTTAATCTAATTAATAAGAAAAGGCATATATAAGAGATTATTCCAAAACTTAATAAAGATATCCAAGTTAAAGTTAAGGAAATAAAGTGGGTTATATTGATTCGTCGGAAATTATGATTTAAAAGGACTTAAGTTCTAATATAAGAAATTCCTAGACCTAGCTTTTTGGACAAGTGTTAGAATACTTTTGATTAAAATATTTATAGAATAAGTACAGGTCTCATCCATCCGTCCAGTTTGCCTCCACCATAACCTAAGTTGGAAGGAATACATACCCAGCCAGACTTGTACATCGATACATAGGTCTACCTAACTCATAGAACTTCCTTGATAAATATAAAAATAATAAAAAGAAGTCATTAAATAAAAAGATCAAGTTATCGTATGCTATTACCAACCTTGCCTCAACTCATCGAATCACCCATTAACTCAAAGTAAAACTAAATTAAGTTTATTCGGATTTGTTTGGATCTTTTGAGTTATTTGCTTTTATTTGGATTCAGTTGTTTATCGCGTAATTAGAAATTGGAATTCGTGAAGACCCATTTGATCAAGTGAGGTCAGGCTCGAAGTGAAGATAAACGCCAACTCAGGAAAAAGCATCGTGTGAGCCCAAGACCGCGGTAAACCGCGCCAGGCGAGTCAATACTTTGATCATGTTGAACCTACATTTTCTGCAAATTACTTTGGTTTAAATTATCAAATTGCATGCTGTTATTTTATATGCAAATACATGTTTAATTTAAGATTTAGTTATATGCTCATTGCTTGCTTGGCTAATATTACTCCTCCTTTGGATTACTTGATTATGTGAACTTTGTCGCCCTAGCAAAATTACAATAATAACCTTTCGAAAGTAAGTCCGTAATTTATATGCCATACTCAGTAATGTTTAGGTACTCATGGGCGCGAGAGCGCCCAAGCATCGCTTTTAATCCTGAGAAAAATTGGTTGGGCAGTCATGGTGTAATGACTGGTGTATGTTGAATATGGTTATTTTATATTCCCAAAAACCTCGAATTGCTTATTTATCTGGGCGGATGGTTCGGGGGTATGGTGCAGTGGTGCACGAGAGTGTGGTTTGTGGTAGAACCGTCCAGATATCACTAAGGACCGAATCTTGTCATGTCAACCCGTGTAAAACAGTACAACCACAAGTCTGTAAACTACAACTTGGCTAAGTAAATTTATCGAAACCCCTGGAATCATCTCACTGGTAGTGGATAGAAGTGGATATGCAAGGGCAAGAGAAGGCCTAAAGGGACACCGAGTGGAGGGTGACGTTTCCCAGTCGTGCTAGCGCAGAGGGGAGTGGAGCCCGTACGCTAGTATCCGTGGGGAACATCCCGTGCATAGATGGGACCCACCGCAAGTGGGAGCAGCCCATAAGGTGAGATGACAAAAGGGACTAGATACTTTGAAAAGTCATTGTGACGATCTGCTCAACCACATGACTAAGGAATCATGTGGGGCAACGAGGTGATTGTCTCTTGTGGTGAAAGTGTACAAACTCTGCAGAGTCTAAAACTATTCGAATAGCCGTGCCCACGGTCATGGGCGGATATGGGAACTTAACCAGATATAGTTCTATTTCAAAATGTTTTGTGGATGGGATTGGAAAAGTGAAGGGCGAAGGATTGCCCTGGTTTGGAATTGTCCTGGGTGTCGTCCCAGTGGTAAGTTAAGCGGCTGTAACGCTGAAGAAATTGCTATATGGTGCAGATGCCATGTAACGGTGGATGGAATCTGAATCGATATTAATAATGCATTTTCTTGTACATTATGATTTGGTTCAAATTGCTAGGTCTTAGGGATTTTTAAGTAATTGTATTCAAAAGCACTCTACGCAAAAATAAAATAACCCGAGCCTTCCTTTGATAAGCCATGCATACTATTTAATTGCATTCTGTGTATTGGCTCGCGGAGCACGGGGTCGGAGTGCTCATGCTCGCTTTTGCGACAAAATTCAGAATCAAGAAATCAAATCACCTCGCCTCAGCAACAAGATTGGACAAGCTGGCCGAGAAGATGAAGATGTCAAGGGCTAGGTCGCGAACCTCCAGTTGGCTGCCTGTGGGCATGTCCTGAAGGTCCCACCTGTGTGCTTCGTTCTTCCGCTGCTGCAATTTAATGATTTCGGCCTAATCGGCCCATGAGTAAGTTTACTATTACATTTACGCTTTCGCATGATATGTATTTTGATATTCAGAACTGTAAACTGTGAGCACTATCTACTGATCCAGGGAATAGTGCAGAAAATCACAGAGGAATCCGGATGTTAATATCTGGGCTCTTACACATATTCATCCAACTCATGGAAACCGTTAGTCCATAAAACAATTGTCATCAATTACCAAACTTCACCATTAACACATAATGGAGGGACTAGATTCAACAATCTTCCCTTTTTGGTAATTCATGACAATCTCAACAAATAATGAGATATAAATTGAATATAAAATCATTTGAATTCAAAGTGTGGTACTACCGCCGTTATAAAATCCGGTACTACCGCTCTGCGGTAATTCGGCAAAGTTGGCGCGATAGTTCCGCTTGAGCCGGAACCAAACTTGGCGCTCTCTGAAAAAAAAGGCTCTGCTCTGCCTCTGGAGGTTCCATTTATGATAATAGTATATAGGTGAAAATGACTAAATGATGGACAATTAAGTGTATAAGAGAAGGTAAAGCATTATTCGACATATAGATTAAAAATTTTAATTTCTCCCCAATGAATATGTTATCACATTTCTCCCCCATTAGCATTGGCATTTCTATTACTTCTCCCCCTGTTGTGGTTACAGACCAAACATAGAGAGAGTATGGTAGTGGAGAGTTAGGTGAGCAATGGTTTAGGGTTTTCGCCCATGGCCTGTGTTGTATATATATATATATATATATATATATATATATATATATATATATATATATATATATCCACATGGGGAGTGCTTTTACAATTATACCCTTACATCCGAGTATTCCCCACATGGGCACTTATGTCATTACACATGTTCCATTCTGGGCCTTACATTCCTCTAACAGGCCTGCTGGGCTTAGGTGGAGGCCACCCCTACGACACCCCCATTTGGCATTATCACAAATTTTAAATTTCCCCCTGTTGTAGGGATGGCCCAATCCCCCGTGACTGGGCCGTGCAACTAGTCCAACATGTAATAGGCCCAATAGTGTAGAGGAATATACCAGTGTAAATATACCAATGTACCCTCATCCTTTGTAAATACTAAGGGGTAGAATGGGGATTTCCCATTCTACCCCACTCATATATATAAACCCCAGGAGGGGCAAAGGGGCAGATCCTCTCATTCTCACCAACATTCCCACAGGCTTCGCTCTCCTCTTCCTCCTCTGCTAGTCCCCCTCTTTCCTGTTTAGCCCGTAGCTACAACACTCCCCTATTATCCAAGGCTATTATCACAAATTTCAATGCTATTATCACAAATTTCTCCCCCATTTGGCATTAAGCACCAAAAGAGACAATTAACACCAAATAGCATTGATTAGCATAACAACAAGGGAAGGTGACAAGTTAAGCCATTAAAGGAGATTTTTCATCATAAGGAGCTTGATACCAATTGTATTTTTTTTATTATGAGGAGCTTGATATCAATTTGATTCATCTTAATATGGTTATGAAGGAATATGAAACTAAATGCAAATGATCAATTGATGCCACTTAAAATAACTAAAGATATTTGAAAGACATTCAAATAATCTTACTCATGAAAGCTTCTTGAAGACTTTTGAAGTTTTCTTCATTTGGTATTTGATACCACTTGATATAATACCACTTGAGTTGACACCATTTGTATATAAAACACTTGTAGCATGTGGATCATTTCCTGATTTTGCATTCCAAGTGACCATTAAAAGCTTCCTAAAAAACTGACTTACAAATGTGCAATAAATCTAAGAAAAATTGTCAGTATAGATCAACAATGGAGGATCAAAAGTCATAATCATAAATATGCTGAAAAACATGACTTTTCTGAAATTTCAGCATTTTGACATGAAGAGAAAAGCACAGAACTTTCTCAAAACAAGTTGAAATGATTTGAAATTTTGCAGAAATGAATTTTAGACCCCTAAGAAACTTTTCCAAAAAGAAGTTTTGAAAAAGGAGTCTTCTTTCAAAAGATATGGTAAAATGCACTTTGAAAGTAAGAGAATGAATTGATTTTGCATCAAAAGCTAAAAATCCAAACCAATTGGATTTTCATGGAGTATTTTGCTTTTTTAGCTTCATATGATCTATAAATACTATTTTAAGCTAAGATCCACAAAGAAATCTTGCTCAAATAGCTAAACTCATTATATGCAAGAATAGGTTATTTTGGGTCAAATG
This sequence comes from Dendrocalamus latiflorus, assembly GCA_017311315.1. Classification (NCBI taxonomy): domain Eukaryota; kingdom Viridiplantae; phylum Streptophyta; class Magnoliopsida; order Poales; family Poaceae; genus Dendrocalamus; species Dendrocalamus latiflorus. Next base: position 26,981,124 of record CM029670.1, on the reverse strand, counting down.
TAGTTTTTGGATGAGATTCAAATGAATATAACTTTTCCATGATTGGTCTTTTGCAAAAGCTTTGAACTAGAGAAATATTTGAAATGACCAACCCTTTGAGTTTTGTGTAGACTACTTTTTCAAATACTCAATAGATTATAATTTAGAGAAATATGATGTTTAATCCAAAAACAATATCATATAAGATTCTTTTGGGGCCAAATCTTCCTTTTGATTTCTAAAAATAGAAATTTTTACTCAAAAGGCTTTGAAATCATTTGAAATACATAGTTAAGTACTTTTATTTAGTTTTTCACAATTTTAGCCCTTTTAAACAACATTTTTTATTTTTGACCAAAGAGGCTCTTTTGAAAAGGTAATATTGCATATCATTTGATTTTTACTCCATGAATAGCCAAAGAGAATGAAACACATTCATTCCCAAGAACCATAAATCATTTTTGGGCAAATAAGTAAAATAATTTTTTCAATAGTAATATTTTACCCTTTTTGCTTTAGTAAGCACAAAAGTATTATATATGTTTTTCACAAAGAAAAACTCCCCCTTACACAAAGGTCTCTTCTTGGTAATTTCTTTTCCTTTGACACAAAAAGGTTCTCCTCTTCTTGATTTTCTTCTCTTCTCTTATCTCTTCCTCCTTTGATTAACAAGGATTCTTCTTATGTCATCTAGCACAAGGATTAATGGGTACCACTTGTTAACCACTTGTCCATAATTTGTACCACTTTGATCTTTATGTCACTTAAGATGACATTTGAAATTACTTGTGAGAATATACCACTTGTAAATAGAAATGTCATTTGAAATAGCACTTGGTGGATGATATCATTAGATGATACACCACTCGTAAAGGTGGATATCACTTGGAAGAAGATGATATCATAGGTGAAAGAGTAGATACCACTTGAAAAAATGGATGATATCACTTGATAAGATTTGAGTGAAGTACATGTCGATGTCAAGATGACTAAAAGTCTACCACTCTTTTGAGGTAATGCCACTTTATGAAAAGCAAAGGATTAATATGGCATGTGAGGTCAAGAAATACATGAGGGTATCTAGCAAGGATAAAATGGATCATCTTGACTTTGAGGAGCAAGAGGAAATGGCTGAGGAAATTGGGAATCAATTTTCGAATCAAAGCAGCCACTTGCTAGAAATATCGGAAGTACCGCCGTTTCACCACCGGTAGTTCCGGAAAATGGAAGTACCGCTGGATGGCTGCCGGTAGTTCTGATTTTTCTGGGAGCACGCCAAGAGATTGGATTTTTGAGGAGAGCTTTGATATACTATTGTACCATGCTCCAAAGTTTTTCACAAAGAAACATAAATCTCTTATGGAGCATTTCCAACTATATGCCATGATTAAAACCTTTTTCAATATAGTTTTTAGCAAATTTAGCTTTCAATTTTTCACAAGCAAACTCATTTTCAATAAAATCTTCAAGATTGTAAAAATGAGCATTTAGTGTAATTTTGAGCATTCAATTACATGTATGAGTTTTAAATACCCTTGAGAGACAATATACATTAATAGTTTGGGCTCAAATGGCAAAACTCACTTAAGTGCTAGATTGTGACCACTTAGGTCAATTCAATATTTTGGATGAGTTTTGAAATCAAATAACTTTTAATTGGTTGGCCTTTTGGAAAACTTTTGAATACCAATAATGTTTGAAATAGCCAACTCTAGGTTTTTGGTATTGAACACATTTTCAAATTCCTTTTAGAATTGATTTTGGGGAATTTTTGAGTTTAAAGCCAATGCAAGATACTTAATTGATAGTTTTGGGTTAAAAAAACGTTTTTACTTGAAATAAGTTTTTCTAAAGCCAAAACCTTTCTAAAACCATTGAAATGTATTTGTATACATTTTTCAACTAGTTTTGCAAAGATATATTAATAATTTTAAAATTTTGACTTTTGACTAAATGGCTCAATTTTGAAAAACACTTCTAACACTTAATTAATTTGGGCACACTTAGGGATGTGATACACATGAATATGATTTAGCACTCCCCCTTAATGTGCCACTAATATCTTGCTCATAATTTACAATAATGAAATTTAAGCACAAGAGCAAGAGCACCCCTTTTAAATGATTTTCATGCAATGCAACCTACACAAGGCTAGGGGCTAAATAAATAAATTCAAATGTAGATATTTGTTACCGAGATGGCATTGGTTCATGATTTGGCAAGATCATCCTCAAGCTTGGCTTCCATTTGTGCATATAGTGGAGTTCACCTCTTCATGAATAGCCAAGCCTCCAATGCCTCTCCAAGTACCCATTAGGCATTTAAGCACATTTTGGTACCCAAAACTTGGTTGGGTCCATTGATGTTAGTCACAATAGATTTGAGCATCCAAATGGCCCTAACATTTAAATTTTGTGATCTAACATCTTTAGCAAACACATTGGCATTTTTATCTTTCCTAAGCAAATAATGTTCATTAATGAGAGATGGCTTAGGAATGATACCTTTGGGACAATCCTTACTCAAATGTCCCTTTTCCCGGCAATTGTAGCAAGTTTGGTAATTATTACCTCTTCTTATCTTTTTGCCTTGCTCTTTGCCTGTTTGCCTATTCTTTGATGGATTATTCTTGTTTTCCACCTTATTGGGGCACTTAGAGGCGAAGTGACCCGTTTCATTGCAACCATGGCACTTCACTTTCTTTGTGTGTCTTGCATTGTGCCTTGTCTTGCTATTCTCCTTCTTGGAGATGAAACCAATACCTCTCTTGTCATTTGATTTTCTTTGACTATACAATATCTTGTCAAGAGAGGCCTTCCCTTTGTAGCTTTTCTTCAAGTCTTTTCTCAAACTTATGACTTGGGCCTTGAGATCGTTATTTTCCTCTACAATGTTAGTATTGCAATGCATAGAGGAAGTAGAAGCATCTATATTTGAGCAACAAGGTAAATCAAGCAAATCATCACAAGATGTGGATACATTAATTTTAGATGAGTTGCAAGAACTAGGAACTACACAAGACATATCATCTATTAAATTACATGTAATTCCTATATCCACATTTGGTTTACAATATTCCTTGAGAAGAAGAATTTCATGTTCTTCTTTTAGCTTGTTATAATTATTTTGAAGTGAGACATGTTCATTCTTTAAAATCTTATATTTAGCTTTTTCTTTCCCAAGGAATTCATTTAATTCTTCTACCATATCCATCAACTCATTATAAGAAGGTGCATCATCATTATCATCAAATTTTACCTTCTTGTTACCTTTTGCCATGAAGCACCGAGTTGATATGGAGAGAATAGTGGATTCTTCATCGTCGGAGCTAGAAGTTGAGCATTCTTCTCCTGATATCCACTCTTGTATGCAATCTTCGTCACTTGATGTGGACATTTCATATTTGTCTTGAATTTTAGTCCACATATCATGAGCATTATCGAGATTGCATATCGTGTTGAACACCTCTACACTCAAAGCACTAAATAAAATGTTAGTAGCTTGAGCGTTGAGATGTGAGCATTTCTCATCCTCAATTGTTGGAGCAAGAGGATCCTTAGGAGGAGAAAAGCCCACATCTACAATCCGCCATATTTTTGGGCTCATGGCCTTAAAATAATAAATCATGCGGATTTTCCAATTATAATAATTTGTCCCATCAAATAGAGGTGTGTCATCTAGGTGCACAATCCCACTAGTTGCCATCCTTTAACTCTCTAGGCGGTTAAGCCTAATATATGAGAGACCAAACTCTGATACTACTTGTAAGATCGAGGAGGCCGACTAGAGGGGGGTGAATAGGCGGTCTAAAAATTTTCTTCAAATTAATATTAGCAATTCAAGACCTTTTCTATTTGTCTAAACCAAGTATATAATGCGGAAGCTAAAAACAATTTGGTTTAGCTCAAATAGCGACTAAGTTAAGAAAATTCGCCTAAGTGCACCAACAATACAAACCTAGGTCAAGGTTTGCAATCATAGGTTTACAAGCAATCAAATAATGCTAAGTAAGTAAATTGCTTGAATGTAAAAAGAGTACAAGAAAGCAAACCACAAATGACACGTTCTCTTTTTACCATGGTGTTCAGAGACTTACCAGTCTCCCCTAGTCCACGTTGAGGTTAGCCCAAACGAATTGGACCGGCTCCACGAATTAAGCCTTTCACCTCAAATCCACTAGTGGTAGCTCTTCCCCGCTCTGGGTAGGTGAGCTCCAACCTTCACACACACCGGGCCTTCTCACAAGCTTCTTTGAGAAGATCACCGGGCACGACACCTCCAACACCGTCTAGGAGTCGGTAAACTCTATGAGTAACAAGTCAAGTCCCTCACTTGACTCTTATCACGTGCAACGAATGCACAAGTTCAATCCAGACACAAAGTCCTCCTCTAGATGCAACACATGCACTCTAGATCACCTCTCCTCTCTCACAAAGTGCAACACATGCACAATTGAGTGGAGAGCCTCACACTAGCTCAAAAGAATGAAATGGAGTCCCAAAAACCTTACCCCAACCGGCCACAAGGGAGTATTTATAGCCCACACCTTGAAACTAGCCGTTGGAGTCAAAAACAGGATTTTGCGGAACTACCGCCGTTATAGGAGCGGTACTACCGCTCCCCATCATAACGGCTAGAAAAATAGCCGTTAGTCAGTCATTTGCGGAACTACCACAGTTATAAAATGCGGAACTACCGTTCTGCGGTAGTTCCGGGAAGTCGGCGCGATACTTCCACTCCCGGTTTTTCAGCACAGACAACACTCAGAAAAACGGTCATAACTTTTGACTCCGATGTCGGAATTGTGTGATCTTGGACTCTATGGAAAGCTTATTCAGAGGGTTACACAACCCATCTATTTGCATGATCTCAAACACATTAGATCAATGCATCCAAAAGAGTCACTCCCATGGTCTAATGTCAAAGAAAATAACAATAAACCATTTTAGACCATGCCAAGGGATAATGCATGATCTCCAACTTTTGCAAAACACATTTGCAAACTTAGATCATGTCACAAGGAGTAGGTACATGGACTTCAACCTTTTGCAAAACACATTTGCAAAGTATAGTCACATGTTACAAGGATTTGCCACATGAGCTTCAACCATTCGCAAAACACATTCGCAAATGCAAGCCTCATGCCAAGATGAGCTAGAGCAAGTGAGATTGAGTCATGAACACATGTTGAGACTCAAACTACTAGACATGACCCCTCTTAATAGTACGGCAACCTATACTAGCAATCCGGTCTTTCAACCAAACACCAAGACCGGTAAAAGACTAGGAACACATCCTTAGCCCTAGCTAGTCATACCTTTGCCTTGGGCCATCGTCTCGATATGCATCAACTCATGATGCATCCTTTTCTGTAACTCCATCAACACATGATGGCCTTCACTTAACTTGATCAACACATGACATCATGCATCAACTCATGACACATCTTCTTCTTAATCTTGACTTGATGATCTTCAACACATGAAGTCATCCCAAGTTATCCTTATTTGTGAAACCTAACCTATTCATCCAACTCATGGAAACCATTAGTCCATAAAATAATTATCATCAATTACCAAACTTCACCATTAACACATAATGGAGGGACTAGATTCAACAATCTTTCCTTTTTGGTAATTCATGACAATCTCAACAAATAATGAGATATAAATTGAATATAAAATCATTTGAATTCAAAGTGCGGTACTACCGCCATTATAAAATCCGGTACTACCGCTCTGTGGTAGTTCCGCAAAGTTGGCGCGGTAGTTCCGCTTGAGCCGGAACCAAACTTGGCGCTCTCTAGAAAAAAGACTCCGCTCTTCCTCCGAAGCTTCCGGGCTCTGGAAGTACCGCTCTGGATAGCGGAACTACCGCACCCTACGGTAGTTCCAGCGTTGAAATCGCCGGTACTTCCGATCCGCGAAATCTCTAATTGCATCCGGAGGGTGCTATTTGGAAAAAAGGCTCCGCTCGCAATCTGGAGCTTCCGGTCGCATATTCATTTGAACTATTTGAGGAGTTCAATCTATATTTTAGATCTAAGAAATGCATTAGCATATGAGAAAGTGATTTTGAATGCATACCTCTTTGATTTCACCTTTTCATCCAAATGAGACTAAGCTATAATATACTTTGAACAAACATATTAGTCTCATATATACATTTGTCATTATCACCAAAACAATATAAAAGTATTTGTCATTAACATCAAAATCTCATAATGGCATTTGTCATTAACACCAAAACCAACTTAAACGAAGCTTGATCTTTCACACTGGAGGCTTGCCAACGTACGACCACCACCGATGGTCGACCGCTCCCGACCTACGTTCACACACGATGGTCGACTGCTTCTAACTTACGACCATGAGGTGTGATCGACAACTTCTAATTTACGACCATGAGCACTGGCCAATGTGTTTTGACTTACGACCACGAGGTGTGGTCGATGTCTTCTGACTTATGATTGCGAGCGTTGGTCGATGTGTTCCAACTTACAACCACGAGGTATCCTCGATGGTTTCTGACTTACGAGTACGAATGATGGTCATCGGCTCCGATGTACGACTATGAGCCATTGTCGAAGGCTCCCGATTTAGGACCACGGTCGATTGTCGACTGCTCCCGACCTACAATCACGCAAGATGGTCGATGACTTCCGACTTTATGACGACAAGGTGTGCTCGAGGACTCTCGACCTACGACCATGAGGTGTGGTCGATGTCTTCGACTTATGACCACGAGGTGTGATCGACGGCTTTCGACTTACTTGACGGATTTCAAAAAATTTAGAACATGTTTGTATGCATATTCTAAAATTTTTTATCATCCGTGAGTTTTAAAACATGTAGTATGATAAATTTTAAAAATCCCTAGCAACGCATGGGTATTCAGCTAGTAAACAAATTAATACTGAAAAGAAATATAACATGCATGATGCTTATATACTGGAGTTCCCTCGTATTAAATACATGGAAATTATAATCCGCTCTAATATAAGTGGGCCAATAGAAGACCTTAATTTGGTGTTCTTCAACTAAAGAAAACATGTCACAATGAAGTTTAAGCCTCACCCCATGCATTTAGTCCATGTCACAATGAAAAATAATAACCGCATGGCTTCTTTATGTTCTAATTTTTTCATTGAGAATTATTAAATTTTGATTATAGTGGTCCAACAAATGAAACATCTAAGCATTGCTTTATTCCTCGCAAAAAAAACATTGCCTTACATGATATACTTAGAAAGGTGAAACAATCAATATGCCTTTGGAAAATTCATTTGGTTTACATATCAAAACAGTATACTCACACTAGTCATAAAAGACATCATTATGGTCTCCAAAATACAAATTTAACCACTAATTTCTATTATAATATGCTTATTATTGGTGGTCTAATACCGATCTAACGTATGATAATTTGGATTCGGGGGAACTCTCAGAGACCTGGCTATGATCACACAGAGAAAAGAGACCTAGCTATGATCACATAGAGAAAAGACATAGGAATTTTTATAAAAGTTCAGGTCTTCTCCTGTGAGAATAATAACCCTACTCCTATGTGGATATTGCTCGATCAGCTGATTACAATTGGGAAAGAAAGTAATGCGGAATGTCTTGCGCTACTTCGGTTGCCTCTGGCCCTCCTCTCTTTTCCTAACATCTACCCTTATTTACCGTACAAAGATGTGGTGGTTGTTCCATGCCAAGAAACACCTTAACGTTTTAAATGAGTAACCGTCGTGCGAGTTATTGGCAGCGACGTGAAGCCTCTTCGCCGTTAGCCAGTTATCACCAGGAATAAAAAGAAGTTATGTGCATATATTCCAATGAATAAGTACATACATTAACCACCTTATCAGACAGACCCATGATGTAGCAGGTTGTTGTAGACAAGCTAGTCAAAGTTAGGCTTAGCGTAGAAGAGTTTACGACCACAAGGCGATCGCAGAATAACTTACAACTATGTTATACTAGAAAGACTTACGACTATGTCATGCTTGTAGAAAGACTTACAACCATGGAGTGGTCGTGGAAAGGCTCACGACCAGGGAGCGATCATGGAAGGGCTCACGACCACATGGTTAGGTCTCTCCCTTATGGATATAAGGGGTATACTTAAGAAGTAGAATAACATGCTAATACTATTTACAGATAAATAGTAAATTAAGGATTATTATATACTCGTCATGTAGGCCTCCAACTTCAAGTGAAAATAACTTACTTGAGAAAAAAGGTTGTAGACTAGTGGTAATCGAAAGCAAAGCTTTTTGATTGCTATTTCATTTGACCAGAAATAGACTTGGTCAAAAAGTTAATTTCGCTTAAGTTATAAAGAATTCCCAAATGACATTGCTCCTTTGGTGATTGAAACAAGTTTCAACTATCATGGGGGGCAGAAAACTCAAGGAGCAGGAACCTTTGCTCTAGACTTATGACCAAAGATGGTCATAGGAGATCTCATTCTTCGACCAGTGGAGGCCGAGAAGAAGAAGTGGCACCAGTTAGCTAGAAGGTTGCAGAGGAGATGCAAAAATTGGACGTCCTTCATTAGGGTAACCTTGTAACATCCCAAAAATTTGCTTTCTGAAAAATTTAATTTTAAATTATTTGAGCTTTATTTGGATTTACCCTGAATTTCTGTTTTTGAAAAGCTAGATTTGAAAAGTATTTTAAGAAAAACCTAAAACTTATTATTAAGTAAAATGATATTTTGATTTTATATGAAAATCCTAGTTCAAAATAATTATTTGGAGTTATTTGGCTTTTCTTTGGTTTCCTGGATTTTCTGGGATTTAAAAATGTATTTTCGAAATTAAAAAGTATTTTAAGTATAAAAATTAAATATCAACATTAGTTGTAAATATTTTATTGAAGTCCAAAATGTCTCCAGGAACTTCTGTGAATTTTTCTGGAATTTTTGGAGTTTATTTCGTATTTTTCGGAGCTTATTTGAATTTTCTGGGCTTTTTTGAAAATCTGGAAATCAAAAATAAAAATCAAATCCTCTCTTCCCGCCCCCGGCCGCCAAGTGGACGGTTAGGATCGGCCCACATCGCCCGGCCGATCCCGCCTCTCCACTTCCCCCGCTCGCCACCTGGCCAGCTCGGATGGCGCCACGTCGCCCCGCCGGCCCAATCCGGCCCGTCCGCCCCGCGCTCCTCCCTCGGCCGCCCGATCCCCATCCGGCCGCCCGCATCCTCCTCTCCCCTCTCCCTCGCTGCCTCCCGGGCCCGGCCCGTCAGCCACCCCGCCTTCCTCATCCCTCGGGCCGACATCTGGCCGGTCCGATGCGCGCCGCGTCGCCTGTGCGGGCCATCCAGCCGTCCGCGCCCCGCTCCTCTCTTCTCTCTGACTCGCGGGCCCCGCCTGTCAGCCGCTCGCGGCCTCGCTCCCGCTGCCACCCGGCCCCGCCTGTCAGGCCCGTCGTCCCCGCGGAGCCGCCCCTTTCCTTTCTTTCCCCCCTCTTTCCTTTCTCGCCGGCCGACCGTACCCGAGCCGAATCCGGCCTTTCCCTCCGTCTTCTCTCCGGTTTTGCAAGCCCCGGACGCCGCCGCGACCGAATCCCCGATCTCCCGTGCTCCCCTTCCATCGGCGCCCCCTCTTTCCCGTTTCTCCCCCTTTCCTTCCTTTTTCCGGCCGACACACCGGCGAGCAATCCCGCGCCCGTGTCCCCTCCTCCGCCCCTATAAATACCTCCCTCGGCTCCGCCTCTTCCCGCACCACCTCCCACAGCCTTCCACCTTCACTCCCGAGCCCCGTAGCACCCCAGCGCCGTGCGCCCTCTCTCCACGAGCTCCGCCACACTCCGGCGAGCTTTTGCCGACGCTTCGGTCATCCCCGGAGCCAGCCACCGCCACCCCAAGCACCCCCGTGCCCGCGCCATCCTCCCCGACGCTTCGGCCATCCCTTCCCGCCGCCGGAGCACCGTCGCCCCGGAGGACCCGAGCTGCGCCACCGTCTTCCTCGTCGCAGGCCGCCTCCGCTCGTCCCCGAGCCTCGCCGACCCCTCCGTTGGACCTGCCTCCGCTCCAGGACCGCGTTTTGGACCTCATCCGCACCCCTCCGACCCTCCCTAGCCGCCGACGAACCTGCCTCCGGCCACCTTCGCCGGCCTCCCCTCCGGCAGGTAACACAAAAGAATTGATTGCCCTATATGGGTAGGCAAAGCCTCCCCGCTCACTTGGCTATCACCGCTCGCTCTCCCCTCCCCCGACTCCCTCGGCGCGCGTTCGAGCCCTCGGCTCCGCACGCTGAGGTTGAGTTTTCGTTATTTATCCGCGACTGACAAGTGGTCCCCACACGTCAGCGGCCGCCGGTCTGCGCTGGCCACTGCCGCCTGGGCCCTACGCCTTTGTGCTGGACTCTGACAAGTGGGCCCGGAGTCCAGTGGGTCCCATGTGTCAGAGGTCAAATCAGTGGGCTCACTGTCCAGTGGGTCCCACATGTCAGTGACCGCCAGTGGTTACTGTTCAGTGGGCCCCACCTGTTAGTCCCTCGGAATAAAAATAGAATTTAAATCTAATATTCCAGTGGGCCCCACCTGTCAGAAATTTGGGAATTTCTAGATTTGTTCAAATCTGAGATTTTCGAATGAGCATAACTTTCTCATTTTAACTCCAAATCCAGCCATTCAAATTTCTAAATTCATCTAAAATCGTAATCTATCTAACTATGGCCTTTGTTGAATTTTTGGATTTTAGTTGAATTTTTATTTGTATTTATTTGCTTTGTTTGCTTCGTCTTTCCTCGCGTAGATTCCAACGTTGTCGACGATCCCTCTTCACAGCAACAAGAAGACCCAGAAACCCTGCAAGAAGGCAAGTCTCCTTTGATCATCTTGAACCTATGCTTTTGAAATGTTTTTAAAATATTTTAAATTATGTGCATTTCTATTTGCATAAAGTCACTAGTTCAAATCTTTAGGAATTAGTTATTCCAACTTTGTTATGCCCTCATTTGACATTGATTGCCATGTACCTTGTCACCCTAGAACTTCCTTTGTCTCAATAATGAGATTACTATTAATCTTTGTGAATATTAGTCGGGTAGGTTAATGCTTAGTCATGCTATCTATTAACTTGGGAAGATCTTGAAAATGGGAAATTATGACTGGACCCTTGTGTTTACAAATGTAGTGGTAGTTGGAGTTGCCACTGATCTTTTAAAATAAAATAAAAATGTGAAAGTTGGTTTAGATTAGGGTGGATGGCTGTTTGGGTTGGTGCAGTAAGCACGAGAACTTGTTAAGTGTATGTTCCACCCTAGTCAATTAAGGACCGACGCTTGTGTTTGTCCAAACTGAGCATTAACCGTACAACCACAAGTCTATATGGGTACGACCTAGCTGACTAACTTATGATAGTCTAGTTTAGGTGCCACCAGTGGAAAGTGGATGCCAGGGATGGACTGGTTATTCACAGTGAGGGACAGGGATTTACTGTACTCATATGGCGCAAGAGGGGGCTTCAGGTTGGGCGGATTTAACCCTCCTGCGGTGAAACCTCAGCGGGTGGTATCTAGCTAGATTAGAGTAAGGTAAAGGCTTTGTGATATTTTATCTGGGTCTCATGCCAAAGGAAGCGTGTGACTTTTAGGATAATTTATCTCTTGTGGGTAAAGTTGTACAACCTCTGCAGAGTGTAAAACTATTCGAATAGCCGTGCCCACGGTCAAGGGCGGGCAAGGAATGCATTCACATGGTAGATTTCGGGTTTTGGTTTTAAAATCAAAAGTTTTGTATTCCGAGGGTGGAGGGAACTCTCGGAAGGGAATCCTGGCGGATGGAGCCAGAGAGGGTGGATGGAACCCGCAGTTTAAAAGCTTGACCAATGGTAATTGGTTAGCTAGTGTTGGTAGTTGGAACCTTCACTAGAAAGTTAATTCTGTTAAAACATTTACTTTATTAAATTGATGCCTTCGAAAATAATTAGTAGTAATTGAGATTTCAAATATTGCTTTGTGCAAAAGAACCGTATGGCCTTCCTTTGTTAAGCCTTGCATCTATGCATTTTTCCCAAGACTAGCGGAGTACTTTATGTACTCATATGCTACACTCAAAAATAATAACCAGAGGAGTACGAAGCTCAAGAAGGCGACTACGACTTCTTCGCGGGTGGATTCGACGAAGGATTCCAGGAGTTCTAGGTCGCGCTTCCCCAGTCAATTGCCTGTGGCGTATTGATGGGTCATCGCTGGATTTATCTTCTGCTTCCGCTGTGTTTTGTGTGTGTGTGAGGTCTTGAAACCTCAGTTGTAATAATGAGACCTTTCGGTCTGTACTCTTTAATATTGTAATAAAGCGTTGCTGGTTATGTATTCATTTCTGTTTAACTGTGTGCACTAGCTTTGATCTGGGACTAGTGCAGTAATACACAGAGGGTCCGGGTTCGGAAATCCGGGGTCCCGACAAACCTGTAATAAAGAACTTGTAAAGACAAGTTTTTTTATTGATGAAACGTTAATCTTCCTTTTCCTGCAAATTATCTTGTCGAGTAGTTAGTAACTTGTAAGACAATAAATAAATGAAAGAAACTAAAATTTGGACTAAGAATTGCAGTTAATAAGTTTATCCTAACCCCTGACTATTTACCTAGTTTATACAAAAAAAACAAAGTAAATAGTGTAAAATGGGGTTTGTGGAAAACAAAGCCATTTATGCAACTATCATTTGTCAACTTCGATTGTCATTTTCTGGCAGCAAAAGTTAGAAATGAGTCAACACTAGGAAGTTCCTTCTAGTGGGCAGGACTACGTGCAGAGAGGAATGATTTTGACTAGGTGATGTTACCTTTCTTTGACCAGAGTAAACAAATGAAAATCATAAACGAGTATGATAAATGTGTTCTTTTAAATTCGTTCGACTTTTCTCAGTGAACTCAATTGTTTTATACTGATAGCAAGAGTTGGAAATAATGCGATGCTAGGAAGTTCTTTCTAGTGGACAGGACTATGTGCAGAGAGGAAAGACTTTGACTAGATGATGTGTCCTTCTCCGATCAGTTTGAACGAATTACATTTACCAAAAGTAGTTGAACAAACTAAAAAGAAAGCGTTACTCAAAGTATAACAACAAAGATTTGAAAAGATTTAAAACTTTACTGAGAGAGTAAAGTGTTAGACATAAAAGTTATGTAGTTGGTCGATATTCTAAGAGTTTAAGAGAATTTGACCATCTTCCATAGCAAGTCATACTGAATCTGGTCGTGCAATTTCGGCCACTATGTAAGGATCTTCCCATTTGGGGGAAGTTTATTCCGATTAGACGGAGATAGAATTCGAGTACAAGATTAGCTACGTGAAGGCGTGGCGTGTCAAGTAGAAGGCGTTGGAAAAACGTTTCAGGTCTTTTGAGGCGGCGTACGACAATCTTCCTCGTATGCTTAAGGTGTTGCAGGACAGGAGCCAGGCACGTATATCGCTATGCAAGACAAGCTGTCCACAAGTCCACCAGGATATGTGGTGTTGCAGCCTTGTTAGCATTTGGTGCTTGCATCGAGGCATTCAGACACATGCTGCCGGTGATCTCAGTTGATGGGACCTTTTTGATAGGTAAATACAAGGGGTAGATCCTGATAGACATAGCCGTTGACAGCAACAACCAAATATTGCCGCTGGCCATCGCATTCGTGGAAAGTGAGAATTATGAAAGCTGATTGTGGTTTCTCAGACATGTCAGGGTTGGAATTGTCGGCACTTGTCCTAGTGTGTGTGTAATCTATGATCACCACGCTGGGATTGTAAAGGCTATAAGAAAACTTCAGGAAGACCTCGAGGAGCCCTTTTCTTGGCCAGACATGAGGAACAGGTAGTGCATTCGTCACTTAGGAGCGAACTTTTTCAAGCAGTTTCCAAAACAACCGTTGATGAAGCTATTCAAGAGGCTGGCTATGCAGAACCAGTGGAGAAAAATTTGATGCTTTGTGGGTGTTGTTGGATGAGCACAGTAGGAAGCACGTTGACGAGAAGAGCAAGGGGTCGGTCATTCCTGGGGCGGCACAACTGCAATGCTTGCCATCACTTGATGAGCCTAACCCAGCTGGTCCAAAAAGGAGGAGCTCACAAAACATCAAGTGCTTCTCGCAGTGGATCGAGGGAGAACCATTGGAGAAGTGGTCGCTGTTGCACGACACGGACAGCGCAGGGTACGACATAATGATGACTAACCTTGCCGAGGTGTACAATTGGGTTCTCAGGGCCTCCGTTCTCAGCCCCTTGTCGCCATCGTAGAAGGTGTTCTTCACAGCACAATCAGCTACTTCAAGGAGAGGCACGCTAATGCCGCACTTCATGCAGCCAATCCCCAAGCCCTGTATTCATAAAAAATTATGGCATACATGGAGATGAAGGCAAAGAAGGGTCAATTGCACACAGTGCAGGTCATGGGCAACAGAGAGCATCATTTCGACATGGTACTCCGTGATAGAGCCGGATTTAGGATGGCTCATTCCCTTGTTACCCACGAGGTATGGCTTGGAGATCATGCAAACGAACCTAGCTACACGTGCAACAAGCTGAAGTTGTTACACAAGCCATGCTCTCATGTCCTCACTGCATGCGGGACCGTGGGCATGGATCCTTCGAACTTCATCTTGGAGTACTTCTTTAAGGAGAGGGTACTGCATGCTTGGTGTGGGGAGCTCCAGGGGTTCAGGGTGGTCGGAAACTTCGCCACCTTGGACATTGCAGTGAGGACCTGGATTCCAGATGTTAACATGCTGAAGGGTGGGAAGGGTCGGCGACAGAGCCTGCGTATTAGAAATGATATGGATGAATCACAAGCCGGAGCATCTGGTGCACATTGCGGGCGATGTGGTCAGGAGGGGCACACAGCTAGACGATGCAATGCATGTGCTAATCAGTAGGCAGAGCGGCATGGCGTGTACTACTAGTTGTTGGAGACTAGAACTAAATTTATATTGTAAACTGTATTTGTTTAATACGCATTTATGACGTGTGTTGGGACCCCGGATTTCAAAACCCGGACCCTCTGTGTATTACTGCACTAGTCCCAGATCAAAGCTAGTGCACACAGTCAAACAGAAATGGTTCATGACCAACCACGCATTTATTACAATATTAAAGAGTACAGACCGAAAGGTCTCATTATTACAATTGAGGTTTCAAGACCTCGCACACACGAAACACAGCGGAAGCAAAAGATAAACTCGGTGAAGACCCATCAATACGCCATAGGCAATTGACTGGGGAAGCGCGACCTAGAACTCCTGGAATCCTTCGTCGAATCCACCCGCGAAGAAGTCGTAGTCGCCTTCTTGAGCTTCATACTCCTCTGGTTATTATTTTTGAGTGTAGCATGTGAGTACATAAAGTACTCCGCAAGTCTTGGGAAAAATGCAATAGATGCAAGGCTTGACAAAGGAAGGCTATATGGTTCTTTTGCACAAAGCAACATTTTCATTCAATTACTTCTAATTATTTTCGAAGGCATCAATTTAATAAAGTAAATGTTTTAGCAGAAACTATCATTAACTTTCTAGTGAAGGTTCCATCTACCAACACTAGCCAACCAATTACAATTGGTCAAGTTAAAACTGCGGGTTCCATCCACCCTCTCTGGCTCCAACTGCCAGGATACCCTTCCAAGAGTTCCCTCCACTCTCGGAATACAAAACTTTAATTTTGAAACCAAAACCAAAAATCTACCATGTGAAAGCATTCCTTGCCCGCCCTTGACCGTGGGCACGGCTATTCGAATAGTTTTACACTCTGCAGAGGTTGTACAACTTTACCCACAAGAGATAAATTATCCTAAAAGTCAACACGCTTCCTTTGGCATGAGACCCAGATAAAATATCACAAAGCCTTTACCTTATTCTAATCTAGCTAGATACCACCCGCTGAGGTTTCACCGCAGGTAGGCTAACTGCCCGAACCGAAGCCCCCTCTTGCGCCATATGAGTACAGTAAATCCCTGTCCCTCACTGTGAATAACCAGTCCATCCCTGGCACCCACTTTCCACTGGTGGCAACTATCATAAGTTAGTCAGCTAGGTCGTACCCATATAGACTTGTGGTTGTACGGTTAATGCTCAGTCTGGACAAACACAAGCGTCGGTCCTTAATTGACTAGGGTGGAACATACACTTTACAAGATCTCGTGCTTCCTGCACCAATCCAAACCAACCATCCACCCTAATCTAAACCAATTTCCACATTTTATTTTATTTTAAAGAATTAGTGGCAACTCCAATTACCACTAAACTTTAGAAACAAGGGTATTACAATAATTCATAATTTCTCATTTGCAAGATTTATGAGGTATTCAATATCATGGCTAAGCATTGTTCTACCATTCTAATACCAACAATTTAATATATAACTCTCATTAATGAGTCAAAGGAATTTCTAGGGTTGCAAAGGTACATGGCATTCAAATTCAAGTGAGGGCATAACAAAGTTGGATATAACTAATGCCTTAGGATTTGAACTGATATTTTATATAAATAGCAATGCACATAATTTAAAATAATTAAAACATTTCAAAATCATAGGTTCAAGATGATCAAAGGAGACTTGCCTTCTTGTGCGCTATTTGGTCCTTCTTGCTGCGGCTCGACAAATTCTTCGGCGACGTCGGGTTCTACGCGTGAAATGACAAAACAAATGAACAAATAAAATCACAAAAATATAATATATATACTGGAAGGAAGTTTATGATTTCATACGAATTTAGGAGAAAGATTCAGCGGATTTGGGGTTCACACTAGGGAGAACGAATATCTGGAAGATCGATTGGGAAAAGAAATTACTGAGATAATATTTGGACCAAGAAAAATAGAATGGATTTTATGGAGATTTTTCAAGATTTGAATTTAAAATTTGAAAGTGCACAGAAAATTTGGAATGGATCTGAGGCTTTGAAATTAAACTAGGTATTGGAATTTGAAATTTAAATTTTGAAATATCAAATAAATTTCAAAAATTTTAAAGGATGGAAGAAATGGATATTTTGGAATTTTTCATGAATTTAGAAATTTGAATGGGCTCAAACGGAGTTAGGACGAAGAAGAACGAGCTCCGGAAAGATTAAATTCAGAGAAAATGGAAAAAGGGATTTTCTGAAATTATTTTTCTAAAGGAAAAGAATTTATGGCGTCAGCGAGGGATTTTCTTTTTGCCCAATTTATTTTTGCACTGGAAATTGGGGCTGAGGGGCTGACAAGTGGGCCCTTGGTCCATGGACCGAGCCCACGGAGGGGAAGGACGGCCGAGGTGGCACGGGTGCTGACGGGGCATAGGGGCGCCGTGTTAGCGCTGAGGTGGCGCCACATGGCTGCCACCTGGGCTGCCACATGGGCAAGGTGGCCGGCCGACCGGAGGCGCACGGGGACGGCAGCGGCGGCGGCGCTCCGGCGACCGGCTGCCGGCGGCGAGGCGGGGAACGGGGAGAGGGGCGCACGGGGAACACAGCGGTAGGGGCGGCGGTTACCGAGGGTGGCCGGAGACGCGTCGGCGACGAGGAGGGCAGTGGCGCGGCTCGGGCTACGGCGGCGATGGCTTTCCGGCGGCGGGGAGGGACGGCTGAAGGGTGGCCGAGGTGCGCACGGGCGCGGCGAAGCTCGGGGTAGCGTCGGCGGGGCTCAAGGGCGACCGGAGCAACGGCGATTTCTCGTCGTAGGAGCTCGCCGGCGCGCGCACGGGGTGAGCTCGGTGCGGGGCTGCTCGGGCACCGGGGAGAGGGAGACGAGGGCAGAGGGAGGTGGGGCGGGTTGTGAAGGAGCCGGGGGGGGCCTTTTATAGGGCAGAGGGGGAGCGGGGCGGCGCGCATTTCTCGCCGGAGATGGCGGCGGCGGAAAGGAAAGAGGGGGGGGGGGAAGAAGGAAAGGGGGGCGCGGAAGGAAAGAAGGGCGCGGGGATTGGGGGAGGAGTCGGGTGCCCGACTTGCGGGGGAAGAAAGGGAGGTGGGCCGCGCGCGGGAGAGCGGTGGAAGCCGGCTAGGGAGGAGGAGGCGCAACGGCCTGGCGGCGGCGCGGGCGGGAAGGAGGAAGATGGTGAGCGGGAGGAGGGAGACGGCCTGACGGGTGGGGCCGGGGCGCAGAGAGAGAGGGAGCGGGAACGGTCGAGATGGCGCCACGCGGTTAGGGGGCCGGATCGGGTGGCCGAGGGGAGAGCGGGGCGGTTAGAGCGGGCGGACGGCCAGATGGACCGAGGCGCGCGGGAGCGGGAAGATCCGGGCCGGACGCGTGGCAAGCGGGGAAGGGGGCTAGGCGGGATCGAGTGGGTGGCGGTGATGGGCCGGAGAGGAGGGACGTGGGCGGCATCTGGCCGTCCACGTGGCGGCCGGAGGGGAGGGGAGAGGGATTTAAATTTTAAAATTTGTTTTTGACTTTCAGAAAGGTTCAGAAAATCCAATAAAGCTCAGAAAAATACCAAATAACTTCCAACAATTCCAAAAAAATTCAGAGAACTTCCTGGAGACATTTTGGACTTAAATAAAATATTTCCAACTAATGTTGGTATTTAATTTTTATACTTGAAATACTTTTTATTTTCAAAAATAGGTTTTAAACTCCAGAAAATCCAGGAAACCAAATAAAAGCCAAATAACTCCAAATAATTAATTTGAATTAGGATTTTTATAGAAATTCAAAATATCTTTTTATTTAATAATAATTTTAGGTTTTACTTAAAATATTTTCAAATCTAGCTTTTCAAAAACAGAAATTCATGGCAAATCCAAATAAAACTCAAATACTTTAAAATAATTAATTTAAATTTAAATTTTTCAGAAAGCAAATTTTTGGGATGTTACAACGTGTGAAATGTCATGCTAAATGTATCGTATATTTCATGTACCATTTGTACAACTGCTATGTTACATCCCCTTTTTTGTAATGTAGTTGGTGTTGTGCTGGTAGCTTAGTATTATTTTGGTTACTTACTTACTAGTTGTATTTACTGTTAGTTTACATGCGATGTTTTTTGGTTCCTTATAAGTGCTAACTTGAACTCTTTTTGCAGGTATGGCTTGTGATATTCGTGACTCGGACTGGCGGTACCCCTGTTGGACGAGCATGTGGACCGCCTACATCGCGCTTCCCGTCGTGTGCCACCACCGGGGAGCGTGGACGGGTCAACTGAGCTGGGAGTGGTCCGGACACGCACACCTCGCGTGGCCTGGAGACTCGACCCCTGTTGGATAGTCAGGTTTGCACTCCGCCTGCGTTTTAGTGCTGCCGTAAGAACGTTCCGTGCTGACCTTCATTTTGTTTGCATATTGCGGGATGCCGGGCTACTCCCTCTTGCCCGGATGGTGCATGCCACGGACGAGGATGGACCCGCCGTGGCCGCGAGTGGGGACAACATTGTGGAGCGATCACAATGCTTTCCGTTCGACCGTTCCCTGCTGATGGCTTTGGTGGACCGTTGGCGGCCCGAGATGCACACTTTCCACCTCCCATTCGGGGAGATGACGCTAACCCTGTAGGATGTGTCCCTACTGCTTGGACTTCCGATCGCGGGAGGTAGTTCCTTCCTACCAGAGGCCCCGACCGAGTGGCGCACTGACCTGCTCAGCAGATTCAAGGGGTCCTTCCATCGGGTGCCACGGATGACTACTACATCTTCCCGATGAGTCAGACACACGGGCCGTCGCTGAGGTGGCTCGCACAGTTCCGGGTACGTGGTCTTTACAATCGATCGTGTTGTCGAAGCTCTTATTTGCGCTATTACATACTAATAACATCTTGTTTGCATTTAGGTGGAGCGAATGGATCCAGAGGCGGACGATCACCAGGTCTTGCGCCACTTGGAGGCGTACTTGCTATGGCTGTTTAGTTGGGTGCTCTTCACTAGTAGCCACGGCAACACCGTAGACGCGCGCCTCATCTCTCACGCTAGGGCGATCGTGGACGGCGAGGCCCCCCAGGTCAGCTGGGGATTGGCCGCACTTACTGCGATGTACCGTGGCCTGTGCGATGCGTGCTCGTGGACAAGGGCGAACTCGGTCCTCGCGGGCTGTCCCCTACTGCTGTAGCTGTGGTCATTCTAGTGCTTCAGCCTCGGACGACATTTGCTATACGACATGGGTCCGTATGGGCCGGAGATGTATTCGGGGGGAGACATCGACCGGCCGACAATGGGTTCTCTCTAGTGTCGTCGACGGGTAAGTAATATGTCAATTAGTTATTTCCTTTGTACTAATGACGGTCGTATGTAACTACTATTCATCCTTGTAGGTGCAGTTCGCACATGTGTAGGTCACGCGGGCGTATCTACCCTTTGTTGAGTAGATCAACCGCCTCACGGCCGACGACATGCACTGGGAGCCGTACTCACATGCGGCACTACTGGACCGTGCTCCCGATGGGTTGTCGACACTCTGCTGGCATGATCGAGCTTTCTGGCTGATGCGCCAGAAGCTCGCCTACGATATCTTCATAGAGGACTACTCGCCTCAACGAGTGATGCGGCAGTTTGGTCTACGTCAGGCTGTTCCGGTACCAGTCAGACCACTAGTGCCATAGGCTGTGTATGCGTGAGTGCCCGCGTCTCATAAAATTGTACATACTTACTATTCCGTTGGCAATTACTAACGAAGTGGTCCTACAAGTAGGCACTCTAGAAAGGGAGTGAAACGCGGCACAGACTGGGCGACGTAGATGTAGGGGTGGACTGCGCAGTGGGACGACACACTTAACGACCGGGTTGAGGAGGACCGCCCCTACGACAGCACGGAGTACACGGAGTACCTGCACTGGTACCAGGGCCGGACATGTACGAGACTCATACATGTCGTTGACTCGCCCCCCGCACACCTCACCGCTCCGACAGACACGTATCCCGCGCACCTCACGCGGGACGTGCACATCGCGGTATGTTACACGTATTTTCAAACATTTGCTAATGGCTATGCTAGCTTGGATGATTAACCATTTTATGTCTTTTTCTTCAGGCTGACGTCGGTGTTTCGATCTTCATGGAGGGCCAAAGTATGCTGAATTGGCTCACCACAGGTGCCGAGGTGAGCCACGAGGACAACTTCAGTGTGTGGCGTCGTATCACGGACTGGGGTAGACGTGTCGTCACCCTGCTGTCCTGCACAAGGCTAATAGCGCCTCCATGGCCACGCCTAGCACACGGACGGTTCAGCCACCGGTGCCTTCCTGACCGGCGTGGCACTACTCCGGAGGTTCTACGTGGCCATGTCCTACAGCACCTCACCCGGACGAGGCTGGAGGATCTGCCTGGGGACGGCCTCGTACACTGCCAGGGGCAGATGTTCTCGTGTCCTCCGTACATCCCTGGTTTCCCCACACAGGGGGTGTACTCCACGTCGTATGTCCCTCCAGGCATGATGGCGCCAACTGAGGGTACGTATCATACGATCTCTGTTTTATCGCAATGCTTTACATCAGAAACTAATGATATTATTTTTGCAGGTCTTTTCTCGCCCGAGCAGGGGTTGGGCGCCTTTGCGAACCCGGACGATCCGGACCAGTACTTCTCGGAGTAGGCCGGGCAGGCGTCTGGGTCTACACCTCGTGGCACACCACCAGAGGTTCTCTCTAGGAGTGCCCTCACCGGTGTACTGGAGGGCACACAGCCAGTGGTGCAGCCAACTCCAGCAACATAGAGGCGGGTGCGACGGTCTCCTGATCGTCTTACGTTGTCAGGGCGTCATCACCCGTTGCAGCAGAGGATGACCAAGCAGGGCTGTACGGGTGGACGCAGGTGCGGAGACGGGGCAGGCCAGGGTGGCGACTGAGGGTAGTGCTGACTGTATACCATTTGTTCATGTACTGTTTACGTTGTTATTTACGATGTGAACTTTTTAGTACTGTGCAGTGCTTACTTGTACTTCTCCTTACCTACTCGATGCGTGCTCCAAACAAATAGTGAACTTCAATGATTGCAACCGCACGAAGATAACAACCAATCCATTATATATTTAACAATATTGCACATTATTTCGAACAACAGTCCTACATACTATGGTACAACCATACACCTCGTTGCGTATATATTAAACAAGCCTCGTGGCACCCACATGGAGTATTGTTGAGGGGGCTGCCTTGGACGGGGCTGGCTGTTGTTGTAGTGGCACGCACATATGCAGCTAGGGTTTGCACAGCAACATGTCGGATCGTAGGAGCTTCCTATGTTGACAACCTCCTCGTTGCCCCTCTCGCGTTGCATCTGTTGGCGGATGTTGTTGTTCTCCTCATTGAGAGTGTCGAGTCGCTCCTCCAACTTAAAGATTCGATCCCATAATGTATCCACGTACCTGACAATATACGTTCATGAGGAGAGTCAATCCAGCGGGCGAAGTCGCATTTTGCCATCTGCGGGAAAGGACGGTAAACGTAGTGGCTCTATAAGCAGTAACAAAAAATGTACTATTAGCAATTTGTACCCTGGAGTGTGGGCATTGGAAGAAATGTCGCCCGCCATTGAAATGGCCTTCGAGGACCTGCATGGCCGCATCCTCATTGTGTCTGCATTTTGGCAACACTGGTTGAGCACGCCTGCTGGGTATCAAGTGGTAGTTAGGACCGAAGTGACATGACAAAAGGGGGCAGCTTTACGTAGTGACATGACAAAAGAGGTCAGCTTTGCACAGAGACATGACATAAGAGGGCAGCTTTGCGCAGTGACATGACAAAAAGGGGCAGCTTTGCGCAGTGACATGACAAAAGGGGCAGCTTTGAGCAGTGACATGACAATACGGGGTAGCTTTGCGCAGTGACATGACGGCACGGCCCAGCTTTACTCAGTGTCAGGACCACGCACACCAGCTTTACACGTACGAGTAGAGGAAAAACGGACCCTATAAATTGGGGTGTGTTCCATTTCGCAGGGAACACTACACGACCAAACCCCACACTGCACCGCGCTTCCTTCACCGCACCGAGATGGACAAAAGGCAAAAGAAGCAATGGGACGATATGGTGAAGCAATGGGAGGAGACCCGCGACCTAGCATGGTCAGCTGCCACCCGCGATGAGAAAATAAGGGCTATTGCGGCCCGGGCAGAACAAGCCTAGTGTGCTACGAGGTCAGCTCCCCGTAATGAGGGGCCCCGTAGCAACAACCCCATCTTAAACGTTCCCACCAAGCATTCGCCGTAACTCCCACCTGAGGGGGAGACACCCCCCTTTGTTGGTGCGGGGACACATGCAAGTTCTTCAAGTCTAAGCACCGCATCAGCCTAGGTATGCGTTACTGGAGTTGTGCAAACTACTCCAGTGACTACCCCGACCGCTGTCTAGACACCACAACCTATCGGCAGTCGGTAAGGACCAGGTGCACCATTTTTCCCTACCTTTTCTCCTTCACAGCACGCACTAACAATCTCTCCCCTATATTTACAGTCCCCGAAACCCCTATGTGCCTACCACAAATGGATCGATCTTGAGATCCATCCTGAGGACCAATGGGCCCTCGACTTCGAGGAGTGGAATGTCGCAAGGTCATCGGAGATGCGGGAGGAGGAGCGCTGTAAGAACGAGCAAGCCCTGCGTATATAACGCGAGATGAAAGCTCATCTTGAAGCGTGCACGCGTATGGAGTGGGAGGCTCGCGAGAGGGAGCGCGAAAGAAAGAGGAAAATGGCGACGAAGGCAAAAGAGACCACCGAGGAGTTCAACGCCGAGCGAGCAAGGAAGAGAAAATGGCCCCGGTCTGCACAGTAGGTCGTACGAGCAGTTGGGTGGGTTAGTTGCACATGATGCTATATGCTATGCATGTAATAAAAAAATACGCGGCATGTTACTCCCAACTGTATTATTAAGTTTATTTAAATCTAAACAAGCCTATTATCTCGTCTTTTCGCATTCAATGATTCACATAGCAAGTCATCTAACAATATTAACATACTGGTTTTCTCCGTACACGAATTCTCAGTAACATCAAAATATCACTTACCATCGTATGTACCGGTCGTTCTATGGTCAATCATTACTAAAAAATGTCCCAAAATTTTTTACGCACCTACAACATACAATGAACATAAACTTTTATTACAACTCCAGCAGATTTTTTCCTAGTTAAATACTACAAAATTAATAAAATTTAAAAAATTCATAGGGGCTAAATGCAGTCGCCCAATGGGGGGCGACTGCACTAGAAGTCACCCAATGGGGGGCGACTAGTTGCAGTCGCCCGAGGGTAGGGCGACTGGAACTCTGTCGCCCCCAGTTGGGCGATTGGTTCCAGTTGCCCCTCATTGGGCGACTGGAGCTTATTTTTGTAAAAAAATTTCCCGTGGGTATATTTCTATAATTTTGAATAAAAAATAGATTATTCATACAAAAATTCTATATAATGCACACATCAAGATTCTTGCTTTCTTTTCCTTGACTTGCGCCATGCAGCATGTAATTACCTCCTCTGTCTCTCTCTCCTCCCAATGATTTTCCCATGGTGTGGCAGCATGCACAACATGCGTGACAGTACATATAACTTCTACGTAGAGCTCCCAAAAGTCTCCTCACGTACAGACCTAAAAACAATTAAAATACTAACATAAGATATTAACTAATATTTATATAAATTAAAATCAAATTCAACTAGAAGCGAGTTCACCTATTGATTAATCTTTTTCTTGCTTGTGCTTGTGTAATCGAGCCAATCAAGATGATCGAGATGTCCTTATCATTTTGTACACTTGAAGAGATTAACGATGCACTTGTGTCGATGAGATCTTCTAAACGTATCTTCACTTTATACTTATACAGATCGAGTATGGGCCTACATATAATTAAATAAAATAGTAGTAGCTTTGTATCTTCAATATAATAATTAAAGACCCAATGAAATTAGAGTTCACTTGGCAATATTTAATGTGGCTCAATAATTCTTTCCAACCAAATAATATATTTAACTAAACAATATAATACATGTGTGTATCCGCATCATTGTACACCGTGAAAGAGTTGTAATCCTTCTTTCCGCGATATGTATCGCATAAGAACCCCTTGAGTGCTCTGTTTATAGAGTACCCCATCGACCAAAGTATATATTTTGGCCTTAGATCTTCGCCGAGTATTGAACCATTCTAAAGGAGTTTTTAGCATATATGGCACTGTTTGCATCCGTAATTACAAAAATGGCAGTATGCGTTCGTATTTGCAAAAATGGTGTTTTTGCGGCCATGCCACAAATCTGACGCGTGGGCATGCTGCCGGTGGCAAGCAGCCTGCCGTCTCGCCACCAGACAGCAGGCAGCTTACCGTCTCGCCACTAGATGGTAGGCAGCCTACTGTCCCACCACCAACACGGTAGCGGCTTGCTGCACCATGGGAAGACGATAGGTAATTAAGCTGGCTTAATTACCTACTTTAATTTTTTATATACTATTTGTTTCAATTTGTAAATATAGCAAATCAACTCATAAAATTATGTAATTTTATGTGCTGTCCCTTGACGCAATGAGCTTAACTGTGAAATTTTTGGCAATTTTATCCTCTATGAATGTTGCTTAAATATTCATACAATTACCAGGTAATGTTTGAATTTTTAAGCATAACAAATGAGCTTGAAAAATTACAAAATTTTATATGCAATCTATTGCTATAACATGCTTGACTGTGTAATTTTTTGATAATTTTATCCACTGTGAATGTTGCTAAAAAATTTGTACAATTACCAGATGATTAGTAGGTGTGGTAGAGGTGGGTCATTTCATTTTCTTTGCCTTGTTTAATCTGCATTTTGGTTTTCTTTGCTTTGTTTAATCTGCATGTGAACAAAGCATAGTGGACTGTAGACATTTGGCCCATATAAAAATTGAGCACTCGTGCAGGAAACAGGTCACTGAAAGTGTCACTTGCATTGTGTCTGTCTCCCCACGCACAGTTCACTCCCACCATTATTGATGCGTCATTAGCATGCGCTTTGCTATTGCTCTCGCTATAAATTTTAAGTTGTTCGCACTCACATTCTTGCAGTCTCCTCGCTAACACTCCTCGCCCACAGTCTCTTCGTTCACACTCCTCGCCTACGCTCTTCGTTTGCTTTCTTCACAACCAATTAAATATTATTTAGTACCGTTATTAGCAGTCACATTAATAGGTAATTTTTGTTGTATGAATTGTCTTTGTTATATATGTATGTAATTAGTTGCAGTTATTTAGGTGTAATTAATTTAGTCCTAATTATTTAGGCATAATTAATTAATTTTCTGTTAACAAGTATATGTTGTTAATTGTATATTTTTTATATGCTTTTATATTGTCTGCATTAGAAATTAAAATCGTAACTACTAAGTGTAGCAATTAATGCAATTGTGATGCCAGAGGAAAGATTATATTAGAAACATAAAAAAGAATCTCTAGCAAACTTCCTATTGCATCATGCATGTTGCATACTATTATACTGAGTAGTGCTATTCCTAGCTCGTATAGTATAAAAAAGCTAGGTTTATTATCACATTATCTTTGAACTGTTCTTTTATGGACACAAGCATCACCCATGCTTATACTACTCTTTTATGATAGCATATTATGTTTTTTAGTCCATAAAGCTAGTGGAGGGTATGGCGTCACAGAAGCCTATATATATGTTTATATTAGATCTTAAGTCGCACTATTGCTCGTTAACTTAAGAACTTAATTTGCTTGCTTTTTATCAAAAGATAACTGAGGCAAAGAAAAGTAAAAGGTTAGATATATAGTAAAACAAAACTATACTGACAAACAATAATGACAAGTAGCATCACGGCCCAGATGTTTTTCTTGACCAGATTATGAGCATGTGTTCATATGCACCATTTATTTGGACCAGTATGCATTTGCAGTGCTCATTTTAGTCCTAAGTGTTCATTATTTTATACTATTTACTCCATCGTAAATTTTAATATATAGTATTTTACTGTCATTATCAATATTCGCACTAAGATTTGGTTTATCCTATTTGTTGGAAGTTATGGCTTTTCCGGAACTTCTCAAACAGTTCTACAGTGAGAACCATCGGTACCACTCATAGAGCACGGGTGATGCGGCTAGCCCTCCGCCTTGAAGCTGTGGAGTGGGATGGATCTATGGAAGCTGAACGAGCGCTATGTCCCAATCTTGTGAGCCACAGGCTTGTTGCCCTTTACGAGGCTGGTCTCCATCGGACGTGAGTTCACCATCGACGGCAGTCTGCTCATGGCACTGGTGGACAAGTGGAGGCCTGAGACACACACATTCCACTTTTGGTGGGGTGAGATGATGGTCACACTGTAGAACATCTTGTTCTTGACCGGTCTCCCTCTCCGAGGTGACACACTTGTTCCAGCACCTGCACTGGTAGACTGAAAGGAGGGGCTAGCAGACCAGTTCGGCCTGGCTATCCCGGAGGGTGCTCACGGCATCCCTCGCACTTGGCTAAAGAATTCCAGTGTGTGCCCACAGGATGCATCGCTCAAGGTTGTCAGGACGCACCTTGTCGCGTACCTTATGTAGCTCTTTGGTTTGGCTCATGTTTCCAGCCACATACGGCGATATTTGCAATGTCGAGTTCATCCACTTTGTCGAGTCTTTGGTTGACGCAGAGTTTGGGACGATGCCTTAGTACAACTGGGGATCAGCCGTCTTATGCGCCACATATCGGGAGTTGTGTGATACTTGCTAGTGTGCCACTGCTGATACCTCCAACCTGGTCATCTCCTACAGCTAAGGTGCAACTTGTTGTGGCATAACTAATTTGAGTTTCACGATAGCGACATCATCTGGGGTCCATGAGCTGCAGATTTCGTGCATCATTTATCGTCGTACAGGCTGTCTCTGCAATGATTGCAGGACGTGGAGCTATGGCGACGACACACCATCTAGTGTTCTCGTACATGGTGAAGGCTTACGTGCCACAGAGCGTAATGCGATAGTTTAGTTTGCACTAGGTTGTGCCCCCTCTACACGGCAGGTTCTGTAACATCCCAAAAATTTGTTTTCTTTGAAAACTAATTCCAATTAATAATTTAAAATTTTTGGGATTTTTAATTGGATTTATTTGGATTATTTGTGAAGTTCTGGAAGAAATATCAAAATTACATTTTTTCATTCTTCCGCTAAAATTCCGAATCTCCAAATTCAAATTCAAATTCCAAAAATTCAAAAATCAAATATCCAAAATTCCGAATCACCAGAAAAATGTCTATTTTATTTTTCTAGGCCCAATCTAATTTTTCTTGACTTATTCTTTTCCTTTTTTCTCTTTTCTTTCTTTCTCTCTCCTCTCGGGTACTATTTATGCTACAGTAACCTGAACACTGTTCATCATAGTCAACCTCTATCCGTTGCCCATGCAAATAGAAAAGAACGCAAAAGCAGTTTCCATTCTTTCCCCCATAACTTTCCACCCAAGTGTCCGAATTAAAATCCGTCTGAAGCGTTTCGATCCTAGCAACACCACACATTCATCGCAAGAGTCAATGCATCCGTTACCACCTTCCATTAGTGTTTTTGCTGCCATTTCTTTTGTCCGTTTCTAAAAATCAAAACCATCACCGAAATTATTCGTATTCCTGGCGATTCAAATCATGAGAGAGGCTACAAATTGGCATACCAACACCTCTTCTACCCCTTTTTATTCCCTCAGAATCTCAGCACCTTCGGAGCTCTGACGACGAAGAACTTCTCATTTTCCTAAACGTCGGCCTTCACCGTCGATTTGGGCATTCATCATTCCGGTGAAGTTTGTCAACTTTTGCTCATGTCATCTCCTGTCTTAGCATCCAACAACTCATCCACCATTCTTATTAAATTTTCTTGCAGCCAATTAGCAGGAATTGAGTTTTTCGCGAATTCGGCCGTTCTTGACTTCTGCTGTCGATTCGTCGTCCTCGGTGAGCGCTTTCTCGATTCCTTGCGCTGATAGCATCACCTACATCCCCTCAACGTAATCCATAGCTTAGCTCTCTCAATGATTGGCCGAGGAGCTCCACCACCGTGCGCCACCACCATGCCGGCTGTCGTCGCCGTTGCGGGCCATTCTCGGCCATCCTCAAGCCAAACCAACTTCGCCATAGCATTGCCACTGCCGCCGTGCGCCCCTACCGCTACCACCGCCGCCTCGCTTCGTCTCCGGCATTGCCACCACCACCATTGGGTAGAGGACCTCTTTGGGGTTCCATTTTGGTGGTTCCTGCGCCGCCCCTCTCTTCCCTCATCGGTGCCTCCGTCCACCATGGCGACCACCTCCATGCTCTGCTTCGTGTGTTCTTCAATAGACAAGAGTTTGCTGTTAGCTCTTCATTCCTTTGTGTTAGCTCTATGTCACAAAAGAGCATTTGCTCACTTGGTCAACCGAGGCAAGCTAGTGCATTCATCGTGAGGTCGCGTGTTCAAATCCAAGGAAATGCAATTTTTGTTCCACTTTGTAGCTCTTGGTTGGCTCTCATCTATTCTGTTGAGTCAATGGCAAGCGGGTCCCACGTGTCATACTCACTAAAAAATCCAGAAAAGAAAATATGCCAAAAAATATTCCTTCGTTTTGCAATTTCCAGCAATTTCTGATCTGATCAATGTTCCGACCGCTCATTCTCCGTTGTCCGAACTCCGAATTCAGTGATTCAAAATTTTAAATTCACATAAAATCATAAAATTCCTTCCAGTATATATTTTGTATTTTTTGATTTTATTTGTATTTATTTATTCATTCGTATCTGTCATTTCGCGCAGAACCCGATGTCGCCGAAGAATATTTTGAGCCGCAGCAAGAAGGTCCAGACAACGTGCAAGAAGGCAAGTCTTCTTCGATCATCTTGTACCTATGTTTACCAAAATCATTTTATTATTTTAAATTTAAAATACATTGGCTATGTTACATAAAATGATAATCTCTGTTTAAGGATAATAATTAAACCGATAATTGCTATACCCTCATTTGACATTGACAACCATGTACCTTTGTCACCCTAGATTTCTCTTGTCTCAGTATTGAGATTGTTATGAGATTGTAAATTTTAGAATGGTAGTAATTGCTTAGACAAGCTAGTCGGACACTATAACCCTTCAGGTGGAAAATTGATATGTATGATTTAATCTTTTATTTCAAATAATTTAGCGGCAATAAGTATTGCTGTTGTTTTTAAACTAAAATAAAATGGTGAAAATTGTTTTAGACTTGGGCGGATGGTAAGATTGGATTGGTGTGGATTTAGCACGAGACCTTGTATTGCGAATGTTCCGCCCTAGTCAATTAAGGGCCAACGCTTGTGATTGTCCAAACTGAGCACTACCGTACAACCACAAGCCTATATGGGTATGACCTACTTGATTAACTTGCAAAGGTTTAGTTTAGATATCACCAGTGGTAAGTGGGTGCTAGGGTGTACTGGTTTACTCACAGTGAGGCACAGAGATTTACTGTACTCATACTGCGCACGAGGGGCTTCTGACTGTGTTGGATTTAACCCTTCAGCGGTGAAACCTCAGCGGGTGGTGTCTAGCTAGATCGGAGTAAGGTAAAGGCTTTGTGATAAATTATCTGGGTCTCATGCCTAAGGAAGTATGTTGGCTATTAAGATGACTTATGTCTTGTGGATAAAGCTGTACAACCTCTGCAGAGTGTAAAAACTATTCGAATAGCCATGCCCATGGTCAAGGGTGGGCAAGGTGCGCTTTCGCATGGTAGATCTTTTGTTTTGGTTTTAAAGTAAAAGTTTTGTAACTCGAGAGTGGGTGGAACAGTCAGAAGTGTGTCCTGGCGGATGGAGCCAGTGCGGGTGGATGGAACCCGTAGTCTTGAACCTTGGCGGTTAGAGCCGGTCAACTAGTGTAGGTGGATGGAACCTTCACTAGAAAATTCTTAATAGTTTCTGTTAAAGCAATTACTTTATTAAATTAATGCCTTCGAAAATATTTAATGGTATTTGAAATAAAACATTGCTTTGTGCAAAAGAACCATATTATCCTTTCTTTGTTAAGCCCTGTATCTACTGCATTTTTCCCAAGACTTGCGGAGTACTTTATGTATTCACATGCTGCACTCAAAACAAATCTCAGAGGATTATAAAGCTCAAGGAGGAGATTATGACTACTTCGCGTGTGGATACGACGAAGGCTTTCTGGAGTTCTAGGTTGCACTTCCCCAGTCAATTACATATGGTGTATTGATGGGTCTTCATCAGAATTTCTTTTGCTTCCGCTGCGTTTTGTGAGTTTGAGAGGTCTTGAAACCTCAGTTGTAATAAAAAGGCCATATGGTCTGTACTCTCTATTATTGTAATAAAGCATTGTTGGTTATGTAATCATCATTGTTTGACTGTGTGCATTAGTTTTGATCTGGGACTAGTGCAGTAATATACAGAGGGTTCGGATTGGAAATCTGGGGTGCCGACAGGTTCCTACCGCGAGCCATACACTAGTGAGTCAAAGTCCATCCAAGTAATGTTTACACTTTGTATATCTTGCTCTGTAACATCGATTATTTTGGAAATCCAGGCAATCGAGGGCGGGTCGACATGGTACGGACTAGCAGCCACTACAGCAGGAGTGGACGATAGCATGGATGGACAGGGCACACCTAGATGTCATCATGGAGTAGCGTTCATACGACGTCCAGATGTACAACAAGTACGTGGAGTGGTACATACCCTGGTCACGTAGCAGACCATTTCTCCACTAGATCGCCCCGAGCAAATCACGCATGAGGATAGTCTACAACGCTCTATCGATCCCCACAGCACTTCGCGGTGGCATGACATCGTAAGACAGTTGCAATTTCTTATCGTTTCATTTACAAAATTCATACTGGTCGTTACTAAACCTGTTTCGTATGTCAGTTCAGTTGGAGCGAGCGCAGCACATCGCAAGCGTGTTTGAGGCCGCCATCAGCAGCCCGGAGATATGACTGGCCCTACAGAATACTTTGAAGTATATCCTAAAGCTGGTCAAAAAAATAGTGCATAACCTAAGCTGTGGTCATTCGACAGATCACGCCGTGCACATTAGGCACCTAGTGGAGCCACCATGCTCACTCGCTAGGTCATGATGACCTAGCGAGTCCGGTCGGCCATCGCAATCTATTGAGTCTGCCCGGCATCGTAGTACTAGCCGTGATCATCCACGTGCCATATCGACGAGGAGGTAACTTACGTATAAACCTATGTTTTGTTTTCTTGTTAGGCCTTTCATTCTGCTAATATCATGGTATTCTCCCGCCGTAGGTATGTCATCAAGATACAACACTTTTGACATCTGCACCACCTACATATACTACCACTCCTCATCATTCATCTTCGTTGCACATTTGGGAGGTATGAGACTCACATTCTACATCCAAAATATTTATTGTGACTAACATTGTTTCATCTTGCAGCCTCCAATTTAACATGGGGGTGACATCGAATCCACCGATGATGATACGAGCCTCCCAGATGCTTCTAGGGAGCGGTACACAGTGCCAAAGTTTATAGTGTACACACAGCAGAGCTAATCATTCACACCATACCAAGGGTTTGGAGACTTCGGTGGGCAGAGCTCCTCCGGCTTCGCTGCCACGTTGTACGGACAAGAAAAGAGTTCCTCTACACCACGAGGGGGTTTTCAGAGTCTTTTGTTCATGACATTATTGCTAGCATCACGCAGTTCGGCATGCCTTAGCTGGAGGACATTGACGCTAATCGAACCCAGCCTACTGTACCTCAGCTTATTGGACCACCGTTGGCTACTGAACAAATGGAACAGTCTCCATACCTCCACCAAACTGAGACGTAAGCTCCGGACCAGCTAACATACCCATGGGATATGCTCGTGCTCAACGGAAGATAAGACCACGCACGGGGAGGCAGACGCGGAGAGTATATAGCAGTGGCTCAAATGGGTAAGCCATATCGCATCTAATGCGATGCTTTTTTTACTATTACATGTACTTCTACAAATATTCGTAATGTATAAAATTCTCAAAAAATAGACATAATATTTCATAATTTTTTGTAGCTCATTTGCTACATGTAATGTCTCCTACAAAAATTGTAATCGTATAAATTTTTAAGCAAAGTTCACATAGGATAAAATTGCCAAAAAATTACAGTCAAGTCCATTATGTTGGAAGGCTGCACATAAAATTTTGTAATTTTTTGACCTCATTTGCTATATTTAAAAATTGAAACAAACATTATGCAAAAAAAATAAGGCATGTAATTAAGCCGGCAAATTAACCAGATTAATTACCTGCCGCCTGCCCATGGGGCGGCAGGCTAGCTACCTGCTATCTGCTGGCAGTGCGACAGGCTGTTGCTATCTAGTGGTCGGACGACAGGCCCATGCGTTAGCTTCTGCGGCGTCGTTGCTCAACCATCGGGTGGCAAAAACGCTATTTTGTCAATACGTCATGCATACTACTGTTTTCATAATTATGGTTGCGAACAGTGCCATATATGCCAAAAAACTCATTCTGAAGATACTCGTAGATGGGTCCCATCCAGATATCCTCATACTCTAGATAGGCTACCTTATTAGATGTTGTTTTTGGTGTTTCGACCAGAGATGATTTCTGGAGTTGTTCCAAGAAGACTCCTGTTGGTACTTGCGATTAGGAAGAAGTTATTTGAGCCAACTGGCCAGCGAGAACATTATCGTTTTGCGGGATATATTGTATCTCAAAACCAAAAAAATGCTTCTCGAGCTTTCTGACTTCCGACAAGTACTAAGACAAGGTCGAGTTAGAGCATTAATACTCTTTTCCGACTTGATTCACGATTAGTTGAGAGTCTTCTGTCACGAGTAGTTGACAAATCCCAAGCGCTTTCACTGCTCGTATGTTAGCCAACAAACCCTCATATTTGGCCATATTATTAGTGGCTAGAAAGTTTAATTGTATGGCATACTTTATGGTCTCTCTCATAGGAGATTTCGAGATCACCCTAGCCCCTGAGCCACTAAGCGTAAGCGACCCGTCAAAGTACATCACCCACTGGTCGTGGAATTTGTACTAGGGATCATGAATAGGTTCAAGATTTGTCCATTCAATAACAAAGTCTACCAAGATCTGGGATTTAATGGCCGTTCAGGACACGAAATGAAGGTCGTACTCCGCAAGTTCTACTAACCATTTTACCAAGCATCCCGCTGCTTTCCTATTCTAGAGGACCTCTTCGAAGGGAAACTAAGATGACATAATAATTTTGTGCACATGAAAATAATGCTTCAGTTTCCTCGAAGGTATGAGGAGGGCATATAAAATGTTTTGAACCTGTGAGTGGTGCTCTTTAGGCCCGTATGAAACATTGCTTACGTAGTAAACTGGTCGTTGGAATTTCTTGCATTCTACGACCAGCACCATGCTTACTACCTGTTGCATGATAGCTAGATATATTAAGAGTGTCTCTTCTAATTTTGGAGAAACTAGAATAGGAGCACCCGTAAGATACCTCTTGACATCCTCAAAGGCAGTGTTAGCCTCCTTCGTCCACTCGAAACTGTTGTGGTTCCTTAGAAGTTTAAAGAAAGGAAATCCTTTTTCTTCTAGTCGTGCAATGAAATGACTTAAAGATGCCATGCACCTTGTGAGTTTTTGGACTTTACCTTTTCAGGATTTGCCTGAATACCTCTTGTTGTAACAAGGAATCTGAGCAATTTTTCTAAAGAAACTCTGAACACACACTCCCCACGGACGCGCCAACCGTCTGTGTTTTAATACCGATCTTGCATATGATTATTTGGATTCAGGGGAACTCTTAGAGACCTAGCTATGATCACACAGAGAAAAGACATAGAAATTTTTATACAGGTTTGGGCCTTCTCCTGGGAGAATAATAACCATACTCCTATGTAGATATTGCTCAATCAACTAATTACAATTGGGAAAGAAAGTAATACAGAATGTCTTGCGCTACTTTGGTTGCTTCTATCCCTCCTCTCTCTTCCTGACATCTACCCTTGTATAATGTACGAAGAGGTGGCGGTTGTTCCATGCCAAGGGACACCTTAACGTTTCAAATGAGTAACCGTCATGGGAGTTATTGTTAGTGACGTGATGCCTCTTTGTCGTTAGGCAGTTATCGCCAGGGACAGAGAGAGAAGTTATGCACAATTATTCTAGAGAATAAGTATGCACATTAACCACCTCGTCAGACAGACCTACAATGTAGCAGATTGTTGTAGACAAGGCAATCGAAGTTAGGCTTATTCGTAGAAGAGTTTATGACCATAAGGTGGTTGTAGAACAACTTATAACCATGTCATGCTTGTAGAAAGACTTATGATCATGTCATGCTCGTAGAAAGACTTACAATTACCATGGCGTAGTCGTGAAAAGGCTCATGATGATGGAGCGGTTGTGGGAGGGCTCATGACCACATGGTTAGTTCTCTCCTTTATGAATATACGGCATATGCTTAAGGAGTAGAATGACATAACCATACTATTTACATATAAATAGTAAATTGAAAATTATTATATCCTAATAAAAATTAAATATTATAAAAATACTTTTCTATGAAAAATCATCATAAGTCCATTTTAAATATTCATAGAAATATCGATAGGCAAAATTTACAAAATTTGATTGCACGCATCTAAGTGAATGTTACCTTTTGTGACTGGAGGGGTTACAAATCTATCCATCATAAATTTTGGCTAGTTGCAAACAGTCCTAGTTGTCCATGGGGACAGGCAACATTCAATAGTAACACTTTTATCCAAGAAATTGCCTATAAATGTTTGCCTTCCGAAACTCGAGTTCCAAATTCAGATGAGGATTTCCTGTATGTAGACCCAAATCGTTTTCTGTGCAGACCTTGCACTGTAAGAACGATTTTGTCAAGGAAGAAAAAGACTTTAAAGCACAATCCTTTTTAGGCCGCCATTATATATGTGCAACCAATCATCAAGCTAGAACGAATTGAACCACTATATGATGGCGGTAAGGCATCATGGTGCCTGGGCACCATGATTTCAATGCATCAATTCCATCTAAATTTAGGTATATTTTTTGAAAAGATCAGTTTTAGTGTATATACTCATCTATAACAATTCAAATGAAATGCTAACACATGTCTGGCCTAGATCATCCCCATTGCCACCCGATCTCATCCTATGCGTCTGATCTCATTTATCCTCTCTCTTCGGTCGACGGTTCGAATCCTTTTCTTTTGCCACGTGCTGCACATCTGGCAACTCCACTCGCCTGCCCTCTCTCCAACTCTCTTCTCTCACTAGCCAGTGGGGCCTTCCTATCATCTCCTTCGTTCCCTCCTTCTTCTTCGTCCGCCGTGCGCCATTGAAGCCTTCCTCGAGCTCATAAATTCAGTCATTACTACCTGTTTGGCCGAAGCAAATGTGGCCATTGAAGACTCCCATCATTTCCCCTGACCCTGTCAATTTTGCCCACTTTAAACCCCGTCATCAACCCCGTTCGTGCGCCACTACACCAGCCATAAATCCAGTGAGCTGCCTCTCGGCCTTTCCTCTTCCTCGAGCCCTACAAATACCTCCTTGAGCATCTCCTACTCACACCGCTTCTCCCCTGCCCCTCAATTCTTGCTTCCGTATGCCCAAGACTTCCTGCACCATCTCCTCTTCGTTTGCATGCCGGTAAGCTACTCCAGTGAGCAATTGTCATTACCTCAGCCATCTCTGCCCCACGTCGAGGCCACAGTCATCTTCTCTGAGTCCATGCAATCAACCTCCACCCCTTCATCTGGCTTCCCCACCACCGGAATGTCACTGATGATGACAACCAAGCTGTGTTGCTGCTCTTCCTCATCGCCAACCACTTTTCGCTCCTCTCCGATAAAGACTTGTTGCATCATCTCATTCCCCATGTCTTCCTCTATCTCGTGCGCCCCTCACTGGCCACTGCTAATAGGAACAAACACACGCGAGCATGGATGCGAGCTAGAGTACTCTGTCGTTCATGACTTCTGCTTCGCATGACCTTTGCTGTTCATGACCACTGAAGCTTTGACCACTATAGCTTCCAACAATTGTAGCTTTTGACTACATAAAGCTTTCGACCATTGTAGCTTGTGACAAAATATAGCTTTCGACCATTGTAAGCCTCTGACCACTGTAGCTCCGACCACTGTAGCTTCGACCATAACAAACACACTTCTAGAAGCCCGTTCTCCTTCATCCTAGCTCTGATTGAACCTGTTCAAATTTCTAAATTCATATAAAATTAAGATCTATCCAAATCTTCCATGTTTTCAAACATTTGAAGTTTATTTGAATTTTTTTTGAGTTTGGTGGGTTATTTTCACATGTAAACTATGACGATTTTGAGGATTTCTTTGACAATAATTCTAACCAATTCATGGAGCAAGGCAAGTTAGATGCCTTGATCATGCTGATCCCAGTTTACAAATAAAATTATATATTTTAAATTATTCTATGTGCATATTTTATTCTACGTATTTCAATTCAATTTTAAACTAAATTATCACATACTTATTAATACCTCCATTGATATTGGTTCCCAGATACCTTATCACCACAGAATAAAACTCTGGTTAGTACACTAGTATGGGCTAGAGGATTTTGTATCAAATGCTTAGACCTGCTTAGACATAATTTTTGGTATGGGATAACTTTTCACATAAAATGACGAGCTTTTCAAATGTGTTCTTGATTTCGGTGAGTCAAGAAAGATTATGGAATATTTCAAAATAAAATATAAAACTTGGTTTGAACTTTGGCAAATGGTATGGTGGATGGTGCTTGCTGGCACACATTGTAGTTCGGTGACATAAAGGGACACTACTACAGAAAAGCTCATCACAAATGGCTCAGAACCATCATCACAGATGGTTTCTAAACCATTTGATTGAAAAAACCGTCTGTGATATATCAAGTATCAGAGATTGTTCTTTAATATAGCCGTCAGTGATATATCAAGTATCACATATGTTTTTTTAAATCGTCCGTGATATATCAAGTATCACAGACAGCTAATACCAAAAACTGTCTGTGATATATCATATATCACAGACAATTCTCGGACATAGTCATGTATCATATCTTAGATATCACAGACAGCTAATACTAAAAACCGTCTGTGATAGCTATTTAAATACCTATATTATTTTTTGTTTTTCAGCTAGCCTTAGGAAATGCTAGCCTTGCCCATATAGATCACATATATAGCACACGATAATCATTACATAGATCTCAACTAAATGATGTGCATTTAAATGAATTATTTGATTAAGCACAATTGAGTGATTACAATTGTATCAAATGTTTCAACATTTAATCATCACCGAGGTAGAACTCTCCAATCTTATTTATGACCTCCGCTATCAAGAACTGGGAGAGTTTTTCTTGAATGTCAGCATGTTTGTCAAGATCGATTGCACTTTTGTCGAATTCCATGCGCTATCTCTAGGAGTAGTGTTAAGTCATTAGCATACATACATATATATATATATATACACACACACACAGATATTTTTGGCAGGTTGACAAACCTCTGGATCATTCGTCTTAGCATCCATATATTGCCCTGTAGCTACTGGTGGCACTGCAAAAATAGAATTATATACATAAGTATTGTCAGTTCTAGATGCATTATAACAAAGTGTGATATAGGATTGTTGTGTTGTAGCGGATATCAGAAATTGTGTCCTGTGTCGCAGTGTGATGTTGGATTCATTGTGTCTCCCTCCCTAGGCAACGTAAGCACTGAACGACCTATGTGATTCCAAAAAGTTAGCCTCGGCCATTGCAAACGAAGGGAAGACTACAATAGAGTTATGTATGGAGGAAATGAGTTTACCTATCAATTGTTAGTTGCACACGGGTGAAGTCGTGGTTGCTCCTAAATAGAGAATCAAGGTATATTATCTTGCTCCACTTTGGTACAATCACAATCAGAATCCAGTAACCCCTAGTCATGTATGTCGCCATAGTGATTAATCCTAAGTTCATGTTGCCTATAAAGTACAAATGAAACTTATTTGGCAACTAGTGAAGCAGTTACCCCTGGTTGAAGGGTAGCATGCTGTAGTTCTTGTCACTATGAACAAGAAATCCCCTTGTTATGTAGTCTTGGATGAAGGATCCATTATCATTGATGGATTACTCAGAGACCAACTGTGGGTTGAGAAAACCCACCGGTTCTCACCATCACTGGACTTGTTGGATTATGGATCTATACATAAGCAATGAGTTATGACATTTATTGGAGTTATGTGAATGTAGAACTTGAATGTACAGTACACTTATAGTGTCCAGCATCATAGAAGTGAGGCATTGAGTTCGTCGAGGTTGAATAGTAAGAATGTCTTCGAAGGTCACGACAAAGTAGCTTGAGTCGTAGAGGAAATGTGCCTCTATGTATCTCACGGTGAACCACTGTGCTAGTTTGGCATCATGTTAGACCTCTGCATGTACCAGGTATGCAAAGTTCTGCAAACCAGTGCAATGCTGGGTAATTGTGACTCGGGGACCAACGACACTCCGAGTATGAACTTTCATTCCCTGGGAGGTGCCTTAATCTTCTTCGATTTGGCCTAGGCGCCTCACTTGCGATACATTTTCGGTGTCGCCTTCATGGGAGCCAATGCGCTGGCTTTCTGAAGAGGAGCTTGAGGTGGAGTCATAGAGCATTTTGTTTGATAGGTATGGTCGTGTAGAGATCACGACATGGAAGGGTCCAGGGTGATGTCCCTCTTGGGCCACTGGACGAATGTGTGGACGACATCTCCTAGTATCATGATTTCTCCATTTGGGAGCCTCTCTAGTAGGACGACCCTAAAAATATCATTAATTCAGTCCACCTAGACCTTCACAAAACTAGTCCCTAGCTGGGCATCGTGTACCAACGTCCCTGGCAAGCATGGATACACCAACCCCCACCCTACATCAAAGGGAATGGAGCCAACAATCATAATTTTGAGGATGCACGGCATGACCTCCTACATAACGATACATGATGAGCTAAGGTGTAACATCCTGAAAAATGTAAATTTGAAATTGTGAAGCTTTTGAATTATTTTTGTACTGTATTTCATTTGAATTTGGAGTTTATGGATTTTCTTGGGAAATTGGATAAAAGTTTCAAAAGTTAAAGAAGAAAACAAACACATGAAATAATAGGAAATGAGAATCCAAAACAAGAATATGAAAAGATGATCCAAAAGAGTTATAAAGGGAAATGTATTTAAATATAACACCTCATATCTAAAAATAATGGTATGAATAGTTAAGGAGTAAACAAAATAAAAATATTAACATTTATAAATATACACATATATGCATACAACTATGCATAACAAGAAAATAGTCCCTATAAAATTAATGTTAAAAATAGGAAAGTACAGAAATTTAGGGGAGCAAGAAAGAGAGCAAATAAAATTAGAACTATATATATATATATGTATATATATATATGTATATATATATGTATATATATATATATATATGTATATATATATATATGTATATATATATAAATGCAAATGCATAAAATGAAAACAAAAGGAAAGTGAAAAGAAAGAAATAAAAGAAAAAAAAAAGAAAAAGGAAAGCCGAGCCAGCCATCACCTTCAGCCCAGCCCACCTAGCTCCGTTCCCTCCCGCAGCGCCCGCGGCCCAGCCACCTCACGCGCGCGTCCGCTCCCGCTGCCGCATGGGCCCGCTCCCTCGCGCTTTCTCGCTGGCAGGTGGACCCGAGCAGTCCGAGTCTTCTTTCCCCCTCTCTGTCTTTTTCCCCGCGCACGGTGGCTCACCCCCCTTCGTTCGTCACCGGTCAAAAGCCGGGTGACCCAGGGGCGCACGACACGGCCGACGTGCGGGAGCACCACAAATCCCGCGGCCATACCCCGCCGCCCGCTGTCGCCGCTGAAGCGCCGCCTGCCACCGCCATACCCGGTCGCGCTGCTATCTCGGACATGCACACACGTCCTCAGTCGCAATTAGCCGAGCTCGACACCTATAAAACCCTGGGCTTTACCCATCTGCGTCGGCACACTATCATCACCCTCTCCCTGAAACCAATTGCACTCAAACACCCTTAATCGTCGACGAGCCGAGCGCCTTCCCCAACTCTGGCGAACCCCGATCCGGCGATCCAAGCCATTCGGGTCCGATTCCTCATACCCACCGCATCTCCGGCCCTCCGCGAAGACATTCCCGGCCTTCTCCGGGTACCTCGTTGACCCTAGCTCGCCGGTGCCGAAGCCCTCTCTGAGCCACCGCCACCGCACACCGCCAACTCCTCTCCGGTACTCCCCGTTCCCCGCCGACCTCACCGCCGGCACCCCCGAAGCACAAGGAACGCATTTTGCCCCGTCCCCGAACCCCTCTGGCCATCCCTCACCGGCGACGTCACCGCCCTTTCCCCGGCTGGAACCTCCTCTGCCCGGCCCCCTTCAAGGGATACCTCAAAAGGTATATTTACCCTTATAGGGTAAGAAACACCTGAGTGCTCACTTGGCTAGCCCCTCTAATTTTCTTCTTTCCCCTGGCTCCCTCGGCGCGCGTTCGAGCCCCCGGCTCCGCACGCTAAGGTTGAGCCATTTCTTTTATTTTTCGCGCTGACAGCTGTGCTCCACTCGTCAGCCGCTGTCGGTCTGTGGGCCGGCTGACATCTGGGCCCCGCTTGTCAGTGCTACCCACTGGCATGTGGGCCCAAAGCCCGAAGGGTCCCACTTGTCAGTGGCTGCAGACAGCCCCTGTGGCCACTACCAGAGGGGTCCCACTTGTTAGAGACCGAGAACCCTGGGTCTCACTGACATATGGGCCCCACCTGCCATAGAAACAGCGCCTGAAATAAAAATAAAGAAAATAAATTAAAAATACCCAGTGGGACCCACTTGTCAGGATTCTGATAATTTTTGGAATTAACTGAACTGAAATTTTTAAATGGGCATAACTTATTCATTTTAACTCCAAATTGAGTGAGACAAATTTCTAAATTCATCTAAAATGAAGATATATCAAATGGAACTGAAATAATTATTTTTAGAGTTCATTTGAATTTCTGGTGTTATTTGGTTTAATTTGTTGATTTTCTTTTTATCCAAATTTTCGTGCACGAATAAATTAGCTTACGAGGCTCAGGAGGAAGAAGTTGAGGCAGCAGCATTAGAAGCTCAAGACCACCAAGAACAAGACTATGGTGACCAAGGCGAGTTAACACTTTGACCATGTAGAACCCATGTTTATGCAAATTTAATTTCTTTTCAATTAATAACCTGCATGCTGCTATTTTAGGTGGTACATTACATTCGCTTTTAAAAATGTTAGTTATACACCTAGTATTATGCTTGTTAATAATACTCTATTGAAATATTGGACATATGAACCTTGTCGCACTAGAAAAATTATTATGGTATATCTTTCACAAATAAGTCCACATAAATAATGCGTTGCTTAGTATGGCTAGACAACCGGGAGTGTCGTAGCTACGGGCTAAACAGGAAGAGAGGGGGATCGATAGGAGAGGAAGAGAGCTAGATCTGGAGAGGTGGTGAGAATGAAGGAGATGTCCCCCCTTTGCCCCTCCTGGGGGCTTATATATATGTGAGTGGGGTAGAATGGGAAATCCCCATTCTACCCCTTAGTATTTACAAAGGATGGGGGTACACCGGTATATATTTACACTGTTATATTCCTCTACACTATTGGGCCTATTACATGTTGGACTAGTTGCACGGCCCAGTCACGGGGGGTTGGGCCACCCCTACAACAGTACTCCCTCGACAGCAAGCGCTGAGGTCCCGATGGGCGAGCTGACGCGATCAACCACCCCAGCCCCCCGTTCCCTGACAGCAAGCACGAGGGTGCCGATGCAACTGAAATGCTTATGACGGACCCGGTGAAGCGCCGGAGACGTCGTCGAGCGCCGAAGGCGTGCCGTACCGCCGAGGCGATGCCTACAAGGCGGACGGCGGAGTCGAGGCCGAAGGCGCGTCATCGAGAGCCGAAGACGTGCCGGCCCGCCGAGGCGATGGCTACAAGGCGGACGGCGGAGTCAGCGCCGAAGACGTGCCGTCCCACCGAGGCGATGCCTACGAGGTGGACGGCGGAGTCGAGGCTGAAGGCGTGTCGTCGAGCGCCGAAGACGTGCCGTCCCGCCGAGGCGATGCCTACGGGGCGGACGGCGGAGTCGAGCGCCGAAGACGTGCCATCCCGCTGAGGCGATGCCTACAAGGCGGACGGCGGAGTCGAGCACCGAAGACGTGCCGTCCCGCCGAGGCGATGCCTACGAGGCGGACAGCGGAGTCGAGCACCGAAGACGTGCCGTCGAGCGCCCCAGACGTGCCGTCGAGCGCCCAAGATGTGCCGTCCCGCCGAGGCGATGCCTACGAGGTGGACGGCGGAGTCGAGCGCCGAAGACGTGCCGTCGCCCGCGGTGAGCGGGCGCTTGGAGCGTAGGCCGAAGGCACTACGCACGCCGAGGTAGGGAGGCGAGACCGCCGTTCACCTACCTTCAAAAAGGAGCGCCCGCGGGGAGCGGGCGCTTGGAGCGTAGGCCGAAGGCACTACGCACGCCGAGGTAGGGAGGCGAGACCGCCGTTCCCCTACCTTCAAAAAGGAGCGCCCGCGGGGAGTGGGCGCTTGGAGCGTAGGCCGAAGGCACTTCGCACGCCGAGGTAGGAAGGCGAGACCGCCGTTCCCCTACCTTCAAAAAGGAGCGCCCGCGGT
Organism: Dendrocalamus latiflorus; assembly: GCA_017311315.1. NCBI lineage: Eukaryota > Viridiplantae > Streptophyta > Magnoliopsida > Poales > Poaceae > Dendrocalamus > Dendrocalamus latiflorus. The sequence goes on along the minus strand of CM029670.1, from coordinate 26,937,602 downwards.
GAGCGGGCGCTTGGAGTGTAGGCCGAAGGCGCTACGCACGCCGAGGTAGGGAGGCGAGACCGCCGTTCCCCTACCTTCAAAAAGGAGCGCCCGCGGTGAGCGGGCGCTTGGAGCATAGGCCGAAGGCCCTACGCACGCCGAGGTAGGGAGGCGAGACCGCCGTTCCCCTACCTTCAAAAAGGAGCGCCCGCGGAGAGCGGGCGCTTGGAGCGTAGGCCGAAGGCACTACGCACACCGAGGTAGGGAGGCGGGACCGCCGTTCCCCTACCTTCAAAAAGGAGCGCCCGCGGGGAGCGGGCGCTTGGAGCGTAGGCCGAAGGCACTACGCACGCCGAGGTAGGGAGGCGAGACCGCCGTTCCCCTACTTTCAAAAAGGGGCGCCCGCGGCGAGCGGGTGCTTGGATCGTAGGCCGAAGGCACTACGCATGCTGAGGTAGGGAGGCGACACCGCCGTTCCCCTACCTTCAAAAAGGGGCACCCGCGGGGAGCGGGCGCTTGGAGCGTAGGCCGAAGGCACTACGCACGCCGAGGTAGGGAGGCGAGACCGCCGTTCCCCTACCTTCAAAAAGGAGCGCCCGCGGCGAGCGGGCGCTTGGAGCGTAGGCCGAAGGCACTACGCACGCCGAGGTAGGGAGGCGAGACCGCCGTTCCCCTACCTTCAAAATGGAGCGCCCGCGGGGAGCGGGCGCTTGGAGCGTAGGCCGAAGGCACTACGCACGCGGAGGTAGGGAGGCGAGACCGCCGTTCCCCTACCTTCAAAAAGGGGCGCCCGCGGGGAACGGGCGCTTGGAGCGTAGGCCGAAGGCACTACGCACGTCGAGGTAGGGAGGCGAGACCGCCGTTCCCCTACCTTCAAAAAGGAGCGCCCGCGGGGAGCGGGCGCTTGGAGCGTAGGCCGAAGGCACTACGCACGCCGAGGTAGGGAGGCGAGACCGCCGTTCCCCTACCTTCAAAAAGGGGTGCCCGCGGGGAGCGGGCGCTTGGAGCGTAGGCCGAAGGCATTACGCACGCCGAGGTAGGGAGGCGAGACCGCCGTTCCGCTACCTTCAAAAAGGCGTGCCCGCGGGGAGCGGGCGCTTGGAGCGTAGGCCGAAGGCACTACGCACGCCGAGGTAGGGAGGCGAGACCGCCGTTCCCCTACCTGCAAAAAGGAGCGCCCGCGGGGAGCGGGCGCTTGGAGCGTAGGCTGAAGGCACTACGCACGCCGAGGTAGGGAGGCGAGACCGCCGTTCCCCTACCTCCAAAAAGGAGCGCCCGCGGCGAGCGGGCGCTTGGAGCGTAGGCCCAAGGCACTACGCACGCCGAGGTAGGGAGGCGAGACCGCCGTCCCCCTACCTTCAAAAAGGAGCGCCCCCGGTGAGCGGGCGCTTGGAGCGTAGGCCGAAGGCACTACGCACGCCGAGGTAGGGAGGCGAGACCGCCGTTCCCCTACCTTCAAAACGGAGCGCCCGCGGAGAGCGGGCGCTTGGAGCGTAGGCCGAAGGCACTACGCACGCCGAGGTAGGGAGGCGAGACCGCCGTTCCCCTACCTTCAAAAAGGAGCGCCCCCGGGGAGCGGGCGCTTGGAGCGTAGGCCGAAGGCACTACGCACGCCGAGGTAGGGAGGCGAGACCGCCGTTCCCCTACCTTCAAAAAGGGGCGCCCGCGGGGAGCGGGCGCTTGGAGCGTAGGCCGAAGGCACTACGCACGCCGAGGTAGGGAGGCGAGACCGCCGTTCCCCTACCTTCAAAAAGGCGCGCCCGCGGTGAGCGGGCGCTTGGAGCGTAGGCCGAAGGCACTACGCACGCCGAGGTAGGGAGGCGAGACCGCCGTTCCCCTACCTTCAAAAAGGAGCGCCCGCGGTGAGCGGGCGCTTGGAGCGTAGGCCGAAGGCACTACGCACGCCTAGGTAGGGAGGCGAGACCGCCGTTCCCCTACCTTCAAAAAGGAGTGATACACTCCCTGGTGCAACGCGCTCGAAGGTGCGACATCCAGGTGCCGCATCACTAAGGCGAGGCACTCCCTAGTGTCTCGGCCGTTGCGCAATTTTTATACTCCGTGGAGTGCATGAGGATAACTGGTGCGTGCGGAGGCGGACCTCGGCACACGACTTGTTTAGAGTCCGTAGACTGGCGCGTGCGGAGGTGGACCTCGGCGCACGACTTGATTTATAGTCCGCGGACTCTCGCGTGCGGAGGCAGACCTCGGCGCACGGCTTAATTTATAGTCCTTGGACTGTCGCGTGCGGAGGCAGACCTCGGTGCACGACTTAATTTATAGTCCTTGGACTCTCGCGTGCGGAGGCAGACCTCGGCGCACGACTTAACTTATAGTCCTTGGACTCTCGCGTGCGGAGGCAGACCTCGGCGCACGACTTAACTTATAGTCCTTGGACTCTCGCGTGCGGAGGCAGACCTCGGCGCACGACTTAATTTATAGTCCTTGGACTCTCGCGTGCGGAGGCAGACCTCGGCGCACGACTTAATTTATAGTCCGCAGACTGGTGCGTGCGGAGGCGGACCTCAGCGCACGACTTGTTTAGAGTCTGTAGACTTGCGCAGGGACAACACCTGCGTCTTATGTATGCTCCGTAGAGAGCGTGGGATCAGCATCCCCGTCTTGTTTATACTCCAGGGAGTATGCGCGACGACGGTGTCCACGGCATGCGCAGGATTCGCGTCTTGTTTAGAGTCCGTAGACTGCGCAGGGATAACATCCGCGTCTTATTTATACTCCATAGAGTCGCGCGTGCGGAAGCTGAGCTCAACGCTACGTCTTATTTATAGTCCGCGGACTCTCGCGTGCGGAGCTAGGCTCCACGCTACGTCTTATTTAAAGTCCGTAGACTGGTGCGTGCGGAGCTAGACTCAACGATACATCTTATTTATAGTCCGCGGAGTCTCGCGTGCGGAGCTAGGCTCAACGCTACGTCTTATTTAAAGTCCGTAGACTGGTGCGTGCGGAGCTAGGCTCAACGCTACGTCTTATTTATACTCCGTAGAGTGCGCGCGGAGGCGTCCCCCCGTTGCGTCTTATTTAAAGTCCGTAGACTGGTGCGTGTGGAGCTAGGCTCAACGCTATGTCTCATTTATAGTCCGCGGACTCTCGCGTGCGGAGCTAGGCTAAACGCTACGTCTTATTTAAAGTCCGTAGACTGGTGCGTGCGGAGCTAGGCTCAACGCTACGTCTTATTTATACTCTGTAGAGTGCGCGCGGAGGCGTCCCCCCGTTGCGTCTTATTTAAAGTCCGTAGACTGGTGCGTGCGGACTGGTGCGTGCGGAGCTAGGCTCAACGCTACGTCTTATTTATAGTCCGCGGACTCTCGCGTGCGGAGCTAGGCTCAACGCTACGTCTTATTTAAAGTCCGTAGACTGGTGCGTGCGGAGCTAGGCTCAACGCTACGTCTTATTTATAGTCCGCGGACTCTCGCGTGCGGAGCTAGGCTCAACGCTACGTCTTATTTAAAGTCCGTAGACTGGTGCGTGCGGAGCTAGGCTCAACGCTACGTCTTATTTATAGTCCGCGGACTCTCGCGTGCGGAGCTAGGCTCAACGCTACGTCTTATTTAAAGTCCGTAGACTGGTGCGTGCGGAGCTAGGCTCAACGCTACGTCTTATTTATAGTCCGCGGACTCTCGCGTGCGGAGCTAGGCTCAACGCTACGTCTTATTTAAAGTCCGTAGACTACGCCGAGGAGCCAGGCCGTCGTGCGATTTAAACCAAAAGCGAGGACCAACACAGGGGCACGAAGAGAAATGGCCAAAACCTCGCGGCAACAAAACGCTCCAAAGCGCAGCCCCAGAAAAACATTAAACGCTGCGATGACCCAGAACAGGCTAAAACTGGAGAAGCAAACATGGCCAAATCGAGTGCTCTCAGAATGGAACTGCAGGCGCAATAAATGATATGATGCACAACCATTTATTTGTCGCCATGCCCGCAAAAATTGCAACAGGGATTACTGAAGCCTCGCACGAAATCGAATGCAGTGCGTACCGGGCGGGATGGCGGTGAGCGGGGTATACTCCATAGGGGCGGAGACCCTGGTTGCGCGGAGGTATCGGAGCGAGATTCCGCATTGCGGAATCCATCACGCGAGGTCGCCGATGAAGGTCGATGCCGCAGAGCTCGACTTCGGAGCCCAAAGCAAAGTCCGTCGCTGCGGGGCCTGCCGGCTTCGCGCCCTGCACCTCCGTGCGGGCTGTTGTACCTCCGCCCCCGCCGCTGGTCCCCGCCGGCTTTGCGCTCCGAAGCTTCGCGGGCTTTGACGTCGGTGCGGAGCCTTCGGCCAGCACGCGAAGACGTCGCTCGATGCGAAGACCATGACGCGGAGGCCGGCGCACCGAACCGCTGCCTGCTTCTTTGCTGCGCGGACCTGTACGCAGGCGGCCTTGGGGCCTCTGCGCGGAGAGTAGCAGCGGGGGCTGCCTCACTTGGCTTCTTCGACCACACTCGGAGGCGGAGGGTTGCACTCGGAGACAGCGAGCACGAAGAGTCGCAGCGGAGGCGGTGCATCCTTCGGCGAGCGCAGAGAGCCGGTGGAGGCCGGCTTCCATCTCCGAGCGCGCTACCTGCGAGTTTATGCTATGCAGGGATGGATATGCATGCAAGGATAAATACTTGGATGGATATCCTGTGTACGTGCCTTCCTTGGATAGATAAAACTTCACGCTGCATGCATGGATGGATGGGTACGTATACAGATGCACGTATGGATAAATACACGTGTGAATGAATATTCGAATGCATACCTACGTGAAAGCCGCGTTTGCTTCGTAAATGATTGCACGCATCGAGTAGTGCATACGTACACGAAGCCTGATGTTTTTTTGATACTTGCAGCGCGGAGACGGGCTTCGGCAGCGCGGACGCGAGGTCTGGGCTCGGCTTCGGCAGCGCGGAGACCACTGCGATGGCCCTCAAGCAGCACCTCCGCGCCATGCCGGAGATGCAGGAATGAATACCCTGCATGCAGCACGTAACGAATACGAATGCCTTGCCTATACACTTGTTCTTTACTGCATGAAGACAAGCAGCGGATTGATGTTTCGTGCATGCACGGATGTCCCTCGCTCTGTTGTGCAGAGTGGCTTGACGCGGAGGCTCGACGCTGCGGAGCGGAGGCTCGGAATCGCTCGGCGGCTGCGACATGGAGACTGGCACGGAGACCTCGATGTTGCGCTTTGCTACTCAAGCAGTATTTAGCAATACCTTGGCTGCGCCCCAGGAGGCCGGAGCTGCGGTGCGGCGACTCCCGAGAGCTCGGCGCGGAGTCCCGAACTGAGCTCGATGACGTACCAACCTGGCCGGGAGAATCCTGACTCCAAGCCATCTAAGAACACCTCCCAATCGAATCCGTCAAATCTGGATTTACCTGTGATCCGGGACTTCGCCTCCGCGCGTGTGGCTCTACTCCAGGCCTCGACTCCGCGACGAGGCTCCGGGACTTCGCCTCCGTGCGTGTGGCTCCGGTCCAGGCCTCGCTTCCGACACTGAGCTCTGGGACCTCCTCTCCGTGTGCTCGGCTTCGCCTCAGGACCACGCCCGCGCGATGAAGCTCTCGGCTTTGCGCCATTTTGGGCACCACCGACTTCAGCTTCGGCAACTCGCAGGGGCGAGGTCTCCTAGGGCCAAGGCGAAGGTCGTGGACGGAGGGCTCCGGAGCGCGGGATGGTCTCGCATCAGCACTGAGGTAGCCTTCACGCTGAACGCCGTATGGCCGGGGTAGCTGATTGCTTGGTCGGAGCCCACGCAAAACCTTCGGCATGCGACGGCTGCTGCATCACTTCCTCGGCGCGTGCATGGCCAGCTTGGGGTTTTCTCCGCGCCCGCCTGGCGGGCTTGGAGCTTCCGCAGCACGCGGAGATAGAAGTCTCACGACGCCGCTCATATACGTGCGTGGCCATGCAAACAACGCCCAGGGCCTTACTAGCACTAGAGACTAGTTGATGCACCATGGCCTCTGCGAGTTGTGAATGCATGTACGCATGGATGGTACACACACGTGAGATTGCATGCATGGATTTGGTATGCATATGCGAGACTATGCGTGCATGGATATGATTCTCGTCGCTGCGGAGGCGGTGGTGTGGACTCCGAGTGGGGCCGCGAGCTGCGCGCGCGACGTCCGGTTCGCAGAGACGAGGCTCTGCGCGGAGTCGAGTACGCAGGGGCGACGCGGGGCCCGAAGGTCTTGCCGAGGTAGCCGTCCTCAGCGCGGGGTTGCTGCTTCGTCTGCTCGGAGTCCACACCTCGGAGATATCGCTGGACTTCCCCAACGCGGAGCGTGAGCTTGATGACGTACGCTGGCTGAAAAAATCCTGCCGGCAAGTCATCCAAGACACCTAGAAATAAGCGATTTGAACAGATCTACTCACCTCCGACTAGATCTTCCGGTCAAAATGGTGAAGTATACTAGTCAAGCCCATACACTTCTACAGTCACGATGGTTAAATTTTTAGCGAGCGAACTACTTATCTGTCTCCACAGACGCCACGAATCGAAGCAGCGTGTTGCCAGGAGCAGAAAAGATCCGCACAGCCGTCGCTTTTTGTTGAATGTTGGAGAGATTTCTTCCATACGCAACTTCTAGTCGTCCCCACGGACGGCGCCATCTGTCGTAGCTACGGGCTAAACAGGAAGAGAGGGGGATCGATAGGAGAGGAAGAGAGCTAGATCTGGAGAGGTGGTGAGAATGAAGGAGATGTCCCCCCCCCTTTGCCCCTCCTGGGGGCTTATATATATGTGAGTGGGGTAGAATGGGAAATCCCCATTCTACCCCTTAGTATTTACAAAGGATGGGGGTACACCAGTATATATTTACACTGTTATATTCCTCTACACTATTGGGCCTATTACATGTTGGACTAGTTGCACGGCCCAGTCACGGGGGGTTGGGCCACCCCAACAACAGTACTCCCTCGACAGCAAGCGCTGAGGTCCCGATGGGCGAACTGACGCGATCAACCACCCCAGCCCCCCGTTCCCTGACAGCAAGCGCGAGGGTGCCGATGCAACTGGTAGCTCGCAGACCCTAGAGGCAAGGCCTATCAAGAAATCAGTGAAGCGCCGAAGACGTCGTCGAGCGCCGAAGACGTGCCATCCCGCCGAGGCGACGCCTACGAGGCGGACGGCGGAGTCGAGTGCCGAAGACGTGCCGTCCCACCGAGGCGATGCCTACGAGGCGGACGGCGGAGTCGTGGCGGCGAATACGTGTCGTCGAGCGCCGAAGACGTGCCGTCCCACCGAGGCGATGCCTACAAGGCGGACGGCGGAGTCGAGCGCCGAAGACGTGCCGTCCCGCCGAGGCGATGCCTACGAGGCAGACGGCGGAGTCGTGGCGACCAAGTCATCTCGCCGAGTGCCGAAGACGTGCCGTCCCGCCGAGGCGATGCCTACGAGGCGGACGACGGAGTCGAGCACCAAAGACGTTCCTACCTTCAAAAAGAGTGCCCGCGAAGAGCGGGCGCTTACGGCGTAGGCCGAGGGCCCTACGCACGCGGAGGCAAGGAGGCGAGACCGCCGTTCCCCTACCTTCAAAAAGAGTGCCCGCGAAGAGCGGGCGCTTACGGCGTAGGCCGAGGGCACTATGCACGCGGAGGCAAGGAGGCGAGACCGCCGTTCCCCTACCTTCAAAAAGAGTGCCCGCGAAGAGCGGGCGCTTACGGCGTAGGCCGAGGGCACTATGCACGCGGAGGCAAGGAGGCGAGACCGCCGTTCCCCTACCTTCAAAAAGAGTGCCCGCGAAGAGCGGGCGCTTACGGCGTAGGCCGAGGGCCCTAGGCACGCGGAGGCAAGAAGGCGAGACCGTCGTTCCCCTACCTTCACAAAGAGTGCCCGCGAAGAGCGGGGGCTTACGGCGTAGGCCGAGGGCACTACGCACGCGGAGGTAAGGAGGCCAGACCGCCGTTCCCCTACCTTCAAAAAGAGTGCCCGCGAAGAGCGGGCGCTTACGGCGTAGGTCGAGGGCACTACGCACGCGGAGGCAAGGAGGCGAGACCGCCGTTCCCCTACCTTCAAAAAGAGTGCCCGCGAAGAGCGGGCGCTTACGGCGTAGGCCGAGGGCACTACGCACGCGGAGGCAAGGAGGCGAGACCGCCGTTCCCCTACCTTCAAAAAGAGTGCCCGCGAAGAGCGGGCGCTTACGGCGCAGGCCGAGGGCACTACGCACGCGGAGGCAAGGAGGCGAGACCGCCGTTCCCCTACCTTCAAAAAGAGTGCCTGCGAAGAGCGGGCACTTACGGCGTAGGCCGAGGGCCCTACGCATGCGGAGGCAAGGAGGCGAGACCGCCGTTCCCCTACCTTCAAAAAGAGTGCCCGCGAAGAGCGGGCGCTTACGGCGTAGGCCAAGGGCCCTACGCACGCGGAGGCAAGGAGGCGAGACCGTCGTTCCCCTACCTTCAAAAAGAGTGCCCGCGAAGAGCGGGCGCTTACGGCGTAGGCCGAGGGCCCTACGCACGCGGAGGTAAGGAGGCGAGACCGCCGTTCCCCTACCTTCAAAAAGAGTGCCCGCGAAGAGCGGGCGCTTACGGCGTAGGCCGAAGGCCCTACGCACGCGGAGGCAAGGAGGCGAGACCGCCGTTCCCCTACCTTCAAAAAGAGTGCCCGCGAAGAGCTGGCGCTTACGGCGTAGGCCGAGGGCCCTACGCACACGGAGGCAAGGAGGCGAGACCGCCGTTCCCCTACCTTCAAAAATTCGCGGTGCACTCCCTGGTGCAACGCACGCGAGGGCGCGATATCCAAGTGGTGCGCCACCTAAAGCGAGGCACTCCCTAGTGGCTCGGCCGTGTCGCAATTTACAACTTAATTTATAGTCCGTAGACTCGCGCGTGCAGAGGCGGACCTCGACGCTACGTCTTATTTAAAGTCCGTAGACTGGTGCGTGCGGAGGCGGACCTCGACGCTACATCTTAATTTATAGTCCATAGACTCGCGCGTGCGGAGGCGGACCTCGACGCTACATCTTATTTAAAGTCCGTAGACTGGTGCGTGCAGATGCGGACCTCAACGCTACGTCTTAATTTATAGTCCGTAGACTGGTGCGTGCGGAGGCGGACCTCGACACTACGTCTTAATTTATAGTCCGTAGACTCGCGCGTGCGGAGGCGGACCTCGACGCTACGTCTTATTTAAAGTCCGTAGACTGGTGCGTGCGGAGGCGGACCTCGACGCTACGTCTTATTTAAAGTCCGTGGACTGGTGCGTGCGGAGGCGGATCTCGACACTACGTCTTAATTTATAGTCCGTAGATTGGTGCGTGCGGAGGCGGACCTCGACGCTACGTCTTATTTAAAGTCCGTAGACTGGTGCGTGCGGAGGCGTACCTCGATGCTACATCTTAATTTATACTCCGTGGAGTGCGCGCGCGGAGGCGTCCCCCCACACATCTTTGTTTATACTCATACCCGTGTCTTTGACAGAGAGTGCACACACGAGCGTGCGTCTTTGGTTTATACTCATACCTGTACCCCTGGCTACGGAGAGTGCACACGCGAACGTGCGTCTTTGGTTTATACTCATACCCGTGTCTTTGACGGAGAGTGCACACGCGAACGTGCGTCTTTGTTTATACTCCGTAGAGTATGCCGACGCTCGAGGCAGCCGCGCGATTTAAACCAAAAACGAGAACCAAAACAGAGGCAGCAAAGAAACAGCCGAAGACTTGCAACAACACAAAGCTTCAGAATGCTACGCTGGGGAGAAGCATTATATGCCACGGTCACTCAGAGCAGGCAAAAACTAGAGAAGCAAGCACGGCCACATCAAACGCTCTCAGAATGGAACTGTAGGGACTATTAAAGTCTCACACGTATTCACGTGCAGTGCGTACCAGGCGGGGTGACGCCCTCACGCCTGCACCAGAGCCTAGGCGGAGTGGTGCTGGCGGACCGGCGAAGTCGTGTCGAAGCCGAGCTGAAGGTCGGCGACGTCGTCGCGGGGCTCAAATCATGCAGACTTGCTACTTGTCACGTACGGAGGTGTCGCAGCGGAGGCCGTGGCGTGGAGGCGACCTCACCGCCGCGGAGATTCCCAGAAGTCCGGAGTAGGTGACTTCATCGTCTGCGTGGGGCAGACCTGCCGCTGCACCAGCGCCTCCACAGACCTGTCGTCGGCTGCGCACGCGAAGTTTGGCCTGCGGTGGCGAGGTCCTGCTCGGAGGTGACGCGAAGCCGGCGGCCCGACAGAGAGCGGAGGCAGGCATGACGACGCGGAGGGTAGACTTCGACGGCGCGGAGGCTTCGGGGCGCTGCACCTTCGAGCGGGAGGCTTCGGGGTGGCTGCACCTTCGAGCGGGAGGCTTCGGGGACAATGCGCTCGACGACGCGGAGGGTAGACTTCGATGGCGCCGAGGCTTCGGGGCGCTGTACCTTCGAGCGGGAGGCTTCGGGGCGGCTGCACCTTCGAGCGGGAGGCTTCGGGGGCAATGCGCTCGACGACGCGGAGGGTAGACTTCGACGGCGCGGAGGCTTCGGACACAAGATGCTCGACGACGCGGAGACTAGCCTCCTCGAGCAGAGGCTCGGCTTCAGCGTATGGCGCATGTATGGAGCTCGTTGATTTGATGAACGCGCGTGGTCGCGTGCTCGCTGTCGAGGTTCTCGCCAAACATCTCCACGGGCCAAGACATCGCTTTCCTGTACGACCATCCCCACGCGGAGACGTCGCGAGGCCAGGAGCTCGACGGAGGGCGGAGGCTCGACGCGAGGACCACGGAGCGGAGGCTCAGCGAAGCCCAGGTCGCGACGCGAAGTCCTGCGCGGAGACGACGGTCGTGATGCGAAGTCCTGCGCAGAGACGTCGCGAGGCCAGGAGCTTGCCGGAGGGCGAAGGCTCGACGCGAGGACCACAAAGCGGAGGCTCGGCGAAGCCCAGGTCGCGACGCGAAGTCCTGCGCGGAGACGACGGTCGCGATGCGAAGTCCTGCGCAGAGACGTCGCGAGGCCGAAAGCTTGACGGAGGGCGGAGGCTCCTGATGCTCGCTGCCTCGTCGGAGCCGATGAGGAGGACGACGGCGATGACGGTACACAAGCAAAGCGAGCAGGACGGGATGGTGAACTAATAAATTCATGCGAGTTTATCTTACTCTGCAGCCATGCGTATACCTGCGTGCCTGGCCGCCGCTGCGTGTACGATTGTATGCGTTGATGGATGGCAGAGAGTATACATGGGTACGCGGACACGCGAATGAAGACACGTATGCATGTGTATGAATATATACACGAATGGATACGTGAGAGGACATTTGGTGGACATGCATGAATGGATATTTTAAGCATGGATGGATGTTTGGATGGATACCTCGCACCGCGAATGCATGCATGTACGGGTGATAATTTATGTACGTATGCACTCATGGATGGATGGTTGGATGGATATTTCATGCCTGTCTGTGTGCAGTCTGCGCACGAATGGACGGTTGCTTTGGCGCAGAACGGGGCGGAGGGACGTGACATCGAGCGGAGGCTTGGCGCGAGGACTCAACACCATGCGGAGACCCGACATCGCGCGGAGGCCGCGGCGCGAAGGCTTGTTTGGCGGGGCGCACTCCGCGCGAAGCTCGGCGTGGACGAGTCGAAGGCGTGCGAGCGTGCCGGCGTCATGGCGAAGGCCCGTCAGGTGAGGTCCCTGAGTAGCCCCTCCGTGCCACAGCATCATTTCCTTGCATGAAAACCCCCAGCAGAGCGGAGGTAGCAGCAACATGAAAAATAAGTGATTCGATTAGATCTGCCAGATCTGGATCTGGACAAGAAATGAGAGCTCACAATAGATCTGCGTGCTCACATCACTTCTGCCATATTTACTGAGGTGTGTATACATGTATCCCAAAGCAAACAGGCTAGTGACAAGATGAACTTATCTGTGATGAGTGCTCCTGGACTCCCTTCCATACATGAACTTCTAGTCGTCCCCACGGACGGCGCCATCTGTTGTAGCTACGGGCTAAACAGGAATGAAGGGGACTAGTAGAAGGAGAAGAGGAGAGCTAGATCTGTGGAGAGCTGGTGAGAATGAGAGGAGGATGTCCCCCTTTGCCCCTCCTGGGGGCTTATATATATAAGTGGGGTAGAATGGGAAATCCCCATTCTACCCCTTGTATTTACAAAGGATGAGGGTACATTGGTATATTTACACTGGTATATTCCTCTACACTATTGGGCCTATTACATGTTGGACTAGTTGCACGGCCCAGTCACGGGGGGTTGGGCCACCCCTACAACAGGGTGAAAATCTGAATTCTTGCACGACCCGAGCCAAAAATCAAATTGCTTCCAAACCTTTGATCCTATGGCCAAGAGAATTTGCAGAAAAGTTTGCAATAGCCATAGGACTCTCCATGCCCAAACTCAGCCCGAAACCTCAAGGGAAACAAGAAATCACCAAAACCCTAGAAGAGGGAAACAAGAACAGGGAAGAGCCAAAACCCAAATCTGAGATTAAAACGAAGTTTGCTCTTCGGGAAAACGATCAAATGACCTTGAGGTACCATCCCATCAAAGAGCAACCCATTTTGGGCCTTCCCAACAAGAAACAACAAGAAAACTCAAAATCAAGAAATCAAAAACAGAGGCATCGAAGCAAGAACAGAGTGCACGGGAGAAACTTCAGATTTCATTCCATTCATTCAAAGATTACAAGGATCTACGTCCCCATACGCATGGACATTAGAACCAGATGAATGATTACATGGATTCTCTACTCAATCCCTCTCCTCATCCTCTCCTCTCCCTAAGCCAAGAACACACACACACTACATGCTTGAGAGGGGATGAACGAAGGGAACAAGGCCACAGAACCTCTGTCTCCCCCAACCACTAAAGACTAAAGCCAAAACAACCCTCTAAAGCCTATTTTGACTAAAGTAAACCCTAAAATCCATGAGGAGGCATGCAGCCCCTCCTCTCCTTTTATAGCCCATGGCTAACGGGTCTCCAACCCGTTACGCCGGCTAAATCCAACGGAGCTCGCTCCCGCTTGTGCAGCCTTGCAAATTTCCCGATTCGCCCCTCTTGCACCTTCCGAGAAGCTTCCGTGCTTCTTGTCCCGCAAGCCACGTGGCTTCGCCGTCTTCAGCACACCTAGACCGTTCTGACCTCAGCGCCACCTGCGCCTAGTCCGGTCCACCGTGCCTCGCCACGGCTCCACCTCGAGTCCACGTCGTCTTCGACACATCCCGACCGTTCTGACCTCAGCGCCACCTGCGCCTAGTCGGGTCCACCGTGCCTCGCCACGACTCCACCTCGAGTTCACGTCGTCTTCGACACATCCCGACCGTTCTGACCTCAGCGCCACCTGCGCCTAGTTCGGTCCTCCGTGTCTCGCCACGACTCCACTCGATGTCCTGTAGCCACACAGACAAGAAACACGTCAAATAGCACCGCTCAATACATGAAAGCGTAAATAGCACAAACACATCATACTCACGCATGACGAAGTCCAAACCTGTCGAAACATTAGAATATGCATCCTAAACCCATACGACCAAGTTTGACCAAACCGACCGAAACCGTTGCACCACGCAACGACATGGTCCAAACCACCCAAACCAAACTCGACTAACCTAAACCCTTGTCAATTACTCATCACTCTCATGGGGTCACGACCACATGGTCTCTCAATCTCCCCCTTGATGAGTATATTGACAAACTCAGAGAAAGCATGAAGTTGAGTTTGATTTGAAGAGTCCAACATGGTCCAAGAGAAGAAGATGAAGCTAATGACCATGTCGACAGAAAGAACACTAGAGCAACAAAGAAAGAGCAAATTGTTCTCCAAAGCTCTAAGAGGTTCCCAAATGACTTTTTCTCCTCTATTTTCCCCCTTTTGGCAATAAACACATCAAGGAGCAAAAGAGAGAATAGTTATGCATATGGATGAAATGGCTGAAGTTTCATTATTCTAAGCATTTAGAGCCATGAGAAGTATCCATAATGACCAGAATGTATTACACCAAGCCATAACTCAATAAAAGGCTATCTAGATCATGACAAGATATGTATATCCTAGCTAGAACGCATAGATGACGATATGAAATGTAATGCATTTTGTGAACATGTCAAGTCATCAATAAGCAAAGTCTAACTAGAGATATCCAAGGATGATGCAGGCCATGTCAATAAGCTAAGCGGAACCAAGAAGCTAATATTGAGTCCAAACAGAGTGCTATAAGCTCAGGATTGAAACATTGGTTAAGTACTTGGTTCTTTTTGTAACTTAAGCAAAATGAGCACAAATGACATATTTTCTTTTGAAACTTATGGTTGTTTCCAACTGTAACATCCCATTTTCAACCCTTGGAGCTAATGTAAAATTTAAGCTATGTTAAAGAAATTAAAAGGCTTAATTCTCAGCTTTGTTGTTCTTGTGCTTTTCAAAAAGAAAGTTTATAAAATGTAAAAATGTTCTAAAGTGAAAACTTTGTTTTATTTCCAAAGAAGAAATTCAGAAGTAATCTTTTAAAATCTAGAAATTAAAACTATCTTCAAAAACTAGAAAATTTCAGAAGGAGGAAGATTTGTTTTTAATTGGTAAAAGAGGGAAGGGAAGAAAAAGGAATGGTCATAAAAAGGAAAACCACCCCAGCAAATCCTGGCCGCTCATTTTCCCCTTCCCTTCAATCCCAGCCGGCCATCTTCTTCTCCCCTCCTCTCCCTGGCTGCAGAATGCCCTCCCCTTCTCCCCTGACCGAGCGGCCGCTCAACCACCCGTGCCGGCGAGTTATGGCGGCGACATCCCTCGCCTTCAGTGCCCGACAGCGGCTGTCCCGGGGTCGCCTCTCCGCCCTCGCAATCAGCGTCGCCCTGCCGTGTACGCCGCACACTGTCCCCACCCGTGCGCTGCGCCGCCGTAGTCCTCCCCAGGTCACGCACGTCCATTCGGCGTCGCTCAACTCCGTCCCCTGCGACCACCGGACCGAGCACCGCATCCCCGCATTTACTCGCGCCGCGACGTCCCCGCTCGCCGCGCTCGCACTGTGGCCGCACGGCTCTGAAGCCGCCTGCCTGCGACACGCCGCCGTGTCTTCCCCTCGGCGCCCAGCTTCCTTCCCCGGCCTCCATAAAAGAGAATGACTGCCTCACCACACCCCCCGCCGAGACTTGCTCAAAACAATCATCCACCGCCACCTCTGCTCCAGGCGAACCATCGGCCGTCACCGCCGCCAAGTGCCGCCGGTCGACATCCGGGCCTCTTGAGCCTCTCCCCGCACTCATCCCTACCCTCTCCCTCTTCTTCCCCGCTTAATCAGGTTGTCCTCCAGTGCAGGCCGCCGGCGAGGCTATTTCTCCCCCAACACCGGCGCCGGGTCTTCACGGGGAAGCGCTGCACCTCGGGCCAATTCGCCGCGCGTAGAGCACCTCTTGGGCCCCGGGAACACGACCCCCACCTCGCCGAACCCCGCTGCCCTCCCCAGCGAGCTGCCGTCGTCTTCCCCTTCATCGCCGAGCACGCCTTCGCCGCCAGCCCACTCGGCTCCACTCCGACCGCCGCCTACGCCCTAGGTGAGTTCCCGGAAGCTTGAGGATGCTTCATCGCCGAGCAATCGGATTTTTATGGCTCGAGCCGCCGGCGTCCTTCTCCCCTATCTCTGCCGCCACCTCACCCGCCGTTGCCCTCCGCCCGGCCAAGTCCGGCCGACCCCGGCCAATTACTCCCTCCCCAAGACGCGCGCCGTGTTGGGCAAACCGTTTTTGCCGGCGCCGCCGCGCCTCCGTGCCCCCACCGCCGCCGGCCGGCTCCGCCCCCCCTTGCGGTCGGGATAAGCTGGAGCAGGGAGCACCCAGTGTATTAACTCCATTAATAAACCTTTGTCTTAGCCGGTTATTTATTCCTGTCCTAACCCGACCGAGAGCAGGTAATCACTTCGGTTAAATGCGGCCCCACCCGTCGGCTTCAATACTGCAGTGATTACCCGAGCATCACTTATCCCCTCTCGGGTCCCACCTGTCGGCAACTCACACCCTCTCTCCCCTTTTATTTTTTTTGATTTTCAGGAATTTAAAACTTTGAAATGCCATAACTCCTTAACCCTAACTCCAAATTTAACGAAACCAACTTCTAAATTTTTCTAAATCAAGATCTATTTGATGGTTCTGTTTTGGTTCAGTTTTGAGTTAATTTGAGTTTTGTTTATTTTATGTGGTATTTATTTGCCTTCATTATTTTATGTGCTTTTCCGGTTCGATCTTCCGAGTAGATTTCGAAGACGCGAACGAGCCCCCGCTTGCAGCAGTACAAGACCCCCAAGCTCTCGATCCAGGCGAGTCAATACTTTGATCATTTTGCGCCTATATTTTATGTGAAACTATGTTCATTTAAATTATGAAAACATGCATGCTTTACTTTATACACAAGTGTATGTCACTCTTAAGGTAGCTAACAACCATATGTCTACCCAATATTAAGATACCCCACCAGTAACATTTGAACCCACATGATCCTTGTCGCCCTAGAGATAAAATATAACTATGATAGTTATAAGTCATATTACTGCCATGCTGGTCATGTCAAGTCCAGGGCACTAGTGGCCCTGATAATCATTCTTTACTCATGGAAAACTAGTTTTGGGACAGTCATGGGATGTACGTGGCTGAATATTTATGTTAAATTGCGATATGCTTCTCAAAACCCCAAAAATCTGCTAAACCTGTCTGGGCGGGTGTAAGAGTGGTTGGTGCGGAAGTAGCACGAGAACCCGTGGTTTGTGGTAAGAACCGCCTGGACAGATTAAGGACTGAATCTTGTGATGACCTCCCGGTGTAAAACAGTACAACCACAAGTCTATAATGGGTACGACCTAGCTGATTAACTTACAAAGGTTTAGTTCGGATATCACCAGTGGTAAGTGGGTGCCAGGGTGTACTGGTTACTCACAATGAGGCACAGGGATTTACTGTACTCACACGGCGCCAGAGGGGGCTTCTGACTGTGGTGGATGTAACCCTTCAGCGGTGAAACCTCAGCGGGTGATGTCTGGCTAGATCGGAGTAAGGTAAATGCTTTGTGATAAATTATCTGGGTCTCATGCCTAAGGAAGTATGTTGACTATTAAAATAATTCATCTCTTGTGGTGAAAGTGTACAACCTCTGCAGAGTGTAAAACTGTTCGAATAGCCGTGCCCACGGTCAAGGGCGGACATGGGAACTCACTCGAGTTAATTCTATTTCAAAACTTTTGAGGTTGGGAATAAGAAAACTGTCAGGTGGATGTAACCTGACTTTGGTAATTTTTCCTGGAGGGATGTACTCCAGTGTTGGTAATAAGGTGGAAGTAACCTGCTACTCAAAATTAAGCAATGGTGGATGGAACCATGAAATTGGTGGATGGAACCTACCCCGCTATAATTACTGCACAATTTCAAACTCCTTAAAGCATGTGTTGTAAAATGCTAAGTCATAGAAATTTTAAATATGATTATTGCAACAGTCGCTTTTAGCAAATAAAAGAACCCGAGCCATCCTTGTTTAGCCTTGCATCTAAATTTGTATGCATTCTGTGTGTTGGCTCGCGGAGCACGGTTGTTTGTGCTCAACCTCGCTCTTAACCCCCCTTTCAGAAGATGTTAATCAAGAGCACTACGCTAATCATGAGGATCAGGATGCCGACGGAAATGAAGATGGTGGTTATTAGAATAGGCCTCGGTAGTCTTGCCTCTCGCCTCAGTAAAGTTGACCAGGCTAGTTTTGGCGGGTGCCTTCGTTATTAGCCAGGTCCCTGGTTAATAGCGTTGGTACTCGGGTTATCCCAGTCGCTTGCCTGTGGTGAGTTGTGCTCCCCTACGCTATGTACGTTTCCGCTTTCGCTCTTTATGTAATGCAAGACATTTGGCCTGACGGCCCTATTGTAACCTCGACTGGATGCGGTCTATTTGAACCTTGGTATTGCAATGTATGGTTTTGTCGTGTATGAAATGATGCATCATTGTATTTGTGAGCATTATCTACTGATCCAGGGAATAATGCAGTGTTATCACAGAGGATTCCAGGTAATAAACTTGGGGTCCGACACCAACCAACATTTTTTTATCATGTGCTAGATCTCAAGCCTTATGCGACTACTCCAAGCAAGAAGCTTAAGAAGATAGTCTAGGTCATCCAAAACTCCCCCTGAGTTCATGCCTAGTGCAATGGCAAGCCGTCTCATGAGAAAGAATTGGTGAAATCAGTTTTTTCGCACAAAAGAGATCTTTTTGCTTTTTAAACAAGTTATACTAACTTATGCATCATCAAGAGACGAAAATAGCTCAATCTAAGGCTCAACAAAGATTCAACGTTCAACTAAGCCTATTTTACATGGCATGAATCATAAAAGGATAGCTCAAGAAAGACTAGACTCAAATGCTAGCATGACAAGTTTTAATTCAAGTTGAGCAATTTTAATTAACTAATCATGGCAAAAGCTAGTCTACACCTATGAAGTCATGATAAATCTAGCATATAAGCACAAGTCATGGCAAAGTGTAAAGCGTTGTAAACATGTCATAACAGGATAATAATCAAGGCTCAAAGTAGTTATATGATAGTGCAGAATGCTGAAATGCAAGAAAATCCAGCTCCCCCTCAACATGAGATGCAACTTTTAGTTCAAGTTGAGTAAAGTCAATATTAAGCTCCAGAAGCTCCCAAAAGAACTCCCCCTAAACCAAAGCAATAAAAATCGAGAAGCTGGCAAAGAAAACATAAACCAGGCAGTCCTTAGAGCATAGATAAGATATAGAGGCAACTATGGCTCAGACTGACTCTCATCTACCCCATATGACTCTAGGACTATTAGACCGGTAATCTACCTCACTAGGGAGCAAACACGTACCCTGTCTACCCAAGGGTGGCCCGACCCTTGCTAGAACCTAAAAGCAGTGAGTGGGCTCGACCTAGTGAGAGAAGAGAAGCGGCTAATAGAGCAGGATCCTAGGTCACAAGATGAGAAGAAAACATCTAAGCAGCTAGACTAGAGAAACACTCTAACCTATGCTAGAAGGACTAACCCAATGCACCCCGAATCCAATGCAATAGAAATGAGACAGAAGCATAATCAATATAGTAAAGCAGTAAAGCCCAAAGTTCCCCCTCACTACAGTCCATAAGGACAAACCACTCCAAGCTCTCCCTGCAGAGCTGAAAACCTCGAGCTATCCAGAGGCTTGGTAAAGATGTCAGCCAACTGGTGGTCACTCTCCACAAACTGGAGCACTATATCACCCTCCTCCACATGGTCTCTAAGGAAGTGATATCGGATATCAATATGCTTGGTCCGAGAGTGCTGCACTGGGTTTTTAGCAATGTTAATCGCAGAAGTGTTATCACAGAAGAGTGGAACACTGTCTATGACTAACCCAAAGTCCCGCAGGGTCGAAGCCATCCAAAGCACTTGGCTACAGCAACTGGCTGCAGCAACGTACTCGGCCTCTGCGGTGGACTGTGCAACACCGGACTGCTTCCTAGAAGACCAAGAGATGAGAGAAGTGCCAATGAATTGGCAAGTGCCAGAAGTGCTCTTCCTATCTATCCTACAGCCAGCAAATTCTGCGTCCGAGAAGGCTCTCAAGGAAAGACAGGATGAGGAAGAGTACCATATACCATAGTCAATGGTAGCTCATAGGTACCGAAAGATGCGCTTCACCGCCTGGCGGTGAGAAACGCGAGGAGAAGCCTGAAACCGAGCACAAAGACACACAGCGAAATGTATGTCCGGTCTCGAGGCGGTGAGGTACAAGAGGGAACCGATCATACTCCTATACTCCTTCTGATCAACTGGCTCGCCATTCTCATCTGGGTCAAGATAGGCTGTAGAAGCCATGGGAGACGACACAGGCTTACCATCACTCATGTCAAAGCGTCTTAGGAGGTCACGAGTGTACTTTCCCTGATAAAGAAATGTACCCTCCCGAGTCTGTTTGATTTGGAAGCCAAGGAAGAAGGTCAACTCACCCATCATACTCATCTCAAACTCGGTGCTCATGACATCCGAGAACTGTGAAACCAGAGTATGGGAAGAGCCGCCAAAGATGATGTCATCCACATAAATCTGGATGAGCAGAAGATCAGAGCCATGCCGGCGGATGAACAAGGTCTTGTCTACTTTACCCATCTCAAAACCATGACTTAGCAAGTAGGACTTAAGCCTCTCATACCAAGCTCGAGGGGCTTGCTTAAGTCCATACAAAGCTTTGGAAAGCTTGAAGACATGGTTTGGGTATTTAGGGTTTTCAAAACCAGGAGGTTGTCGGATGTAGACCTCTTCCTCAATAACGTCATTGAGAAAGGCACTCTTGACGTCCATCTGGTAAAGCTTGAAGCCCTTAGAAGCTGCAAAGGCAAGCAGGATTCTAATGTCTTCAAGTCTAGCTACAGGGGCAAAGGTCTCCTCAAAATCTAGACCCTCAACCTGGGAGAACCCCTGAGCTACCAGTCTAGCCTTGTTCCGAATAACCACTCCATCCTCGCTCTGCTTGTTCTTGAACACCCACTTAGTCCCAATAACATTGTGACCTCGTGGGGGCTCAACAAGCGAGCAGACCTTGTTCCTCTCGAAATTTTCTAGCTCCTCATGCATGGCATTGACCCAAGACTCATCAGAAAGAGCATGACAAACATCCTTGGGCTCAAAGGAGGCAATGAAGGCAGAATGGAAACAGAATTGAGATAAGCCAGATTTTGAGCGAGTGACGCGCTCGAAAAGGTCTCCAATGATCTGCTCGGAAGGATGGTTTTTTTGGATATGACGTGGAGGTCCGGGATGAGATGAAGAAGTGGCCTCTACCTCGTGTGCAGACGAGGCAGGAACAGAGCCACTAGCTCCGGAGGAAGCAGTGGGCAAGGGCTGATCACCTCGAGGTGCCGTGGAAGAAGGCATCTCAAGGGGAGGATGAGGAGCTGGATCAGGTAAATAACCATCGTCTCCATCGTCCTCATCATCCACAAAGATGGTCTCGGACTGCTCTAAAGAACCTGAGATATCTGGCCTAGTCCCCGGACTGGCCTCTTCAAAGGTCACCTCGTAGGTCTCTACCAACATGCTAGACTCGCAGTTCCAGACCCTATAAGCCCGCGAAGAAGTTGAGTAGCCTAGAAAGATACCATCACAGGAACGTGACTCGAACTTGTCTAGGTTCCCAGACTTCAGAATAAAGCACTTGCAATGAAACACACGAAAATTAGAGATGCTGGGCTTTCGCCCGTATCTCAGCTCATAAGAAGTACGGTGCAGGTGTGCCCGAAGAAAAACTCGATTTGAAACATGGCACGCGGTCGCAATGGTTTCAGCCCAAAACTTCCTCGGTGTAGAGTACTCATCAAGCATTGTCCTGGCCATCTCAACCAGGGTACGGTTCTTCCTCTCCACAACGCCATTCTGCTGAGGGACGTATGGAGAAGAGAACTGGTGCTCTACACCTGACTCACCACAGAAACTCTCAAAGTAGGAATTCTTGAACTCCGTGCCATTGTCACTGCGGATCGCTCGTAAGGCACCTGGGAGCTCTACAGAAATCCTACCGAAAAGACCTCAGAAATGGGTAAACGTCTCATCCTTCGAGGCTAAGAAAAACACCCAAGAAAACCTCGAGAAGTCATCGACCACGACAAGGACATATCACTTCCCTCCTGCTGACTGCACTCGAGCTGGTCCAACTGTGTCCATATGGAGCAGCTGTCCTGGTGCATCGGTCATAGTAACTGTGACCGGAGGATGAGAAGCGGCAACCATCTTGCCGTGCCGGCATGGAGCGCAAACAAGATTTTTGACCATCTTGAGTTTCGGCAGACCACGATTGAGATCGTGCCCGCTAACTCGGGTCAAATCCAATATGACCAAGTCTCCTATGCCAGAAAGAGAGGTCGCGGGACTCAGAAGCAACTAAACACCTGAGAGGATCGCCAGAAGACTCAGAAAACTCAGCACGAAAGATCCTCCCATAATGAGAAATCCCGCAAACCAGACTACCCGAAGAATCAAGAATTTTGCAATTGTTTTTCTTAAAGCTCACCTCGAAACCGTCATCGGTAAGCTGAGAAACTAAAAGCAAATTGTACTGCAGCTTACTAACCAAGGCAACATCTTTCAGAATGAAAGAGTCATTAACGCGCACTATACCTTTGGCGATGACGCGCCCAGATGAAGCATCTCCGAAGGTGATCTTCTCATCACCTGGAGCACGAGCAAGGGAAGAAAACCAACAGGAATCTCTGGTCATGTGTTGTGAACACCCGGAGTCCACAAGCCAAACCTTTCTCTTCCCTGCCCGGCGAACCTGGGTCAACAAGAGAGTAAAGTCTCAGTACTGGGGTAAATCAACAATGATTTTGGCACCCAATACTGAGTAACACGTCGAGCAGATGAAGTAGTCAAGCACGACTGACCTCTATCTACCCTACGCTCTCTGTCACTCAAAGCAAAAGGTCTATGAGCAGACCTGAAGCTGTTGCTGGGTCCGACTGCTACGAGGGAGCGAGTCGGAGCACCTGCAACACGCTGAACACGCCGCGGGTAGCTATCTCGATGGGGAAAACGAGATCTACCCTCAGGACGGTGGAAGTCACGACCAGAAGCATATCGAGGATGAAAACCAAAAAACTCAGTAAAACCGAGTCCTCGATACTGCCCAAACCCAGACTCAACAGTCCTAGACCTCGTGTTGGTCTTAGATGCACTCAAGGTCTGGGGCCGACCCTGAATACGCCTAAGAGACTCAACACGGTCTCTACGCGCGATCTTGGCGCGCCTGAAGCATCGATCGACTGTGTGTCCATCCTTCTGACAGAAGGTGCAGTGATACTTGACCTTCTGAGAGGTAGAAGCAGCACGGGGAGGCTTCGCCTTCTGAGAGGCTGAAGCAGCAGGTGAAATCACCTTACTGTCAGAAATCCCCTAGACATAGCCCGCTGACTTAAATTGGACTTTCTCGGTCCTGGGCTTAGTCTCGATCACACCTGGTGCTATGGGTCTGAGCACGGCAGGTGGATGCTTCCTCATGTCCTCATAAATATCATATCCTAGACCTTGATTAAATCTGCAGATCTTAGATTGGTCTAGAATAAGATTGAGCTTCTTCTTGCCTCCTACAAATCTCTCGAGAGTGTTCATAAGGTACTGACACTCCCGAAAGAGAGAGGTGCAAGAAGAGCAGGGGGAAGAAGACACAGCAGAAGGTAAAGGAGTAGAAGAGGAACCAACAGCAGAGGGAAGAATGGCTTGTGCACGCACAGCCGACTCTGAAGGGACAGTCCTACTGCTAGCCAGTTGGTTCACGTCGCTAAGCGTCTCAACCTTACCCTGGGGCTTCTCCCCCTTCTCAGCACAGACAATACAAGCAGATGGTGGCTTCTCTAGTAGGTCCTTAGTTAGGTTCACACATTTCTCATCCAATGCAACCAAGTCAGATTTTAGTTTGTTACAATTAATGCATGGTGAGGTAACAGGGTCCTTAGAAGCATACTGAGCCAACTTCCTATCATGATAAATCATTTCTTGAAACTGTTTGGAGACAGCTTCAAGTTCAGCAGTTAACTTAGGACAGTTCAAGGATGAATCAATCGGCTCAAGCAAAGAAGCTTGTAGTTCAGCAATTTTATGATCTGCCCATTTTAGGTTCATCTTCAAGTTATTGCAATTTTCACAAGACTCAGGCAGATCAAGGAGCATGGCATAAGGTCCTCTAGCAGCAATGTCCTTAACCTCACATGAGGTGGAAGAAGTAGTCTCATCAGTAGTAAGTAGGGTAACAACCATCCTACTCAACTCTAACTCAGCAAGCAGACTAACATTCTCCACCTTAACAATATCAAGCTCAGAGGACACACTATCATGCGAGGTCCTTAGTTTCTCCATGTCACCCAACAGAGCACAACAAGTATCACAATTATCACAGGAGGGAGCAGATGTAAGTGAAGTAAGCTCCCGTGATAGTCTATCTACTTCCTTCTCTAACTCAGTACACCTAGCCCTAGCTCTAGCATGAAAACCACCTAGCTTAAGAAAAACATGATTGAGCTGGTCGTAGGTGGGGCATACCTCGTCCGAGTCGGAATACAGCTCGCTGTCGCTCAGTTCGCCCTCGAGAGCCATGAAGCACATGCCGGAGAAGTCGCCGCCGCCATCCTTGGGCTCTTGGTCACCCGTCCCATCGTCGTCGCTCCATCCCTCCACCTCGCTGAGGTCGAGGTCGTCGAAAGCGATGAGGACGCGGTGGAAGAGCTTCTTGGCTTTGCCAAAGTTGTGAAACTTCTTCTTTCCCGATGTTTGAGCTAGAGGCTTCTTGTTGCGGTTCTTGTCGGTGTAGTTGTTCTTGCCCGAACCGCCGTAGTCGTTCTTGCCCTTCTCCAGCTTGGGACAGTTTGCCCGAATGTGGTTGGGGCCACCACACTGGAAGCAAATCACGGGTCCTCCTCTCTTTCTGTCCCTCCTCCCCTTGTAAGCATGGGAGAATATTCGAGCAAGGAGGGCCAGTTGATCATCCGCAAGCTGCTCTAACTGATCATCAGTTATGTCACAGAGAGCAACAAGGGAGAAACCGCAAGAAGAATCAGAACAGGGACCAGAAGCCAAGCTGGGATCTGTGATTAGAGCCATCGACTGTGACTTCGACTTGCGAGAGACAATGTCAATCTCGTGAGTCTTGAGACGCGAGTACAGCGCATCAAGAGTCAAAGTCAAGAGGTCCGTAGTGTCCTTGATGGTAGTCACCTTCATCTCCCAAACACGAAGGTCGAGTGCAGCGAGCATTTGTTGAGCGTTATCCGAGTCGGGGTATGTGAGACCGACCGCTCGGAGGTTGCTCAGAATCTTGTGAAAATGCGCAAAACACTCATCAAGGGACTCGCCAGCGAGCATTTCAAACTTTTTGTAATCTCGCTTGAACTGGTCCTATCTCACCGTCTTTATCTGGGTGGTGCCCTCATGGTAAGCATCGATGGTCTCCCAAATATCGAAGGCGGACGAAAGATGAGATATGCGGTCAAACTCGCTACGACTCAAGCCCTGGATTATGATGTTCCTTGCCTTAGCGTTTGCCTCAACATCATGCATATTTCCAGCATTAATGTTCTCATCGGCAGGAACAACAAATCTGACCTTCACCTTCCGCCAAATGGCATACCCCTGAGCCTGGATGTATGTTTCTATTCGGCTCTTCCAGAAGGGGTAATCCAGGCCATCAAAGACGGGAGGCTTGGTTGAGTACTTGTCCGTCGCCATGGCTCTTGAGACCGGTTAGGATCTATTGAAAAGAGCTAACCGGCTCTGATACCAATTGTTGGACCGAAATGGCGACAGAGGGGGGTGAATGTCGATCTTTAAAAATCCCCCCCAACAAGTATCTTCTTCTCCAATAGCTATGGGAGCTATGAAGGAGGAAGACCAGTGTTCACAAGAAGACACAGCAACAAGAAAAACACAAATCCAGAGACCAGCAAGCGAGAAAAAAAAACAATTCGGGAAAATTCTGGCCTCAAGCGGTAGTACCGGAGTGCTATCCGCGGTAGTACCGGGATTCTGAACGGTACTACCGCACGAGCCGAGAAAGGAAATACTGGGGTTCAGAAATCTCTCAGCAATGGTAGTACCGGAGTGGCTTGAGCGGTAGTACCGCTTGAGCGGTAGTACCGCTTGAGCGGTAGTACTGGGCACTCGAGCGGTAGTACCGCACGACAGACAGACAGCAGGTTTTTCAGGCTGGAATTTTTGGAACTTCGGATTTTTGGCTAAAAAGAAGGTTTGCTCTCAATCTTTTTGATCCAAGGCCTTACTACAACATACTAAATAGTAAGGAGACCTTGGGAAACAAGAGAATCAAACCGAGAAACAAGAATTTCAGATTATGGGTGAAAATCTGAATTCTTGCACGACCCGAGCCAAAAATCAAATTGCTTCCAAACCTTTGATCCTATGGCCAAGAGAATTTGCAGAAAAGTTTGCAATAGCCATAGGACTCTCCATGCCCAAACTCAGCCCAAAACCTCAAGGGAAACAAGAAATCACCAAAACCCTAGAAGAGGGAAACAAGAACAGGGAAGAGCCAAAACCCAAATCTGAGATTAAAACGAAGTTTGCTCTTCGGGAAAACGATCAAATGACCTTGAGGTACCATCCCATCAAAGAGCAACCCATTTTGGGCCTTCCCAACAAGAAACAACAAGAAAACTCAAAATCAAGAAATCAAAAACAGAGGCATCGAAGCAAGAACAGAGTGCACGGGAGAAACTTTAGATTTCATTCCATTCATTCAAAGATTACAAGGATCTACATCCCCATACGCATGAACATTAGAACCAGATGAATGATTACATGGATTCTCTACTCAATCCCTCTCCTCTCCCTCTCCCTATGCCAAGAACGCACACACACACTACATGCTTGAGAGGGGATGAACGAAGGGAACAAGGCCACAGAACCTCTGTCTCCCCCAACCACTAAAGACTAAAGCCAAAACAACCCTCTAAAGCCTATTTTGACTAAAGTAAACCCTAAAATCCATGAGGAGGCATGCAGCCCCTCCTCTCCTTTTATAGCCCATGGCTAACGGGTAGGTGTTTCATGCCTAGAGAGCCTTGTGTGCCACACTTTCCTGGCAAAATTCGGTCGTCGTCTTCATCCGCACAAAGGCCTCCCATGTTTCCAGTGACACAAAATGATACCTCGTGAAGGGCACGCAATCCTTGGTCATGTACTGCGTGACAAGCATGTCTTCCATGCTTTTGCCATAACGAGGAGTGCACGCCATTGCACGAGTTCCTGGACTTCTGCTAGGATCTTGAATTCTGACTCCGTATGCAAAAGTTATGCCCATTTTACTGAAGATATGTCGGAAACGGACTCGAATTCGTTTCAGCCTCAATTGAAACTGCTATAACTTTTAATTCCATGGCCAAACTTGCTCAAATTTTTTCTGGAGGCTTTTGGATGTATGAAGGACGGCTCCACCAATTTTCATGATTTTTGGCAAAGGTTTGATGCACTTTCCAAATTTTGGAAAAGATGGACTCCTTTCCCTTTCTCTCTCTCTCTTTCTTTTTTTTCTTTTTTTTCTCTGAACAACTGAAACCAATTCTTCTAGACAAACCAAAAAAAACTCTCTCCTTCTCTTGCAAACCAAAACTAGCAGATAGGATGGCAGCGGATGGTGTTGTTGCAGCAAAAGTTTTGACACGATGATGAAGCTACGTAAAGGAACACAAAGCTCAAACAAGACAATGACAACTAGACTCTAACTAAAGCTAGAAATCAGCAACTAGACACGATGATGCAATCAGAAATTCAACAAGTAAAACTGAAAAGAAAAATTGCAATGGCTCAAAAGGGTGATCGAACAGCGGAAGAACACTACGAACAATTATTTTTGTGGGCTAATTTCTAGGGTTTTTAGGACGATGAACAAAAATTAATCTAAACGGGGAAATTGAGGTTACCTAACGAGCAACGATAGCTCTGATACCACCTAATGTGACGATGGCCCGATCTTCCGAAAGGTATTGATAAGTCGATTGTGGAGAACACGACGTTGATGATCCAAAGGCTTCGACCAAAATAGATCGAACCCCTCGCAATCACTACACCACTGCTCTGTTGGTTATCAATCGTGTCGAACACGGTTGACCTCGCCAAGAAGACTATCTCCTGCAAGCGAATCGAGAACACAAGCAAGAGAGTACAAGATGCAATCTGAAATTGTATTACGAATAAAGATTAAGTTCACAAGTTGGGGTTCCTCAACCGAATGTGCGGTGAAACTGCTAAGCAGAATAATCTCTTAAGAAAAACCCAAACCCTAGAAGACGATGCGGCTGCCTATTTAAGAGAGACAGAAGGTGAAGGATCGGCCAAAACAATTTGGAAGCCGAACAGGTCTCGATTACAAGGCCAAGGCCCACTTTGACTCGAACTTGAAAAGTGATGTGACTTGTTTCACAGTTTCTGATTGGCTCGGATGGAGTTTGGAGGTGAGACTAGATCCATCTGAAAGTAGACTCTAAAGACTTTCCAAAGAGTACTCACGAGCCCTAAGAAGCCTTCTGAATCAAAAGTTATGGCCATTTGAAGTAGACACTATTAAAAAGGCCGAATCTGAGTCGAACTCGTGAACAAGATTGATGGTTCCACTTCTACACTTGAGCTCGCGTGGTTCTTCCGCATGGTTCCTAAGGACGATTAAATCATCACAAGAATTAAGTAGTATGCCATTCTTTGAAATATTTGCATGCAAACTTAGGAACGCGTTCACCTAATGGTTAAGTTGACGTGCTCACGCTTGAGTCATTGGTCCTTGTATCATAGTTTCAGTTTGTTGAGTTTGTTGTGGAGTCGGCATGGTTGTATCTATGGAAAGGATGTCCTCATCACAAACCGTCTGTGATATAAAACGATCACAGAAAGTTTGTATTAATAACTCTTTGTGAACTTTCATAAATAGTTATTAATATGAATGGTTAGTGATGTCTGCCATTATCACATACGGTTTGTATCAATAACTATCTGTTAATTATCACCAACAGTTATTGATACAAATTGTCTGTGATGTTTTGCATTACCACAAACAGTTCATATTAATAATTGTCTATGAAAATATCATAAACGGTTATTCATATGAACCATCTGTCATAGTCGCGTATCACAGATGGTACACAATCAATGTTGTAAAACTATCTATGATAATTATAGCACACACAGTTCTCTATGAACTGTCTGTGATGTAGCTATCCAGTATAGCCTCTTTTCTAGTAGTGTGATGCCAGGCACAAGGGAATGTGGATAGCACTTAAGTCAGATTAAGGACTGGTCTGTGAGCTATTGTTACAATGCCCTAATGTACTACCATAAGGCTAGTATGGGACGACCCTGGCTGACTAATTTATAGGCCCAATCTAAGTCTCGCTATAGGTTGAATGTGAGCGTGGAGTAGTGTTGGTGATATGCCCTAGAGGCAACATGGAGATGTTGAATATATCACATACTATGTTTATGATACATTGCTTTGTTCCTTGAAATAGACATTATCATTATTGATCAATGAGTATGTGACTTATTCATGAGACTCTTAATGCCAAAATGTTGCTATTTCTAAATGATCCCTGATTATATATCATATGACGAACAAATATGATTCAAAGATCAGCATATGTATTGATTGATGATCATGTCTCATGGATCATGGTATGGAGATACCAAATCAATAATATGGACATGTGTTAGTGAACATTTGTTGGATAGACCCGCCATGAGACACTACAGAGATTCCATGTATCATCAGTTGGTCTCAAGTAGTGTTTATGTGGAATCCTTAGACTTGAGATCATCATGGTTCCCAACATGCGTAGTAGCTTATTTTGGGACTACTAAACACTACTCCGTAACTGGGTAGTCATAAAAGTAGTCTTTGGGTTTGCCATGAAACATGTAGTGGGATGTGAATGATCAAGATAGAATTTGCCCCTCCTTATGGGAGAGATATCTCTGGGCCCCTCGATGTAATGGATTATGAAAGTGCATGGCCATGCCAAGGTGATTGAGGAGTCAATCACGAGTTTATAATCCATCACAGAATCGAGAGAGTGATTGAGCTATTAAGAGGATGACACAGGTCTCGCCTTGAGCTTAATCTATATCATGAGGCAAAGGGATTCGTACATGAGAACATTACAGGTTCAGTCGATATGATCTTTACGTATACTTTGGGGTTAATATGTCTTACTAGAGGCCGCTATTAACAGGGTGACCGGAAAGGCGTTTCCGGGTCGCAACCAAGTATACGTGAACCTACAGGGTCGCACACTTAACGGGTTGGAACACTAATTCGAATGTGATTCGGATGTGGGCTCAATTCGGATAGAGATCCGGATAGACTCCTATTGGGCCTCGGTCCACGAGGCCCAAGTAGGGAGGTCTATATATATGGAGGCGAGGGGCTGAGGGGTGCATGCTTCTGTTCCACCCGAGCAAAACCCTAGCCGCCACCTCCCGAGCCAAACCCTAGCCGCTCGCGAGTGCTGGTACACTCACGATCGGCGTTCCAGCCCTAGACGTGTGGATACCGGTGGAGGCGCTGCTTGTTGCAGCGTTGATCGGCATCAACAACCTACAGATTGGATCTGCTCGTGGTGTGGTTGATCGCGTGGAGGAGACGATCTGTTCGGGACGATCGGCTACTTCCACTACTACCTCGACGCGCGTGGTTGGATCGGCTTCTCCAACTCTTCTTCCGCTGCGCTGCGCGTCTAGTGGTAACGATCCATGATCCCTCCTTAGCATGATGTCCTGGTGTGCGCGGTAGAAATTTTTGTTTTCTGCTCTCATAGCATACGCACGTTCCTTTAGTGGTATCAGAGCCATCTTGCTTAGTTTGCGATCTGGATCAGCACATATGTTGATATGCGGTTGTAGTAGATTGGATTTATTACAGTCTAGATCAGTCGGTTCATGTGATGAATCGATGGTAGCACGGGTTGATGAGGTCAATCGGTGAATAGGGGTTAGATGAGGCGCAGATTGTATCACTACTAGTGCCCTAGAGATTGTCTCGGATCGGCATAAGGTGGTTATGTCGAATACTAGTAGGATATGAATCTGATAGCCTCGGGCCAATGGAAAAACTAGTGTCCTAGAGAATGTCTCGGATCGGCATAAGGTGGTTATGTCGAATACTAGTAGGTTATGGATCTGATGGCCTCGGCCCAGTGGAAAAACTAGCGTCCTAGAGAATGTCTCGGATCGGCATAAGGTGGTTGTGCCGAATAGTTTTTCCATTGCGATTTCATAGATTGGATCTGTAAATTTCGTAGGGTGTTCGTACCCCCCCTGTATAGCGTCATGGGTTCACATCGTTAGGTAGAATGCGATTCTACGTCTAACTTGTTTTTGCAGGGAATGATGTGAATAGTATGGCCCTATATCTTATTGGAATGTATGAGATGTATGTGATGCATGTAACATTCGTTCATGGCCTGCGTGTCATGATTATTTCAGCTATTGTTAGCTGTCTATATTGTATTTAACGACCTGCGTGTCGACCTTAATGCTTGAATCTATCTTTGTAATCTTCAATTTCTAGCTATTATAGGTAGTAGCCTAGTTTTGAGGTTACAAGCTTTCAAGCATGGTGGCCTAAAGGAGTGCTGTGGAGGATGGAGATCGTCTACACCTACATGGAGATGGAGATCACCATTTTTTGGGCCATACTACTTCACAGTTAAATGTGTTTATCTGTGATGTTATCTATCTTATTCTTATGCAATGATATATGTGATATGTTGCTTTCGTAGGATAGAATCCCTCATAAAATTAGGTGTTAATGCCCTTCCATATGTTGCACCAAAAGATAATGATCACCGCATGGTAGGTCTACCAAAGTAGAGTGCCGTCTGTTATCATCATTATTTGGGGTAGATGTCGGACATCTACATGCAGAAGCATTTGATTTACTTAACAAGGTTATCAAAACAGTTTTGGACCTTGGGGCATAGGTTGGGGCCGGGGCATATTGATGTCACCCAACAAGCAAGAGTCACATAGGGATGTGATTAGCAAGGTGTTGCTTACCCATGTCACTAGTTTTCTAGCCGTGATGCCAAAGCTCACTAGGAATTAGTGAAATGAGGATCTTGACCCACTATGTAACTTAGAGGGAGTTTTGTTGCAAAACACATAGTGGGAGTCTTTTGTTAAATAGTTTAATAAAAGATGAACATAAACATAGTGCTAAACTTTGCATATTCTTTGTTGTAGATCATGTCAACTAATGCCGCATCCAGTTCTTTTAATTTGCGATCTATTCTTGAGAAAGAAAAACTCAATGGAACGAACTTTATGGATTTGTATCGCAACTTGAGAATTGTTCTCAAGCAAGAGCGCAAGGAGTATGTCCTTGAGTCTCCTTATCCTGATGACTTGCCTGATAATGCTACTGCGGCTGCACGGAGAGCTTATGAGAAGCAAACGAATGATTGCCTTGATGTGAGCTGTCTCATGCTTGCCACAATGTCCTCTGAGCTTCAGAAGCAATATGAGAACACAGATGCCTACAATATCATTTTGGGGTTGCGTGGTATGTTTGAGAACCAAGCAAGGGCTGAGAGGTTCAACACTTCAAAGTCCTTGTTTGCGTGCAGGCTTGCAGAAGGGAATCCCGTCAGCCCTCATGTGATTAAGATGATTGGCTACATTGAGAGTCAGGAAAAGCTTGGTTTTCCCCTTAGCCAAGAGTTGGCTACTGATGTGATTCTCCAGTCGCTCCCCCCGAGCTTTGAGCCATTCATACTGAACTATCACATGAACAACATGGACAAGACCTTGGCTGAGTTGCATAGGATGCTAAAAGCTACCGAGGAAAGCATTAAGAAAAGCAGCAATCATGGGATGATGATGCAGAAAGGCAAGGGCAAGCCCAATATCAAGAAAGGCGCGGTCAAAAGAAAGTTAGCTCCCGATGAGATCGCGAGCAGTTCTAAGGCCAAGCAAGTCAAGAAGGGCGCTGCTCCTAATGCAGATTGTTACTACTGTAAGC
Organism: Dendrocalamus latiflorus; assembly: GCA_017311315.1. Classification (NCBI taxonomy): domain Eukaryota; kingdom Viridiplantae; phylum Streptophyta; class Magnoliopsida; order Poales; family Poaceae; genus Dendrocalamus; species Dendrocalamus latiflorus. The sequence goes on along the minus strand of CM029670.1, from coordinate 26,905,140 downwards.
AATCAGGACATTGGAAAAGGAACTGCCCAAAGTACTTGGAGGATCTTGACAAGAAGAAGGGAAGTACGACTTCCTCTCCAGGTATAAATGTTATAGAAATCAATCTTGCTACTTCATCCACTGATTCTTGGGTATTTGATACCGGATCAGTTGCTCACATTTGCAAATCGTTGCAGGGGCTAAGAAGAAGTAGAAGTTTGAGGAGGAGCGAAGTGGATCTTCGCGTTGGCAATGGAGAAAAAGTTGCTGTGGTGGCTGTTGGCACCATGCCATTGTCTTTACCTTCAGGATTAGTTTTGGAATTGAATAATTGATATTGTGTTCCATCTCTTTCCAAGAACATTATTTCTGCTTCATGTTTGCAAGCAGAAGGTTATGACTTTAGATCTGTGAACAATGGTTGTTCTCTTTATTTCAAAGATATGTTCTATTGTCATACTCCATTGGTGAATGGGTTATATGTTCTTACTCTTGAAGAGTCACCGGTCTATAACATTAATGCAAAGAGGCAACGTCCGAATGATTTGAATCCCACGTTTTTTTGGCACTGTCGCTTAGGCCACATAAATGAGAAACGCATGGAGAAGCTCCATAGAGATGGTATTCTACACTCATTTGATTTTGAATCATTTGAGACATGCGAATCTTGTTTACTTGGCAAGATGACAAAGGCACCTTTCACCGGTCAAGGTGAACGGGCAAGTGACTTATTGGCACTCGTGCATTCTGATGTATGTGGACCAATGAGCTCAACAGCCAGAGGTGGTTTTCAGTACTTCATAACTTTTACTGATGACTTTAGTAGATATGGGTATATCTACCTGGTGAAGCATAAGTCTGAATCCTTTGAAAAGTTCAAAGAATTCCAAAATGAAGTGCAAAATCATTTAGGCAAGACAATCAAGTTTCTACGATCTGATCGTGGAGGCGAGTATTTGAGCCATGAGTTTGGCAATCATCTGAAGGATTGTGGAATTGTTCCACAATTGACTCCGCCAGGAACACCTCAATGGAATGGGGTATCTGAACGGAGAAATCGCACCTTATTAGATATGGTGCGCTCCATGATGAGCCAAAGTGATCTTCCGTTGTCTTTTTCGGGGTACGCTCTTGAAACAGCCGCTTTCACACTAAACAGGGTTCCATCAAAATCAGTAGAAAAGACACCATATGAGATGTGGACAGGACAACGTCCTAGCTTGTCTTTTCTTAAGATTTGGGGATGTGAGGCTTATGTAAAACGTTTACAATCTGATAAGCTCACTCCTAAATCTGATAAATGCTTCTTTATCGGGTATCCTAAGGAAACAAAAGGATATTACTTCTATAATCAAGGAGAAGGCAAAGTGTTTGTCGCCCGGCATGGTGTCTTCTTAGAGAAAGAGTTTCTCTCAAGAAGGGATAGTGGGAGCACGGTGCAACTTAAAGAAATTCGAGAAACACCTGAAAACGTTTCAGCTCCTACAGAACCACAACAGGATGAACAAACTGTTGAAGAACCTGTTGTGGACACACCGGCACCACGTAGGTCAGAGAGGTCACGTCGTGCACCTGAGAGGTACATGTTCTTGACTACTCAACAACGGGACATATTGTTGTTAGACAACGATGAGCCTAAGACCTATGAAGAAGCGATGGTGGGACCAGACTCTGAGAAATGGCTTGAGGCCATGAGATCCGAAATTGAATCCATGCACAATAATCAAGTTTGGAACTTGGTTGATCCACCTGATGGTGTTAAAACCATTGAGTGCAAATGGATTTTCAAGAAAAAGATAGACATAGATGGAAATGTTCACATCTATAAAGCGCGATTGGTGGCCAAAGGTTTCAAACAAATTCAAGGTGTTGATTATGATGAAACTTTTTCGCCCGTCGCAATGCTAAAGTCTATTCGGATCATTCTAGCGATTGCTGCATATTTCGACTATGAAATGTGGCAAATGGATGTTAAAACAGCTTTCCTTAATGGAAATCTGAGTGAGGATGTGTACATGACACAACCCACGGGTTTTGTCGATCCGCAATCAGTTGGAAAGATATGCAAGCTGCAAAGATCCATTTATGGATTAAAGCAGGCATCTCGGAGTTGGAACATTCATTTTGATGAAGTAATCAAAGGGTTTGGTTTCATCAAGAACGAAGAAGAACCTTGTGTTTACAAAAAGGCTAGTGGGAGCGCACTCGTGTTTCTGGTCTTATATGTGGATGACATATTACTGATCGGAAATGACATTCCTATGCTCGAATCTGTTAAGTCTTCATTGAAAAATAGTTTCTCTACGAAAGACTTAGGAGAGGCGGCATATATTCTGGGCATCAAGATCTATAGGGATAGATCAAGAAGGCTAATTGGATTAAGCTAAGATACGTACATTGACAAGGTGTTGAAAAGGTTCAACATGCAGGATTCCAAGAAAGGCTTCCTACCTATGTCACATGGTATAAATCTTAGCAAGAGTCAGTGTCCTAGTACACCTGATGAGTGGGATAAAATGAATGCGATTCCATATGCTTCGGCTATGGGGTCCATTATGTATGCCATGCTTTGTACACGTCCAGATGTCTCGTATGCTTTAAGTGCTACAAGTAGATACCAGTCAGATCCAGGTGAAAGTCACTGGATTGCCGTAAAGAACATCTTGAAGTACTTGAGAAGAACTAAAGATGTGTTCCTCATCTATGGGGGCGAGGAAGAGCTCGTTGTAAATGGTTACACCGATGCTAGCTTCCAAACTGACAAAGATGATTTCAGATCGCAATCTGGATTTGTGTTCTGCCTGAACGGCGGTGCGGTGAGCTGCAAGAGTTCCAAGCAGGAGACGGTTGCTGATTCTACAACAGAAGCCGAGTACATAGCAGCTTCTGAAGCTGCTAAAGAGGCTGTTTGTATCAAGAAATTTGTTTCTGAGCTTTGTGTGGTGGCTAGTGCCTCCAGCCCAATGGACCTCTATTGTGACAATAGTGGGGCCATTGCGCAAGCCAAGGAGCCTAGATCGCACCAGAAGTCCAAGCACATTTTACGGCGATTTCATCTCATCCGCGAGATTGTGGAGAGAGGCGATGTGAAGATATGCAAAGTACAAACGGATTTGAACATTGCAGATCCGTTGACAAAGCCGCTTCCCCAGCCAAAGCATGAGGCTCACACTAGGGCAATGGGTATTAGATACCTACATGGTTGACTCTAGTGCAAGTGAGAGACTGTTGGTGATATGCCCTAGAGGCAACATGGAGATGTTGAATATATCACATACTATGTTTATGATACATTGCTTTGTTCCTTGAAATAGACATTATCATTATTGATCAATGAGTATGTGACTTATTCATGAGACTCTTAATGCCAAAATGTTGCTATTTCTAAATGATCCCTGATTATATATCATATGACGAACAAATATGATTCAAAGATCAGCATATGTATTGATTGATGATCATGTCTCATGGATCATGGTATGGAGATACCAAATCAATAATATGGACATGTGTTAGTGAACATATGTTGGATAGACCCGCCATGAGACACTACAGAGATTCCATGTGTTATCAGTTAGTCTCAAGTAGTGTTTATGTGGAATCCTTAGACTTGAGATCATCATGGTTCCCAACATGCGTAGTAGCTTATTTTGGGACTACTAAACACTACTCCGTAACTGGGTAGTCATAAAAGTAGTCTTTGGGTTTGCCATGAAATATGTAGTGGGATGTGAATGATCAAGATAGAATTTGCCCCTCCTTATGGGAGAGATATCTCTAGGCCCCTCGATGTAATGGATTATGAAAGTGCATGGCCATGCCAAGGTGATTGAGGAGTCAATCACGAGTTTATAATCCATCACAGAATCGAGAGAGTGATTGAGCTATTAAGAGGATGACACAGGTCTCGCCTTGACCTTAATCTATATCATGAGGCAAAGGGATTCGTACATGAGAACATTACAGGTTCAGTCGATATGATCTTTACATATACTTTGGGGTTAATATGTCTTACTAGAGGCCGCTATTAACAGGGTGACTGGAAAGGCGTTTCCGGGTCGCAACCAAGTATACGTGAACCTACAGGGTCGCACACTTAACGGGTTGGAACACTAATTCGAATGTGATTCGGATGTGGGCTCAATTCGGATAGAGATCCGGATAGACTCCTATTGGGCCTCGGTCCACGAGGCCCAAGTAGGGAGATCTATATATGTGGAGGCGAGGGGCTGAGGGGTGCATGCTTCTGTTCCACCCGAGCAAAACCCTAGCCGCCACCTCCCGAGCCAAACCCTAGCCGCTCGCGAGTGCTGGTACACTCGCGATCGGCGTTCTAGCCCCGGACGTGTGGATACCGGTGGAGGCGCTGCTCGTTGCGGCGTTGATCGGCATCAACAACCTACAGATTGGATCTGCTCGTGGTGTGGTTGATCGCGTGGAGGAGACGATCTGTTCGGGACGATCGGCTACTTCCACTACTACCTCGACGCGCGTGGTTGGATCGGCTTCTCCAACTCTTCTTTCGCTGCGCTGCGCGTCTAGTGGTAATGATCCATGATCCCTCCTTAGCATGATGTCCTGGTGTGCGCGGTAGAAATTGTTGTTTTCTGCTCTCGTAGCATACGCGCGTTCCTTTAAGTAGGCCGTGAGAAGCCTCACATGGCACAAGAGGGGGCCCCAACTTATTGATTCATGTTGTGGTGAAACCTTAGTGGAGGCGTGGCTAGGTTGATAACTTTGCATTGTAAAGGCCTTGTTATAATTTTCTCAGTCGCACGCCTGTGGAAGCGTGTAATGGCCGACATTATGAAATAATTATATTTTGTGGGTAAAGTTGTACAACCTCTGTAGAGTATATAAACTATCCTGTATAGCCGTGCCCACAGTCATGGGTAAGCTGAGTAAAGTTTTCTATAGATTAGACTTTGTTTTTGAAAATAGTTTAAAAAATGCTTGGTCTGAGTGGGATACCCATGGTTAGGTTAGTGTCAGGTCAGTACCTATGCTAACGATATTAATTTACTCAAATTATTGTTTTTATTTATTATATTCAATTCAACAATTTTTAATCTATTTACTATAATTCTTTAAATGTTGTTTTATACTCAAATAACCCTATATACCTTCACATGTTAGCCTTACATTAATTTTACATTTTCCCATCTAACTTGCGGAGTATATTTTATGTGCTCACCCTTGCTAATTCTATTGCCCAGAAGAGGACTGCTTCGACTTCAATGAGGATTAGGATGTGTAGGCCATGTCTTATTGTCGTTTGCCTGTGAGTAGGCTTGTTGGGCTTTTTCCGCTTCGATTTTTTCCTTCCGTTTCTTATATGTAATTTGGCCTATGAGCTGTCACCACTAGCGTTACAAATTTCATATGAAATTTCACAAAATGGATGGAACTACGTGTTGGACCGAAATGGCGACAGAGGGGGGGGTGAATGTCGACTCTTGAAAAATATCCCCTCAAATTACCCACAGGAGAGAATCCCCTTCGATAGCTATGGAAAGCTATGAGGTAGATGAATTATGCCCTCTAAACAAACAACTAAACCAACACAGGAAAGAAACGAGCAAGAACAGTAGCAAACAAAAGACATGGAAATCAACATTCAAGAACAACCAGGCGGTCAGACCGCAATGGGCAGGGCGGTCTGACCGCTCTCACTACGCCGGTCAGATCGGTGGCTCAAGGCCGATCAGACCGCCAACCACCGGCCGGTCTGACCGCCAATCACTTGCCGGTCTGACCGCCCCTCAGGTGCAGACAGAAGATCAGGCCGACAAAACCCTGAAATTTCAGATTTTGGCCTAAATCAACGAAGTGAGGATAAGTGCCCATTTTCTTTTCAGACCAAGACACCAAGACTTAATCTAAACATCATAGAGGCTCCAAACAACATAGGAAATCAATAAAAACTCATGAATTTCAGATTTTTGCCAAGAACCTGAAAGAGTACAGAGAGCTGCCCAAAAATCAAATTCCCATTTAACCTTGGATCCTTTGGCCATGAAACTTTGGGAAAAGCTACTTCATAGCCTTAGGACCTAACATGCCAAATTTCATGCCATCTCATGAAGGGAATCAAGAAACTCACCAAAACCCTAGAAGAGAAAAGAAGAACACAGGAAAGCTAAAATTGTGATTATTGCAAATCGATAAAATTGCTCTTGGAACTAAATGACCAAAGGGTCTAGAAATGCAATTCCATCCTAGAGCAACCCATTTTGCCACTCCTCAGCAAGAATCAACTCAAAACACAAAAAGTCCAGAAATCAACCAGAGAGGGCATCGAAGGAAAAACCAAACAGAGAAGCAAGAACTCCAATGATTTCTTGAAAGCATTCATTTCCATAAACACAAAGATCACAGAGGAGTCCCCACACATGATTGAATATAGAGGAATGATTACATGGTGGCTCAACTCATCTCCAACCTCTCCTTCTCTCAAAAACAAGAACTCCACTCAAGAACACACATACACACACACACATAGAGAAAGGCATCGAAGGAGACACACTCTGCTGCCCTCAACTACTCACCAACAACTAAAGCCTAAAGCCAAATAACCTCTCCAAAGGTTCTTTTGACTAAGGCAAAACCCTAACTCTCTCCAAAAGCCATACATACAACCAGAAATTCACCCCTATTTATAGCCTTTGGCTAATCGGTCTCCAACCCGTTATGCCCGCTAAATCCCGAACGGAACCGCTTCCACCTGTGCAGCTTTGCGTTTTTACCGAAATGCCCCTCCTGCACCTTCCGGGAAGCTTCCACGTCTCTTGTCGTCCAAGCCTCGCAACCTCCTCCAGTCTCCGCCGTCTTCGACACATCCGACCGTTCTGACCTCGACACCGCCTGTGCCTAGTCTGGTCACCCCGTGCCTCGCCACGACTCCGCCTCGACGTCCTACAGCCATCACAGACAAGAAACACATCAAATAACACTGCTTGACACATGTAAGCAGAAATAACATCAATGAATCAAACTCAGGCACGAAATTGCCCAACCGACCAATCGCGAGAAAGAATATGCAATAATACGGTCTAACCAACCCGACTGAGCCAAATGCCGTCATGGCACGAAACGAACCAATCAAACTCAAACTTTCCAAAATCCTTGTCAATTACTCATCACAAACACGGGGTCATACCCACATGGTCTCTCACTACGTCCCTTTCGGTACCCTCCAAAACATGTTTTATTTGGCTAAAATTTGGCTCTATTTGAAAATTTTCAAATTTTGGTAAAAATTCATCAAAAAATTGACTTTTTTGTCCAAATTTTCAAACGAAATGAACAAAATCATACCTTTTGCCGGTGTCCGAAAATTTTTGGAACCGAAAGTTTTAACACATCGCCACTCGAGAAGCTCTAGTGCCATGGTCCCACCTACGTGGCCCAGGTCTCACGTTGGTCGGGTTTCTCATCCCGTAGATGCTCCCCATACGAGGAACCGATCTAATTCCCCCTCAATCGCCCTATCACCATGCTCCAGTTGCCTCTGCCACTTGAGCACGTCGTTGGCCATCGTATCGGTCGACTTAGCTAGCTGTAATTAGCTTGGATGTGCGCACCAACTTGTAGATCTCATTTTGCCCATGCTCATGTCCATCCATCGCTTCCATCGCTGGTGGTGAGCTCTGCTTCCTCCTCGATGGGGAAGAGAACTGTAGTGGGGTGATTAATTTGAATTTGGATTAATTAGTACTAATGGTTACGATTTAATTAGGCCAAGCAGTCACTATCGGGTGGGCCCTCTAGTTTAGTTGTGGGGTAAAGTCAATGACACGTGGCCCCCTATTAAAATTAATTTAAAATCACTTAAATAGTTATGGGCCACAGACATGTGGGCCCAAAGAACTGTTTACACAGTTACTGGTACCACCTGTTAGTGGCAGAGACATTTTCGGTTATTAAAATGCATTGGCCCTACCTATCATACACTATGCTAATTGGTAAAAGAAAATAAATTAAAATAAAATAAAAAAACCCAATGGGACCCGCTTATCAGTGAAAGAGTTCTCTCTCTATTTTTTAGAATTAATTTAACATTCAAACTTTAGAATAGTATAACTTCTTCATTTTAAATCCAAATTGGATGAATCAAATTTCAAATTCATCTAAATTAGAGACCTATCCAATGGAACTAAAATTAGGAATTTTAGAGTTCATTTAATTTAGTTTGGTTTTACTGATTTTATCTAAATTTTTGCGCAACATAAATCATGTACGAAATACAAGAAGAAGAAGAAGTCGGAGCCAGCCAACACCCGCAAGGCCAAGTAGCTTGTGACTAAGGTGAGTCAACACTTTGATCATTTTGATCCTACATATTATGTAAATTATTTCTGTTCAAGATATCAAATTGCATGCTACTATTTACTATGCAATGAATGTTCAATTTAAGATTTTAGATACCTGCCTATGGTACATTGTGATGATATTATATCCCATTCCTTGCATTGATCAAACACTTAATACTTATCGCCCTAGATACTACAATGGTAACATTAGATATACGATATACTTAAAATGCCACGCTTAGTTTTGTTTAGAAACACGAGGGCATTAATTTGCCCTGGCATCATTTGAAATAAGAAAACTTGGTTTGGATAGTCACAAGTGGGTAGTGACTAGTATGTTGAAACTAGATTATTTACCTTCCCAAAAATCCCATCTTTCTAAAATGTCTGGGCGGATTGTATAGGGGGTGTGGTGCAGTGGGTGCACGAGAGTGTGGAATATGGTAGAACTGCTAAGATAACTCTAAGGACTAAGTCTTGTATGACTTTCCAGAGTAAATCAACGTAACCACAAATCTATAATAGGTATGACTTGGCTAACTAATGTGCCTTGACCTAGTGTGGGTTACGCCATAGGTGTGAACACAGGCAAAGAGGATGGTCTCATCTCTTTGGCATGATGACACAAAGGGGGGCTTCTGGTAGGGATGGTCGCATCCCTCAGTGATGAAACCTTAGTGGGTGTGACCTCACTAGGAAGGTGCATGGTAAAGGCTTTGTGATAATCTTCTTGATTTGCTTGTCTAAGTAAATAGGTACAACGTACCAAATTACTAATCTCTTGTTGGTAAAGTGTGCGATCTCTATAGAGTGAAAACTATTTGAATAGATGTGCCCACGGTCATGGGCGGGCATTGGGAAGATGTGGGAGTTAGTTATATTTGTAAATTGAATTTGGCATTGGGATGGAAAGAGAATTACTTTGTGTTGCCCTAGGTGTTGTCCCAGTGATAAAGCTAAGCAAAAGTAGCGCTGAAAATCTAGCATAAGGTGTGGAGACCATGTAACGGTGGAAGAAATATATGCTACTACTACTATTAATACAATCATTACTCACTTTAGAAAAACCTTTTTTAGTTAAAACTGTTAAGTCTTAGGATTTCATGTTTATTGTAAATTTTAAGGTATTTGGCAAATAAAAAATCTTGAGCCACCTCTTGTTCAGCCATGCATTCTATTTAAGTACATATTTTGTGTTGGCTTACTAAGCACGGTGGATTATGCTCACCTCGCTTCACTACAATCAAACATAGGTAATCAAGATCATAACACTTATGATGACGCACCCTGTCCTGATGGACAAGCAGATGAGGGAAACCAGGACGATTTCTCATGGTTTTCTTATCCCAACTAGGCAGACTCTGATGGAGATTGTGTGCACATATAATATCTAAGCTTAGATAATATATGTCATTCACATTTTACCCACAGTAACTTGCCTATGGATATCTATCTGCATGCTTACTACTTCCGTTTCTGTGTTTGGTGTAATGTATACATTTTGCCCAATCAACCCTGTTGTGGTTACAGACCAAACAGAGAGAGAGTATGGTAGTGGAGAGTTAGGTGAGTAATGGCTTAGCCCTTCCCTCATGGCTGGTATTGTACTCATATACCCTCTTGGGGAGTGCTTTTACAATAGTACCCTTACATTCAAGTATCCCCCTTGGGGGTACTTATGTCATTATACATGTCCCATTTTGGGCCTTACAGCCTTCTAACAGGCCTACTGGGCTTAGGTGGGGGCCACCCCTACAACAGGAGCCTCTCATGGTGAAGGGCTTCACGGGTCGAAGCCATGCTGCTAAGCCCTTTGGCCCCCTCCGTCCCATCGGCCTGTGACCCTCGATGGGCTAAATACACTTTCCTTCGTGCTGATGGTGCAAGAGTCGACGTGTCTTCCGCTCCCGGAGCTACGCGGCCTCGAGGTCGAAGATGCTAGGGAGGCCGAAGGCCTCGACGGGGCCGAAGTCAGGGCGTGACATTCCTCGTGCCCCGGATATTTGTGGGCGCGAAGTAGAGATTGGGCGGCTGCCCCGGGCAGGTGAGTTTCGGGAAGTGCTCCGCGTGATGTAGCGCCAACGCGGAGAGGTGGCTGCGTGGCCTGGGAGCGCGCTTTAATGGTGCCCGGAATCGTGCCGGCCCTTATCTTGTCAGGGGCAGACTGTCGCGGCCGTTCTATCTGCTTTACGCTGGGTGGGGGCACGCGGCAGGCTGTGATTGGAGCGTCGTGGGATGTCAGCGGTCACACGGCCACGACCGTTCGCCTCTTCCCCAGGGAAGGTGGCCACGCGGCAGAAATGCATCGGCGCGTCACGCACTGATCTCCCACCCACCGCCGCCTGCCGCGGCTGTCAGCGGTTGCACTGCCCGATCGTGGGTAGCCGAATCGCTGTAATTCTGCCGTTTGGTCTTCTGCTTGCGAGGGAGACGGGGGACTTTATAAGGTGTCACCGTGGGCATGCAAACGCTCCTCTTGGCTACCTGCTTGCTTGTGCTTGTGCTTTGCTTCCCTCTCCGTTTTCTTGCGCACCCCGCTGCTGCTTCTGCATCCACTCCTACTCGTCGTCGTAGTGGGGAGAGAGAAATGGCTGCGCGCGACAACCGCCCGGCTGATAGCGGCGCCGCCCTTGACGATCTTACGTGCCGTCTTGGCGAGAGCACCTCGTCAAGCCAGCGCTGCCTGACGCCACCACCGGCAGAGTATCGCCTGGTTCTGTGCGACAAAAGGCAAACCAACCATCGTTGGGATGCCATGAAGAAGTCAAAGGGCCGCTGCTCCCGTGTGCTGGGGCAGAGTCGCGTCACGGAGAAGACCCTTTAAACCCTTCTTCGGGAGAAGAAGCTGGAGGACCGTGCCGGGGCTCGTTTGCCTGGGCCTGACGAGACGGAGCCGAATCTGGGGGAATCAGAGGCCATCGTCTTCGTGGCGTTCTTCGATGCCGGGCTCTGGATCCCGTCAACACTCTTTGTTCGCGAAGTGCTGCGAGCCTATGGGTTGGAGCTGGCACAGCTGACTCCGAATGCGATCGTCCGGCTGGCCATCTTCACTTGGGCGATGCGGCGACCTATGACTGGTGGGTGGTGGGATGTGGACGGTTGCGTGTTTGCAGCCGCTCGCCTCTTCCCTAGGCGAGGGGGACACGGGGCGGGCGGTGGATGGCGCGTGTCGGAGCTGTTGCGACGGCCCTTGGCGCCTGCGAGCCGCGTCCTTCCAGCGGTGGGCGGGGGGCTGCGCTAGATAGGCGCTTGTACGACTGCGGTTGCGTCTCGTACGCCGGCCTTCGTGACCCTTCGCTTTTAATCACGGGGAATCGTGCGGGGCGGGCCTTTACACCGCTGCGGTTGCATCCGGCAGACGGACCGTTGCGACGCTTCGGTAACGGCGGCATGGGCGAGGTGGCTTGAAATAGCCCCCCCGTAACAGCGTCCCCGCACCTTTACGCCCTCTTTCCTGTCTGCTCTGCCTTCCACATCTTCGCGCTACGCTCACCGCTGCAACCTTTCCGTGGAAAGCGATGGCTTCCAGCGGCGCGCACGGCCAGATGGCTGGTGGCTCTGCCGTTCGCCGGCGACCCGCACAGCTAAAGGTGAAATACGCGCTCGAAGAGCGCGACCCGGCGGCGGCTGACAGGGAGCGGCTGGCGGTGGAGGAGGGAAGCACGTTCTCCGGCGAGCTGGGCCCCTCGCTCGTGACTGAGAAGACGATCCAGGGGCTTCTGCGCGCGGGGAAGTTGTCCGAACGCCAGGATGTGCGACTGCCTGCCGCCGACGAGACGGAACCGCATCCCGAGAGATCGGAGGCGGTCGTGTTCGTCGCCTTTTTTGACGCGGGGCTCCGCATCCCAGCGGCGGATGTTGTGGGCGACGTGCTGCGGACCTTCGGGCTGGAGCTGGCGCAACTGACTCCGAACGCCGTGGCCCGGCTCGCGGTGTATAGCTGGGCCTTGCGCTCGGGAGCGTGTTGGCCCAGCGCTTCACTGTTTGCCTACCTGCACGAGGCACGGCACCGGCCCAAGGACCGGAAGGACGGGACGGTGTCGAGCTTCGGCAGCGTCACCTTCATCCTTCGCCCGCCGTGCAAGAAGCTCTTCCCCGCGAACTCAACTCGCGGGAAGTGGGAGTCTTACTGGATGAAGCGGTGGTTCTACCACCGCGTGGAGAGCGGGAGCGGCCTTGAGTGCACAGGCCGACCCATCGCGTTCAAGCCCTCGCCCGGCCGAACGCTCGACGATGAGGACAAGCAGAGGGTCCGACGGCTCGTAGGCTTGGCCGCCCGCTTCAACATGCGCGACCTCGCCGAAGAGTTCGTGATGTACGGCGTGGCACCGCTTGCCCGCGACTGGTAGACGACAATGTCTTGCCCTCGGTCTGCTTGCTGCCAGCGCCCGGCGATCTGCGTAAGCCTCGCTCGTGTCTGTACTTCGCCAACGCTGAATGCGCTGTACGCTGATGATCTTCTCCTTTGTCCGCTTGGACAACTCTGTACGTGCGCTTGGATCCGCAAGGTGCCTTCCTGGGGTTGCATTCCCTGCGCCTGTACCTGCATCCCCTGCGCCTGTACCTACATGGGGGCCTCGTACGGGAATTGGACGTGGGCCACGGCAGGCGGGCGCGCCTCCGGGTTCCTGTCCCTAGCGACGCTGTCGCGGAGCGCCGCGATGGAGGTGCAGTTACGAGTATCATGATTGCCGCGGCCGTGGACTAAGCACCACAGTCCCTGATGCTGGTCGTCGTAGTCTCCGCGACCCTTATCGTCGCGGCCCCTGCCTCGGCCGCGGCCCCGGCCCCGGTGCCCCCGGCCGCCTCGGCCCGCTGGAGCACCCTCGTCGGACCCGCCTTCAATGTCGAGGACGTACCGGTTTCGCCTCGACCTTTGCTGGCCGCGCTTGGGCTGATCCGACGACTCCCTATGCGAGTTGTCCCCGCGGCCGGGCGCGTCCTTGGACGACTCCTGCTTACGCTTTCCCTTCGAAGAGCCGCGCTTCGACGGATCTTCAGTTTTTGCCGAGGTTCCGGCCTGGTTAGTGTCGGAGTCGTCACCTTGCCTTCGCCGCGCGTCTTCCTCCGCCCTGGCATATTCTTCCATCTTGTCGAAGAGCTTCGCCACCGTCTTGATCGGCTTCCGTGCATTGTACTCAGCCATCGGGCCCGGACGAAGGCCCTATATGGCTGTATTGACGATGGTGGTCTTGTTGACGTCCTTCACTTGACATCGAATCTTGGCGAAGCGTTTGAAGTAGTCCCGGAGCTTCTCCGAGGGTTTCTGCTTCACGGCGAAGAGTTGGTCCGCCTCGACCCGGTCGACGTAGTTTCCTTGGAAGTTGTTGTGGAGGCGGACGCGGAGCTGCTCCCACGCGTAGATGGAGCCCGGCTCTATGGTAAAAAACCAAGAGAGCGCCACTCCTTGTAGCGCGAGGGGGAGTCCCTTTGCCTTCGTGGTGTCGTCTCCGCCCGCGGCCTCGATCGCGGTTTCGTATACGCGCACGAACTCACGGGGGTCCGTGTCGCCTTTATACGAGTCGATGGCACTAGGGAACTTGAAGTCTTCGGGCCATGCCGCCTGCTGCAGCCCCGCCGAGAGCGGGGACTCCGGATCCACGCGCCGCAGCGGCACGCGGCTGGACATGGGGGCTTCGCGACTGTCCGCCCTCTCCGGCGCGGGCTCGGACGCGATTGCTGGCGCGGCCGGCTGACTCCGAGCCTCCTGTATATCTCTGACGGCTCCGCGAAGGTCCCCCAGTTCCCGCTGGAATGCGTTGAGAGCCGCCAGCAGGGCACTTTCCATCGCCGGTGCAGGCGGGGTCGCCGGTACTCCCGGCGGGCGGATCGGCGCGGGGACGACCGCGTCACGGGGTCCCGAGCTGCCGGTCGCTCCGTCATGGCTACTTCGGACCACCCGGTCCGCGCCACCAGCGAGGGTTGCCGTGGGGGCGGCGAGGTCGGCTGCCGTTGCGTCGGCGGGGTCGGTTGCCGCCGCACCCGCGTCAACGTCTTCGACTGCGGGGTCGGCCACGGGGCCCGTCCCCCCCCCCACGCCGGTAGCGGGGCGGGTCGTCGCGGTGCCGGTGCCGGGGACGATCGTCGCGGTGCCGGTGACGGGGTTGGTCGTCACCGCGCGAACGCCGGCGTCTTCGGCCACCACGCCTGCGTCGACGCCCGCGTCCACCGCTGCCGATGCCGAAGCCCTGGTGCTCACACGGTGCTCCGGGCCGACCACCTTCTTTCCCTTCGCCGCCGCTGAAGAAGCTTTTTTCGGTGCCATCTTTTTCCTTCGGTCTTCAGGCTTGTCTTCGTCCTCCCCACGGACGGCGCCAACTGTTGTGGCTACAGACCAAACAGAGAGAGAGATGGTAGTGAAGAGTGATGAAGATAAGTGTAATGGCCTGGATCCTCCCCATGGCTTCTCATCATATATATATACATGAGGAGTGCTTTTACGGTTTTACCCTTACATCTGGTTATCCCCCTGGGGGCAGTTATGTCATTACACCTGGCCTATTTGGGGCCTTATACCTTCCTACCAGGCCTACTGGGTTTAGGTGGGGGCCACCCCTACGACAGAAATTAATTATCTCTTCCTCACCCTTACTCCAAAATTTAAGGTTAGGAACGTTGAAGATGTTCATGAAGATAAGATGATCTTGTTTTAAATGGACTACGTATATTGAGCCCTGCACCCTTTTATGTATACCCCCACGCAATAGACATTGCACTATCGCAAAGTTTTATTTGGACCCTGTGCACTGCCTTCTTGCCCTCAGGTGTTGTATTTCGCAGTCTCGGGAAATGCTTGCTTTTGAAAATTTGTGTGATTTGTGTGCCACCCCAACTTCCTAGGTGTGCTCTTTTATATTTAGATAGGTATAGATGCTTATCCCCACGAATCTTTCTCGTATCCCATGCTATTCCCTCTTGCCCTTTTACTAAAAACCTAGGTTAGATCTACAGAAGCAAAATGACGGATAACCAAAACCAAGGTAATCAAGAAGTGAAGACCCCTCAACCTTCCACTATTCGGAGAAAACAATAACACCAGGAAGACAATGACTGGAAGCCTTGACCCACATGAGGACCAAGACCCGAATTCCCATCTTGCCATTACTATCTCCCCACCTTCACAATGACCTAAAGATCAAATCCTCATCAATTAGACACGATGGTAAAGAACAAGAGTTCATCACAGGTAGAAGTAAGAAAAGGAAATCAATAGTTCCTACTCACCATAGCCTTTATCATCTATACAAGCTATCGCCCCATCACATGGGAAGCAACCATACCACTACACCAGACAAATATCAAAAGTATGCCATTTGCTTTCGTTGTGAAAATATCGGACACTATGCCCATAGGTGCCCTTAGAAGGGGCAAGGCAAGGAAACCAAATGTTTTCAATGTTTTCATTGTGGTAACATAGGACACTATGTGAACAGATGTCCCCAAAGGAATCTAGAAAAACAAGCAAAGGGTGCCATCACCACCAACCTCAGCCTCAGCAAAGAAGAACTTATCAATCTTAAGAGCCCAACAAGGAGCAAGATGCACCTGTAGAAGTTCTACTACCAGAACCGGAAGCTTCACCAAGTGCTACCTTCTTCGAGTATGGTAAAGCAGGACATGCCACTCAATCATGTCCTCCAATACGACAGACTACAAGAGGAGCATGCTTCACATGTGGACAAACTGAACACTATTGCTAGGAGGGCCCAGTCCCTACTATTCATACTGCAAGAAACACCATTACCAAGAAGACTGCCTCATGAACCTAATAGCATGTAGGTGTTGTGGAGAGAAAGGACATCGAGCAAGTCAACGTTCTGCAAACTGCCCCAACTGTGAAAAAGACCACCCACCAGGAGAGTGTCCAAAGAACAAGGTCACATGTTTTCTTTACGAACGATAAGACCACTGCCGAAAGAATGCTTCCTAAACATGTTACTGACTAAGGTAGCCGAGATACAATGGATGAGTCTCTAAGTTTCCATAGGACTCGTCAAACCCGGAGCTAGAAAAGACAAATAAGGACGGTTGTCATTCAATTTAAGGGGGTAGCAAGAACACATAAGCATGACAGAGAACCACTATAGCTTCTAGTTGATAGTGCAACAACTTGTAATAAGACTAATTAGACCAGTAAAAGAAGTTTCGCAAGGCCACAAATCTTTTGGTGATGGTAACTACCGACGACCCGTAGAGTTTAAATCTCCATGATTAGCAAGATAAGGAATAGAAGCTAAGATTCCCGCAAGGACCAAGGCACATAATAATAATCATCATAACGACATCCCTAAGGCTATCTATCCCATTGAATATAGGCCATAGCCATCCACATGGCGATAAGAAATCTATGACCATCATAAGTCCAAAAGATGACGTGACCATTCCATTCTACGAAGATGTGAAGACGACGATGTCAAAGAGCAAGCATCTGGAAGTCTACAACTTATCCAGAAGAATAAGGTCTCTCTCGTCCATTTTGACTTCTTCAAGTGTTAACCCTTGTTGTGCAGATTCTCTTCCTTTCTCTACAAGCTAAAGGACAGCACGTCAAGTAAGACCCTCAAACCTACTGCTAACCAGTTTGGCCCTAACTCCCTTCTTTCTATTCTACCAGAATCTCCGGGTCGAGATTCATTTAAGGGGTGTAGGTTTGTAACATCCTAAAATTTCAGATGTTCGAAGTTGTGAAGAAATTAAAACTTTTTACTACATTTGGTTGGAATTTGAATTTCTTGTGCAATTTTATTTGGGATTTTCTGGATTTCATGTAATACAAATTAATAACTGGGAATAATTCCCAAATACAAGTAATACTCATAACAACAAAATATACAGAATAAATTAAGGCAAGGAATTATAAATGTGAAAACTGGAATTCAAGTTTATGTCGCTAACGCTAAACCTGAAATTTACTAAAAAATTTAATGAAGGAAATAACAACTGGAAATTTAATTTAAAAAGGAAATAAAATGAAATTTCAGATTTATAATGCAATTGTCTTTCGAATCCCAAAATCTGGGATTCAAATTTTGATTTCAAATTTCCAATAGCTGGCATCTATTTTCCCTCTCTTTCTTTTCTCTCTCCCATTCAAGTGGGCCTAGCCCCTTTTTCTTCTTTCTTTCTTCCTTTCTCTTTTCTCTCTCCCTCTTTTCTTTTCTGGCACTAGGCCCCTCCTCTCTATGCTACCCACGATTGACACGCCCCACTTGTGCCCATGTCATGCCCGTCACCCCCGCGCACGGCCTTGCCATCCCCATGCCATCACCACACCCTATCAACGCCATGCGTCTAGTCGCTCCTAGCGCCATGCCGCATCTCACTTTGCATCTGACAGGGTGTGTGCCCCCACGCCTTGCATATCAGCGCCGCACCACCGCTTGCGCCCTACCAAGCTCAGCCCCATGCCCACGCTAGTCCATGTGCCGTTGAGCTATGCCGTGCGCGCCTGTGCGCCACACCCAAAGCTAGCTTGTGCTGTGCTCGCCGTGCTCTGGTTCTATCCCGATGCACACTGATGCCTGTATGCCGCACATAAGCATCACCCCGGCCTTTCTACACTCGTGCACTATGCCTCTGCATGC
Source organism: Dendrocalamus latiflorus (assembly GCA_017311315.1). Classification (NCBI taxonomy): domain Eukaryota; kingdom Viridiplantae; phylum Streptophyta; class Magnoliopsida; order Poales; family Poaceae; genus Dendrocalamus; species Dendrocalamus latiflorus. Next base: position 26,887,265 of record CM029670.1, on the reverse strand, counting down.
CTACGCCCGAACCTGACCGCGCCAACTGCTCTTGTCACTTCACCATGCCTCCTACCATACCCTGCCATGACATGAGACTTGCCAAACCATGCCCTGCCACCAGCTGTGTCATGGCGACACTAGCGCCCATGCCTGCATGCCACTGGTGCCATGTCAGCCATGTTGTCACCCCGCCCCCTGGCGCCCATGCCTTGCTATGTGCCCCTATCCTCAACCACAATGATCTACAACACCACACTAGCTATAAATGGCCTCCCTGGGATTGCTATTGCCCCTGCACCTTCCCCATTCTTCCTTTAGCCAAGCTCAGCTCAAGCCATGCGCTAGCTGCCGTGACCCCCTCCAGTGTTCTCAGCTCTTTGATGATTCCCTCCCAATTCTCATTGTGTCACACAGCGTTCCACACCCTCGAAGCCTGTTCCCTGGACCAATTTGAGGTTTCTTGCCCGGAGTTCACCAGAACAACCATCTCCCATATTTCCGGTTACCACCGCCTCCATCTCCACTTCGACGTGATACTCAATTCCTCAAGATTGGAACATCACCCCCACTACCCTCTATGTTAAGACCCAAATATGCAAATCTGGACTCTCCTGTGTATTCTACACCAGTCCAGGATCACGCTAGTGCACACAGTATAAAAAAAGATGTAATATCGACCATATCATGATTTACTAAGAAAAGACTTAAATATTATTAATTATCAGAGTTGTGGCCTTATGACCAAGCTTACAGATAATAGCCTGAATGGCTTAAGAAACTTGCAACGGAAAACAAAAATAAGTGTAGTAGCCATTTGACATGCCCACAGGCAATCGACTAGTGATCGAAGTCCTAATCCGTAAAGTCGTCGAAGTATCCTCCTTCAGGTACCTCCTACTGATCTGGTCCTTCTGCCTCAATTAAGCAAAGGTTGATATAGCCGTGAGTACATAGAGTACTCAGCAAGTCGTTTGTAATAAAGAATGCAATATAATATTGTTGGACCGAAATGGCGACAGAGGGGGAGTGAATGTTGATTTTTAAAAATCCCCCACAAGTACACACCTTAATCTTTCTCAATGGCAACCAATGCTATGAAGAAGAAGATGAGAAAAGTCCTCTGGAAACTTTAGCACTCAGAAGACATAAGCACTGCACACAGAGAGAACAAAAAGGAAAGGCCAAAAACTCACAAAAATTACCAAGCAACCCAGACTGCCAGGCAGGGCCGGTCAAACCGCCTTATGTGGGCCGGTCAGACCGCTCCCTGGCCGCCAGTCTGACCGCCCATATAGGGCCAGTCTGACCGCCACTCTACGTCCGGTCTGGTTGCCTTCAGATGGCCGGTCTGACCGCCCCTCGAGCATAACAGCCCAGAAATCCTGATTTTTAGACAGCTAAACTGCAACTTCACAAATGAGGCAACTGCATAGAAATTGAAGATTTCCTGAAGGATAAAACAGTCCAGAACAGCAGAGAAACAACTAAAATAGCAAGGGGGAACTCAAGGGATCAAGAGAATTCAACTCAAGATAAAGACATTGGGATTTGACCCAAAAACTGAAAAATACAAAGAGCTGCCCAAAAGATCAAATTGCCACTCCATCTCTGATCCTTTGGCCATGAAACTTTGAGGATAGCTGCTTAATAGCCTCTGGACTAAACTTGCCAAGTTTCAAGCCATCACAAGAAGGGAAACACGATTCTCACCAAAACCCTAGAAATTAGAATAAGAACACAGGAAGGCTAAAAAGGTGATTCTTGCAAATTGATCAAATTGCACTTGGAACTAGGTGACCAAAGGGTCTAGAAATGCAATTCCATCATAGAGCAACCCATTTTACCACTCCCCAGCAAGAATCGAGCCAAAACACAAAAACTCAAAAATCAAGCCTAGAAAGCATCGAAGGGTAAAAACCATAGAAAGCCTGGAAACTCAATCAAACTCAAATAAAATCAACTTGGATTGATAATGAGGAAGAGAGATACATGATTTCATAGAGTATCAACTCATACCATCCCTACAACCCCATACATGCTTGGATTGAGAACACAAGCTACATGCTTCACACTTGAACACCCAAGAACACAATGAAGGAAAGAGCAGAACACCCTCTGCCTCCTTCACCCACTCTCAACCACTAAAGAGAAAGCAAAACAACCTTCAAAAGACTTGGACTACATGCAGGAGACACTCCCCTATTTATAGTCTCTCACTAATGGATTTGCCTCTCTCTTTACCCACTAAGCCTCAACAACTCTAGTGCTTTATCCATAACCCACTTCCTTTAGTACAGCTTTGCGTATTCTCCAAAACGCCCCTCCTGCACCTTCCGGGAACCTTCCTCCTTTCTTACCGCTCAAGCCTCGCAGCTACCTCGAGCCCTCGCCGTCTTCGGCACACCTCAACCGTTCTGACCTCAGCACCACCTGCGCCTAGTCCGGTCCTTCGTGCCTCGCCACGACTCCACCTCGACGTCCTGCATCCATCATAGACAAGAAACACATCAAATAGCACCGCTCGATACATGAAGGCATAAATAGCATCAATGAAGCATAAAATCGCCCAAACGACCAATTGGGAAGACGAATATGCAATAAGACCGTCCAACCATACCCGACTGCGCCAAATGCCGACCTGGCACAAATCACTCAAACCAAACTCAATCTTTGCAACAAACTTGTCAATTACTCATCATACACATGTGGGCACCTCCACATGGTCTCTCAATCTCACCCTTGATGAGTATATTGACAAACCCAGAAAAAAGCACAAAGTTGAGTTTGAAACGAAAGACAAGAGTCAAACATGGTCCAAGAGAAATCAAAGAAGCTATGACCATGTCGACGAAGGAACACTAGAGCTACAAAAGAAAGAGCAAATTGATCTCTAAAGCTCAAGAAGGTTCCCAAATGGCTTTTTTTTCTCCGCTATTCTCGCCCTTTTGGCAATAAACACATCAAGGATGCAAAAGAGAGAACAAGGCATGGTGTTGTGGTTACAGACCAAACAGAGAGAGATGTGGTACTGGAGAGTTGGGAGAGAATGATCGTCCCTCTCCCTCTAGTCTTCCCTTGGTATATATATTCATATGGGCTGTGCTTTTACAAATGTGCCCTTACATTGATACCTCCCTGCCAGGGGTATTTAAGCTATTACATATGTCCCATTTTGGGCCCTATAACCTTCTAACAGGCCTGCTGGGTTTAGGTGGGGGCCACCCCTACAACAGGAGCCTCTCATGGTGAAGGGCTTCACAGGGCCGAAGCCATGTTGCCGAGTCCTTTGGCCCCCTCCGCCCCTACAGCCTGTGAACTTCTCTGAACTTGCGGAGCCTTGGTGTTGAGGTAGGCGCGCGAGCGCTCCGTCCCGCGCTGGCGCCTGGCCGAAGTAGGCGCGCGCGCTCCGTCCCCTACCCTTCGAACGGCTGGCAACGGAGCTGGCGCCTAGTCGAAGTAGGCTCGCGCGCGCTCCATCCCCTACCCTTCGAACGGGTGGCAGCGGAGCTGGTGCCTAGTCGAAGTAGGCTCGCGCGCGCTCCGTCCCCTACCCTTCGAACGGGTCGAAGTAGAAACTTCGCACAGCGGACACCGCTGCGCCTGCGGTGATTGCAACCTCCCGGTCTGGGAATGCGCTGTAATGGTTCCTGGAATCGCGCCGGCCCCTGGCTTGCCAGGGCTAGGTTGTCATTCCGTGCGACTGGCCCTGGCGTGCGGGGCACGTAGCGGCTTGTAGCTGATGTGCGGTGTGATATGAGCGGTTGCGTGATCGCGGCTGCTCGCCTCTTCCCCAGGGATGGAGGACACGAGGCGGGCGAGGGATGGCACGCCATGTGGCGTTTAGTCATATCCCACCGCCTCGTTTCTGCCAGCTGTTCTACTATGCTTCGAAGCTGTTATGATCCCACGGTCTGGTAGCGCGCTTTTAATGGCGGCTGAAATCGCGCCGACGTCTGGCCTGTCAGAGGGCAGGCTGTCGCGTCATGCAACCCGCCTTCCCGTGGGTGGGGCACGCAGCATAGCGTATTCCTGCAACAGGCTTTGACTCCTCGGCCAAGGCTATGACCCGCTAGCTGTCCTTTGCGCGAGGGGGCCATCTTCTGGGTGCGGTCCTGGCCCGAGTACTTGAAGCTACCTTGCTGCGCGCGAAGGTCGGGCCAAAGACCAGGGGTATTCCTGTTGGGGCAGGGGCCCCGTGTTAGAGGCGCGTCGGGTCGTGCGCCTAAGTTATTTTGTGCGGGGGTTGCCATGTGGCGGGAGGCCACTGGAGCGTCGTGCACTGACGGTCCTCATGCTGTGTCCGCGTCTGGCGCGTACCGTCACGACGCTTTGTCCTTGGTTATGGGGAATTGTGCGGGACGGGCCTCTGTACGACTGCGGCCGCGCCCGGCACGCGGACCGTCGCGACGCTTCGGCTGCCGCCTTTGGGGTGAGGTGGCTTGAAATAGCCCCCACAACCGCGCCCCCGCAGTTCGACGCCCCTTTCTTGCTTGCTTCGCCTTCTACACTCCCGTGGTATTCTCACCGCTATATTCTTCCTTCTGTGAGAAGCGATGGCATCCGGTGACAAGCGTGGCCAGGCGGTTGGTACTTGCGGCATTCGTCGGCGGTCTTCACCGCTAAGGGTGAAATACTCGCTCGGCGAACGCGACCAGGCGGCGGCGGACAAGTGGTGGCTGGCGGCGGAGAAGGGAGGCTCGCTTTCCGGTGAGTTGGGCCCCTCGCTCGTGACCGAGAAAACAATCCAAGCGCTGCTGCGCGCAAGGATGTTGTCCGAGCGCCAGGCGGTACGATTGCCCACCGCCGATGAGACAGAACCGCGCCCCGAGGAATCGGAGGCGCTTGTGTTCATCGCCTTTTTCGACATGGGGCTCTGCATCCCGGCGGCGGCGATCGTGGGCGACGTGTTGCGGACCTTCGGGCTGGAGCTGGCGCAACTGACTCCGAATGCCGTGGCCCGGCTCACCGTGTACAGTTGGGCCTTGCGCTCGGGAGCGTGCTGGCCCAGTGCTTCGTTGTTTGCCTACCTGCACGAGGCACGGTGCCAGCCCAAGGATCGGAAGGACGGGACGCTGTCGAACTTCGGCAGCGTCACCTTTATTCTTCGATCATCTTGCGGCAAGCTCTTCCCCGTGAACTCCACTCGCGGGAAGTGGGAGTCTCATTGGATGAAACGGTGGTTCTACCACCGCGTGGCGAGCGGGAGCGGCCTCGAATGCACAGGCCGGCCGATCGCGTTCAGGACCTCGCCCGGCCAGACGCTCGACGACGAGGACAGGCGGAGGGCCCGACGGCTCGCAGGCGTGGCCACCCGCTTTAACATGCGTGACCTCATCGAAGAGTACGCGATGTACGGCGTGGCGCCGCTCGCCCGTGACTGGCGCCTCGCCGCCGAGAAGCGTCGAGACGATAAGTTCTGCCGTGGGTCTGCTCATTGCCGGCACCCTCTGACCCTCGTAGGCCTCGACCGTATCCCTCCTATGTTCGCGTGGAGTGCGTTACATGTTAATCTTATCTCCTGCTTTGCTGTAGAGATTCGCTTGGAGGATGCGGAGCGGGCCGTGCGCGTATTTCTCGGACCATATACCGGCAGGGAGCATGAGCAGCGCGCGGCTGCTACTGCTGCGGTGGGGCTGGGGCGGATAAACTGCGTGTGCGAGGCCTTGGGCCTTGCCGTGCAGGACCGCGCTGATCCGCCCTCGCAAGAGGGCTCGAGGCGGAGCGTCTGTCGTGCTTGGTATAGCAGCCGCCGTTGCTGCCGCTAGTGCTACCGATGACGCGGCAGACGCGGAGTCAGATTCGGCGAGGTACGCCGACTCGGGCTTGGATGGCGCGGACGCCGGGGGCGAAGGGTCTTCGGAGGGTGCCCGGGGCGGCGGGCTCGTCGCGAGCAGCCGGATAGTGGAAGTCTGGTCACCTACGGCGGCCGTCGGGATAGGATCCATGCTGACCGGTGGTGCTGAGGTGGAGCCTTCGGCTGTGGCCGCTATGATGTCGGAGACGCCCTCCGCGGGGGCGCATGGAGCTGGGTCTTCGCCGACAGCCGCGGCCGAAACCGAGGTGCCCTCCGCAAAGGCTGCCACGGTGGGGTCTTCGCCCACGGGTGTTGTGGTCGTGGGGGCCTCTCCGGCAGTGGCTACTGGGGCGGTGCCACCGCCACTTGCTCCGGCTAAGTGGCCGTGCCTGCGGCCGGAGCTCCATCGGACGTCGAGGGGATTCACCGTGGCGACGGGCATCGGGAGCTTGTGGGAGTCCGATGCATATGCTGATGCCCCTGCGGCGCGCGCCCCCTCCGCCCCTCAGGCCACGTCGTCCGCCGTGCAGGAACGGTAAGCGTCGACCCCGAACGCGAAGGCTTCTGTTCCTTGCGGGGCCACGCCCTCCGCGGGGACTTGCGCCGTCGTTACGCCGCCTGGGGCTAGAGGGCGGGCCCCCGAAGCCCTCCTCCCGCTACTGAAGGTAAGGTGGCTTAGTTTGCCCTGGTGTATTCTTCGTTGTGCCGTGCGGTGCTCACCTGCGTCCCTGCCCTGCAGCGTCGCTTATCCCGGAGGAGGAGCCCTTGGCAGAACATGAGGGTCCTCGTGCCGGCGGGGCGATCACCGTGCGCCCGGGCCCAGCGGACTTCGTGCCTCCGCCGGAGACGCTGAGGGCGTGGCGCGGGATCGTGGATGACGCAGCTGCCAGCATCGGCCAGCAAGCGCTGCAGACCTATGGGGTGGGGCGTCTCGGGGACGCCTTAGAGGTGTCGGGGTGAGGGTAAGCACTTTGTATGACAATGCCTGGCCATGCTGAGCTTGCTAAGCCTTTCTGTTCTGCAGACACTTGTGCTGGGGCAGGACTTGCAAGCGGCCTATGCTCGTGCCCAGAGGGCGCTTGAGGATAGGCTGCGGGTCGCCGAGGAGGAGCTACGCGAAGCCTAGGGGGTCCGCTCTGCCCAGGATGCCCGCATCCGCCAGCTGGAAGCGGAGTGCGCTGAGGTGAAGGCGCACGCCGAGGGACTTGCCGTGTCGGCGCGGGAATCGGCCGTGGAGGCGGAGCGGCAGGGGTTTGCGGTGGAGCAGGACGGCCTTCTGCAACAGGTCGCCTCGCTGGAGAAGGAAAAGGCGAACTTGCCTTAACTCTAGCGGAGCGTGACTGGACGCTTGGCGAGGCTTCGGTCATTGCGTGGGATCCCATGCAAGCGCTGGAGAGCCATCTCCAGGGGCTTGTGGCTAAGGTGCCGGATCGCGCCTTTGGCCCGGAGGAGCTACCTCGGACCCTTCGCTGGATCGGAGATGCCGCCAATGTTGCGCGCGGCGCCGCGATGACCTTCGGCAACCACTGTGCTTACGCGGCGTCGTGCATGGTATGCGCGCTTCTACGGCACCGCGGTTGCACACATGTTGCCGAGCTGGAGGACCCCCAGTTGGAGATGCCCAGCGGAGCCGGAGTAATGTCCGGTGCCGTCCGCGCCGCTCGTCGCGCCGTCAAGTACTTCCACGAGCGGATCTGGGATTACGTCGGGGAGGCCGCTGCGCAGGTCGAGCTTCGAAAGTCACTTTACGGGGAGGGGAGTCTCGGCCGATTTTTGGACGAGGTCCTGCGGCGCGATGAGGGTGGCGCTGAGGTCTCCGAAGGCGTCGGAAACTCGCAGGTGTGACGCCGAAGTGGCCAGGTGTAGGTGTGTGTTGCAATGTCCCCCGCTTTTCTTGTGAATGAAGTGCGCGCTTGCTTTACAAATTCTGACTTTCACCTGTGTGCCGGGCAGCTTCCTTGCTGGGGTCGACTACTTGCGTCCGACCTTGCGACCCGGCGGCGCCTTCGACGCTGGCGCAGGGCCGAGGAGTCGCTGAACTTAGCGCGTCCTCCCTCTAGTCCTCCCCACGGACGCTTGCTCCTGTCCTCCCCACGGACGGCGCCAACTGTTGTGGTTACAGACCAAACAGAGAGAGATGTGGTAGTGGAGAGTTGGGAGAGAATGATCGTCCCTCTCCCTCTAGTGTTCCCTCGGTATATATATTCATATGGGCTGTGCTTTTACAAATGTGCCCTTACATCGGTACCTCCCTGCCAGGGGTATTTAAGCTATTACATATGTCCCATTTTGGGCCCTATAACCTTCTAACAGGCCTGCTGGGTTTAGGTGGGGGCCACCCCTACAACACATGGTAATGGCTGAAGTTCATTTATTTTAAGCATTTAGAGCCATGAAGATTATCCAAAATGACCATATGAGAATTACATCAAGCCATAACACATAAACATGCTATCTAAATCATGACAAGATATATATAAGCCAGCTAAACCAATGAAGTCACAATCTGAAATTTTAGTGCAAATTCTTAGCATGTCACGTCATCCATGATTCTAATCTAGCGAAAGGTATCCATAGATGATGCAGGCCATGTCAATAAGCTAAGTGGAACCAAGAAGCTAGTGTTGAGTCAATATAGAGTGCTACAAGTTCTAGAATGAGACATTTGTTTAAGTACTTGTAACTTTTAGCAAATTGAGCACAAGTGACATAATTTTACTTTAGAAATCACATGATTATTTCCAACCAGATTTTTGTTTAAGTCATGTGCTAGATCTCAAGCCTTATGCGATACTCCAAGCGAGAAGCTTAAGAAGATAGTCTAGGTCATCCAAAACTCCCCTTGAGTTCATGCCTTGTGCAATGGCAAGCCGTCTCATGAGAAAGAATTGGTGAGATTAGTTTTTTCGCACAAAAGAGATCTTTTTGCATTCATAAATGGTTGTACTAACTCATGTGTCATCAAGAAACTAGAATAGCTCAATCTAAAACTCAACGAAGATTCAAGACTCAACTCAGCCTATTTGACATGGCATGAATCATAAGTGGATAACTAAAGGTAGACTAGTCACAATAGCTAACATGACATGAATTAATTCAAGTTGAGCATTTTAATCAACCTATCATGGCAAAGACTTGACTACACATATAAAGTCATGATCAATCTAGCAAATAAGCACAAATCATGGCAAGATGTAATGCATTGTAAACATGTCATAACAAGATAATAATCAAGGCTCCATGTAGTTATATTACAATGCAGAATGAAATGCAGAAAATCCAGCTCCCCCTCAACATGTGATGCAACTTTAAGTTCAAGTAGAGTTAAGTCAACTTTAAGATCTAGAAGCTCCCAAATGAACTCCCCCTGAACCAAAGCAATAAGATCGAGAAGCTAGCAAGAAAGTCCGGAAAGGCGGTCCTTAAAGCATAGATAAGATATAGAAGAAACTATGGCTTAGACTGACTCTCATCTACCCCATATGACTCTAGGACTATCAGCTGAACATCTAACACACTAAGGAGCAAACACGTACCCTGTCTACCCAAGGGTGGCCCAACCCTCGCTAGAACTTATAAGAAGTGAGTGAGCTCAACCTAGTGAGAAGAGAACAGCTAATAAGCAGCATCCTAGAATCACAAGATAAGAGTAAGAAGTCTAAACAACTAGACAAGAGAAGCACTCTAATATATGCTAGGAGGACTAACCCAATGCACCCGTATGCAATGCAACAGATAGGAGTAAGAGCATAATAAATATGATAAAGCAGTAAAGCACAAAGCTCTCCCTCACAACAGCCCATAAGGACACACCACCCCAAGCTCTCCCTGCAGAGCTGAAAACCTAGAGCTATCCAAAGGCTTGGTAAATATGTTAGCCAACTGGTGGTCACTCTCCACAAACTGAAGCACTATGTCACCCTTCTCTACATGGTCTCGAAGGAAGTGATATCGAATATCGATGTGCTTGGTCCAAGAATGCTGCACTGGGTTCTTAGCAATGTTAATCGCCGAAGTGTTATCACAAAAGAGTGGAACACTGTCGATAACTAACCCAAAGTCCTGCAGGTTCGAGACCATCCAAAGCACCTGACTACAGCAACTAGCTGCAACAACGTACTCGGCCTCTGCAGTGGACTGTGCAACACCGGATTGCTTCCTCGAGGACCAGGAAATAAGAGAAGTACCAATGAATTGGCAAGTGCCCGAAGTGCTCTTCCTATCTATCCTACAGTCAGCAAAGTCTGCATCCGAGTAAGCTCTCAAGGAAAGACAGGACGAGGAAGAGTACCAGATACCATAGTCAATGGTAGCTTGAAGGTACCGAAGGATGCGCCTCACCGCCTGGCGATGAGATACACGAGAAGCCTGAAACCGAGCACAAAGACACACAGCAAAGTGTATGTCTGGTCTCGAGGTAGTGAGGTACAAGAAGGAGCCAATCATGCTGCGATACTCCTTCTGATCAACTGGCTCGCCGTCCTCATCTGGGTCAAGTGTGGCGGAAGATGCAATGGGAGTTGACACAGGCTTACCATCACTCATGTCAAAGCGTCTCAGGAGGTCACGAGTGTACTTGCCTTGATGCAAGAAAGTACCCTTCCGAGTCTGCTTAATATTGAAGCCAAGGAAGAAGGTCAACTCACCCATCATGCTCATCTCAAACTCGGTGTTCATGACATCCGAGAACTGTGAAATGAGAGTATGAGAAGAGCCGCCAAAGATGATGTCATCCACATAAATCTGGACGAGCAAGAGGTCGGTGCCATGCCGACGAATGAACAAGGTCTTATCCACCTTACCCATCTCAAAACCATGACTCAACAAATAGGACTGAAGCCTCTCATACCAAGCTCGAGGGGCTTGCTTAAGTCCATACAGGGCTTTGGAAAGCTTATAGACATGGTTTGGGTATTTGGGGTTCTCGAAACCTAGAGGCTGTCTCACATAGACTTCTTCCTCAATAAAGCCATTGAGGAAGGCACTCTTGACATCCATCTGGTAAAGCTTGAAACCCTTAGAAGCCACAAAAGCAAGCAGGATTCTAATGGCCTCAAGTCTAGCTACAGGGGCAAAGGTCTCCTCAAAATCTAAACCCTCAACCTGGGAGAAGACCTGAGCTACCAGTCTAGCCTTGTTCCGAACAACCACCCCATCCTCACTCTGCTTGTTCTTGAACACCCACTTAGTCCCAATGACATTGTGACCTCGAGGGGGCTCAACAAGCGACCAAACCTTATATCTCTCGAAATTTTCCAACTCCTCATGCATGGCATTGACCCAAGACTCATCAGATAGTGCATGACTAACATCCTTGGGCTCAAAAGAGGCAACAAAAGCAGAATGGAGAGAGAAATGAGACATGCTGGATCTTGAACGAGTGACGCGCTCAAAGTGGTCTCCAATAATCTACTTAGAAGGATGGTCCTTTTGGATATATCTGGGAAGTCCAGGATGAGATGAAGAAGTGGCCTCTACCTCATGAGCTGATGATGTAGGAACAGAGCCACTAGCTCCAGAGGAAGCCGAAGGCATGGGCTGATCGCCTCGAGGTGCGGTGGAAGACGGCACCTCGGGTGGAGGATGAGGAACTGGATCGGGTAAACAACCCTCATCTCCATCGTCCTCATCATCCACAAAGATAGGCTCGGACTGCTCTAAAGAACCTGAGATATCGGGCCTAGTCCCCGGACTGGCCTCGTCGAAGGTCACCTCACAGGTCTCTACCAACTTACTAGACTCGCAGTTCCAAACCCTATACGCCCGCGAAGAAGCTGAGTAACCTAGAAAGATACCATCACAAGAACGTGACTCGAACTTATCTAGGTTCCCAGACTTCAGAATGAAACACTTGCAACAAAATACACGAAAATGTGAGACACTGGGCTTTCGCCCATATCTCAACTCATAAGAACTGCGATGCAAGTGTGCCCGAAGAAAAACTCTCTTTGAAACATAGCACGCGGTAGCTATAGCCTCAGCCCAAAACTTCATCGGTGTAGAGTACTCATCAAGCATCGTTCTGGCCATCTCGACCAAGGTGCGATTCTTCCTCTCCACGACGTCATTCTGCTGTGGGACATGCGGAGAAGAGAACTGGAGCTCTACACCTGTCTCATCACAAAACCTCTCAAAGTAGGAATTCTTGAACTCCGTGCCATTATCACTGCGGATCGCTCGTAAGGCATCCGGGAGCTCAATAGAAAGCCTACTAAAAAGACCTCAAAAATGTGTAAACGTCTCATACTTCGAGGCTAAGAAAAACACCCAACAGAACCTCGAGAAGTCATCGACCATGACAAGAACATACCACTTTCCTTCTGCTGACTGCACTCGAGCTGGTCCAACTGTATCCATATGGAGCAGCTGTCCTGGTGCATTGGTCATAGTGACTGTGATCGGAGGATGGGAAGCGGCGACCATCTTGCCATGCCGGCAAGGAGCACAAACTAGATCTTTGACCATCTTGAGTTTCGGCAAACCACGAATGAGGTCGTGGCCGCTAACTCGGGTCAAATGGTCAAATCCAATATGACCAAGTCTCCTATGCCAGAAAGAAAGGTCGTGGGACTCAGAAGCAACTAAACACCTGATAGGATCACCAGAACACTCAGAAAAATTAGCACAAAAGATCCTCCCAAAATGAGAAATCCCGCAAACCAGACTACCCGCAGAACCAAGAATTTTGCAAGCGTTTTTCTTAAAGCTCACCTCGAAACCGTCATCGGTAAGCTGAGAGACTGAAAGCAAATTATACTGCAGCTTACTAACCAAGGCAACATCTTTCAAAATGAAAGAGTCATTAACACACACTGTACCTTTGGCGATGACGCGCCCAAATGAAGCGTCTCTGAAGGTGATCGTCTCATCACCTGGAGCGCGGGCTAGGGAAGAGAACCAACGTGAGTCTCCGGTCATATGACGAGAACAACCGGAGTCTACGAGCCAAATCTTTCCCTTCCCTGCCCGGTGAACCTGAGTCAACAAGAGAGTAAAGTCTTAGTACTTGGGTAAATCAAGAGTGATTTTGGCACCCAATACTGAGTAACATGTCGAGCAGATGAAGTAGTCAAACACAACTGACCTCTATCTACCCTATGCTCTGTGTCACTCAAAGAAGCAGACGGTCTATGTGTAGACCTAAAGCTGTTGCTGGGTCTGACTGCTATAGAGGAGCAAGTCGGAGCGCCAGCAACATGCTGATCACGCCGCGGGTAGCCATCTCGACGGAGAAAGCAAGATCTACCCTCAGAATGGCGGAAGTCACGACCAAAGGGAGCATGAGGACGAAAACCAGAAAACTCGGAAAAACCAAGTCCTCGATGCTGCCCAAACACATCAAAAACGACTGAAGCACCCCTAGACCTCATGTTGGTCTTAGATGCACTCAAGGTCTGGGGCTGACCCTGAATACGCCTAAGATCACGAACACGGTCTCTCCGCGCGATCTTGGCGCGCCTGAAACATCGCTCGATCAAGTGTTCATCCTTCTGACAGAAGGTACAGTGGTACTTCACCTTCTAAGAGGTAGAAGTAACACGATGAGGCTTCGCCTTCTGAGAGGCCGAAGCTGCAGGGGGAATTACCTTGCTATCAGAAATCCCTTGGACAAAGCCCGCTGACTTAAATTGGACTTTCTCGATCCTGGGCTCAATCTCGATCACACCTGGTGCTATGGGTCTGAGCACGGCAGGTGGATGCTTCCTCATGTCCTCATAGAAATAGTATCCTAGACATTGATTAAATCTGCAAATTTTGGATTGGTCTAGAATAAGATTAAGCTTCTTCTTGCCACCTACAAATCTCTCGAGAGTGTTCATAAGATACTGACACTCCCGAAAAAGAGAGGTGCAAGAAGAGCAGGGAGAAGAAGAGACAGCAGGAGGTAAGGGAGCAGATGAAGAACCAATAGCAGAAGAGTGAATGGCTTGTGCACGCACAGCCGACTCAGAAGGGACAGTCCTACTGCTAGCAGTTTGGTTCACGTCGCTAAGCGTCTCAACCTTACCCTTGGGCTTCTCCCCCACACCAGCAATCACATCACAATCAGTTGATGGCTTCACTAGTTGATCCTTAGTTAGCTTCACACATTTTTCATTCAAAGCTACGAGTTCAAGTTTTAGTTTATCACAACTAATGCATGGTGAGCTAACAGGGTCCTTAGTTGCGAACTGAGGCATTTTCTTATTAGTGTCAATCATTTCTTGAAACTGTTTTGAGACAGATTCAAGTTCAGCAGTTAACTTAGGACAGTTCAAACATGAAGTAATGGGCTCAAGTACTGAAGCTTGCAGTTCAGCAATTTTATGGTCTGCCCGTTTTAGATTCATCTTCAACTTATTGCAATTTTCACAAGACTCGGGCAGATCCAGAAGCATGGTATAAAGACCTCTAAATGCGTTGTCCTTATCTTCACATGAGGTGCATGCACTAGTCTCAACAGTAGTAGATGGAACAGGAACTACCCTACTCATCTCAAGCTCAGCAAGAAGACTAATGTTCTCCACCTTAATCATGTCAAGCTCGGATGACACACTATCATGCAAGGTCCTTAGCTTCTTCATGTCATCCAGCAAAGCAGAACAAACATCACAATCGTCAACAGAGGGAGCAGATCTAAGTGAAGTAAGCTCCCGTGACAAACTCTCTACTTCCTTCTCCAACTCGCTACACCTAGCTCTAGATCTAGCATGGAATCTACCTAGCTTAAGAAAAGCATCATTAAGCTGGTCGTAGGTGGGGAATACCTCGTCGGAGTCAGAGTACAGCTCGCTGTCGCTCACTTCGCCCTCAAGGGCCATGAAGCACATGCCGAAGAAGTCGTCGCCGCCTTGGGATCTTACTCGTCCGTTCCATCGTCGTCGCTCCACCCTTCCACCTCGCTGAGGTCGAGGTCGTTGAAGGCGGTGAGGACGCAGTGGAAGAGCTTCTTGGCTTTGCCAAGGTCGCGGAACTTCTTCTTGCCTTAGGTGTGAGCAGGAGACTTCTTGTTGCGGTTCTTGTCGATGTAGTCGTTCTTGCTCACACCGCCATAGTCGCCTTTTCCCTTCCCCAGCTTGGGGCAGTTTGCTCGAATGTGGCTGGGGCCACCACACTCGAAGCAAATCACGGGTCCTCCTCTCTTTCCGTCCCTCCTCCTCTTGTAAGCATGGGAAAATCTCCGAGCTAGGAGGGCTAACTGCTCATCCGGAAGCTGCTCTAACTGATCATCAGTTATGTCACAGAGAGCAGCAAGGGAGAATCCGCAAGTCGACTCGGAAGAAGGTCCAGAAGTGGGATCGGTGACTAAGGCCATCGACTGCGACTTTGACCTACAAGAGACTATGTCAATCTCGTGAGTCTTGAGGTGTGAATACAACGCGTCAAGAGTCAAGGTCGAGAGGACGGTGGTGTTTTTGATGGTAGTCACCATCATCTCCCAAACGCATCTCTACCCCTAAAATCCACCAGTTCAGTTCTTTCTTACGCCCACCCCAAATTGTGCCCCCAGCAGTCATGAGTTTTCCTGCGTCCACACCAATTCGTGTCCCCAGGAAAACCAACCAGTGAAATCAACGATCAAGGATCAATTCCCACCTTTCTCTCTCCTTACCCACTCATATCCAACGATCCAAATCCAAACCCACCGCTCCTCTGCGCCATCGCCGCGTGGCCCACCCGCTCTCTCTGATTCCCCCACCTCGCGAAAATTCCGCCGATACGCTGCTCACCCCGCCGCCCGATCCCGAGGCCGTCTCCTCCCCCGACCTGCCCCCGCTCGCCGCTCCCGTCGCTGCGGCTGCCGTGGCGGCCGCGGCCGCCGCATTCTCCGGTGGTGGAGGATGCTCCGGGAGGAGGCTGCCCCCGCCGTGCTGGACGCACGAGGAGACGCTGGCCCTCATCGAGGCGTACCGCGACAGGTGGGAGGCGCTGCGCAAGGGCGCCGTCTCCTCCTCCTTCCCACCCCACCCCGCATCGCCTCCTCCTCCCCTGCCCTGCCAGCTGCGGTAAGGGGGATTTTATTTTTGTTGATTTTGATGGGTTTATTTTTTAATTGAAATGAGTAAGGTGTTGATCTGGGTTACGGTTGTTCAGCGTCTGCGGCGAGGGCGTCCAAGCTGCGGTACCCGCTGCGGTCGGCGAGCCGTGGGAAGGTGGCGGCGCCGACGGTGGATGCTCCTCCTAGCGCCTCCGCTTCGAGTAGGTATCCTTTCTTTTCATGCTTTGATCCACGACTCCTTTCCGTGGTCGAAATCTTGAGCTGTTCTAGCGAATTAATTCCTAATAACAACATGTTGTGTACAGAATCAGCTCTGCTTCTCTAAAATTAGGAATAGCAAGCCCGGCCAGTAGACTGTACTTAATTCCAAGGTGGTCCATAAAGCTGTTAATTGAGGGTTACACCAATTGTCGAAGAACTAAAAAGAGCTAAAAACAGGGGGTGAAAAGCACCCATAGTAACTAAGAAGGCCCCAAATGTCAACCCATTTGCCATACTGTAATTTTGTTTGTTGGGTGCGAGGCTGAGCCCGAAGGTCCATATTAAAAGTGCATGTAAATGGGTTAATTTAGAAAATTTACCATCTGGTTTTTGCTATGGGGCTTGATGAACACATTCTTTAAGATCAGTTTCATCAGTACATTTGGTATAACACAATTGTATGTTCTCACAAACAAAAATAACATAAGGAAATATATTTGTATATGTGATTTTTATGTGTAGTATCGCTGAAAATCAAATCAAAGAGGCAGTTACATCTAAAGTTGAATGAAACGTTTGTATATGCATTTTTTTCTTTAATACATATAACATTGTTGGCTAAGTGTCAGGCCATGTTTATGTCAATCTTTGTCCTCACATGGATCTGCGTTTCCTTAGTAAAAGTTCTACTATGACTACTATGCCTTGATAGTGTCCTTCCCGGTAGTCCCACATTAGTTTGTTCCGGAGGTTTTGCCATCACAAGCGTGAGTTAGCAATATTTCAACAAGTTTCTGTGGGAAAACAATAGGCCAGCGTACAAATGTTTAGATGTCCAGATTATTGCTTCAAAATTAAGCGTCTGACTGGTTGGTGCTATGTCAATGCAAAATTGACTAGCAACTTACATTGCAAGACTCACGTTCCAACTTTAAAATTGCTGCGAACTAACTTTGTTTATTGAGATCACTTCTAATTGTATTCCTTATATAGGGCAAATCCATCTTCATATGTCAGCAAGAGCATGTGTGTTCTCGATCTTTCTTCATTGAAGGATAAATCATCCAAACCTCCACGGAGGCACTCACTGCAAACCAAGCCAGGTGCTAGCCCGAGACCAACTCCTACTGGAACTATCACTCCAGTGTCAGGCATTCGGTCAAGGAGGTCGGGCAGCCTAGGGAAGTGTGATACTCCGACATCAGAAGTGTCCATGTCTACAGCAAGGCGCAAGTTCAGTACACTTTCCTCAATCTCATATTGGATGACACAGATCAGGCTTGCAGAGGCTGCTTCCAAGCACTCTGTCTCTCTGGGCTTCTTCAAGCTTGCCCTTGAATCAGAATGTGAGGTGGGCATCAATTGATCATTTGTCATTTCTGATCAGTTCAGTTTCTTTCATTGATCGTATTATTGTGATGTCTGCTTTTTTTCCACAGCCTGTGGATCGGATGAGAGAAGAACTCAAGGCTTATGTAGTTCGGCATGGCCTTGCAACAGAATTGGAGGAACCAGTGAAGGACACTCTTCAGGTTTATGACATTGTGGAAGATTTTGAGAAGCTGAAGATCTCTGTAGACTCCTCACAGCAACCAAAAAAGTCTGACAAGGCTGCTCGTGGTGCCACCAATGTGTCGCCAAAGGGTAATCTGAAGCCAAGGTCACTGACTTCCGATGCAACTCAAAATAAGGAAGTTGGCAATAAAGAGAACATTCAGAAGGCGTTGCCTGATGCAAGGGTCAGAGGTTCCTATAACCGGAATCCAGCCAAAAATGCTACTGCAAAGGAAGTAGATGCCAAAAATACTGGTAAGAAAACCAAGAAGCAGGCCAAGTGGCAGCAGGAAGATTGCAATGGAGGTAGTGAGGCTTTGCCGGTTGGTGCGGATCAAGAATCTGGTTGGTGCGGATCAAGAATCTGGTAAGTGCCATCGTGTATTCCTGAATTCCTAATATAAATATCACCCCTCTGTGCAAAAGTATGGGCTTGCTAATGGCAAATTTATTTTTAAGTTGATGTGAAGGAGATTACACATGAAGATAAGGAGAACGTGGTAAGAATGTATACTGTGCAATAGCAAGAGCATTACTACATGACGATGTACCAGGTTACTATTTCATTTTTGCTAATCGAAACATTTACGCTTGTAGGGTGATACTGAAATGGCAATACATGCTGGCATATAGGCCAAGAAGTCTAGAACAGACGGACCGACTTCAAATTCAAACCTTTTTATTGCTGAGTATGAAGTATGAGTGTGTAGTGCTTGTTTTCTTTTTCCATTGTTGATACGTTACTGGAGGTTGTCTTTCTGTTTGTTACACCGTAAAAGAGGTCTTTAAGAGTGTATTATGGTTTGCTGGGTGGTTGACTGCATGTAATTCCTTGTTAAGTTTGCAACTCTGCATGTATGAGTCTTTCGTCTGAATATATAATTGATAATTGAATTCTTTATTTGTGTGATATTTTGGGATAGAAAATCCTTCTCATCTTCGTGCTCTTTCCATGTATTATACTGCAAGTGTGTGGTATAATTCTTCAAGTGCGTGCTTAATAGATTGTGATCTGGGCTTGAATTTTATGCACGTGTGTACATGTTCTATGCTGGCATGTTTTTTTAGTTTATGTCTTATGGCTTTTGAACAAACAAATGAGACAGTTTATTTGTTTTGAAGCAGTTTATGGGATATTTTTTGAAATAGTTGATCAGTTTATTAGTATTCGATTCGTCTGTATAAGTGTTCATGTTAGGGTCAAAAGCAATTAAGCGTAATTATAAGTCATCAGCTGTAGTTGAAAAAAATGTATTCACTGTATCTCTACCCCTCTATAATACACCAAAATTTTCTTTACTAAATCCACCTCCTCAACCACCCCCACAGTCATGCCTAATCTAAGTCTACCCAGATTTGTGTACCAAAGTAATCCAACTTCATACAAATGAATGATCTGGATCTCTCCTCAAGCCTTCTTCTCTTACTCATTGAAGATCCTAAGTCAAAATCATCTAGATCATGCACATCATTGAACCCAGAACCCCACCCCGCGCCCACGCACACGCCCTCGACGCTGCCTCCACCCCGCAATACCCGTCTCCACCCGAGTTATTTGATGATCTATAGTGTTTTTGTTTGATAGACTAATTTTAGAGTATTTCCTTTGCTCCCTATCATTTTGCAATTAGACTTTTTAAATGTTACGATTATGTTTTAATCCGTAGCAACGCACGGGCATCCAACTAGAATAATCAGGAGCTGCTTTACCTGCCTTGCTACATCTTATCATGTTTGTCTTGTATCAGGCTTGCATGACTGCTAAAATACCGGCAAACATACTAATGCTATGTATTTGGAACTCAGCATCAGGCTGACATCATTGTTTTGATTGTAGGTCCAGTTTGTTTAAAGGGTGGTGAACTGGACGAAAATCATGTCAAGTGGCTGTGTTTTGGTTTAAAACGGCTGTTGCCGAAGATGACCTGAATTAGTTATTCGAAATTTAATTCTCGCACCATTGCTTTTTCAGAGTGCCTGTATTGGGCCTTGTTTTGGCAGGTTATACTGGAATCCTAATCCACAATCAGCAAAATACTGAGAGAAGACAAAATTTTATCTTGTTTTGTATTTTACCGTAGCGTTAGCACGGGCACACTACTAGTAAGTCAAGAGCCGCGAGCATCTGACGAGCATTGTCCGAGTCAGGGTATGTGAGACCGACCGCTCGGAGGTTGCTCAGAATCTTGTGTAAACGCGCAAAGCACTCATTGAGGGACTCGCCAGCGAGCATTTCAAACTTGTTGTAATCTCGCTTGAATTGGTCTTGTCGCACCGTCTTTATTTGGGTGGTGCCCTCATGGTAAGCATCGAGGGTCTCCCAAATATCGAAGGCGGACGAAAGATGAGAAATGCGGTCAAACTCGCTACGACTCAGGCCCTGGATTATGATGTTCCTTGCCTTAGCGTTTGCCTCAACATCATGCATATTTCCAGCGTTGATGTTCTCATCAGCAGGAACAACAAATCGGACCTTGACCTTACGCCAGATGGCGTAGCCCTGAGCCTGGATGTAGGTCTCCATCCAACTCTTCCAGAAGGGATAGTCGATCCCATCGAAGACCGGGGGCTTGGTCGAGTACTTGTTCATCGCCATGGCTCTAGCTCTTCTCAATGGCAACCAATGCTATGAAAAAGAAGATGAGAAAAGTCCTCTAGAAACTTTAGCACTCAGAAGAAATAAGCACTGCAGACAGAGAGAACAAAAAGGAAAGGCCAAAAACTCACAAAAATTACCAAGCAACCCAGACTGCCAGGCAGGGCCGGTCAGACCGCCTTATGTGGGCCGGTGTCAGACCCAGATTTTACAATCCGGAATCTTCTGTGATTCCACCGCACTATTCCCTGGATTAGTAGATAGTGCTCACAGATTACAGTTCTGAACATCAAAGTACATATCATACGGAAGCATAAATATAATAGTAAACTTACTCATGGGTCGTTTAGGCCGAATTCATTAAATTGCAGCAGTGGAAGAACGAAGCACACAGATGGGACCTTCAGGACATGCCCACAGGCAGCCAACTGGAGGTTCGCGACCTAGCCCTTGACATCTTCATCTTCTCTGCCAGCATGTCCAATCTTGTTGCTGAGGCGAGGTGATCTGATTCCTGATTCTGAATTTGTCGCAAAAGCGAGTGTGACCACACCAACCACCGTGCTCCGCGAGCCAATACACAGAATGCAAATAAATAATATGCATGGCTTAACAAAGGAGAGGCTCGGGTTATTTTATTTGCCAAAAATCGCTTTTAGTAGCATTGTTATTATTTAATCATAGTGTTATTGTTACTGCCTATACTCCCCTAGCGACTACCATAATCGACTTAATCCACCAAAACACTTTCTTTATTGATTGTTGTCTAAGACTCCAAATAGCGAATGACATCATTTAATCAGTCCACCGATCATGCTCTTTCCATATTGATTGCTATCTATGACTCTAAACAGTGAGCGATATCATTCAAGTAATCCGCCGACCATACACTTTCTATTTTATTTGCTGACTAAAGCTCCAAACAGCGATTATCATTAATTATGCAATCCACCAATCATACCTTCATTTCTGCCTAAATCCCCAAATAGCAAGTATCATAACTTATATAATCCACTGATCAATTACTGGCTAAAACTCCAAACAGCTAGCGACATCATTTATCTAATATCATTTATTTATTCCACCAGTATCTTTTGCATTCTAAATTCTTAACAATCCAATCCTTTCGTTATTGATCCACAACCATAACTTACTTCTTCAATAATCAATCTTATTTTTCCATTATCTATCTCTAACTAATTCATGAGTATACATCCACCAAGAATATTATTGATCAAGTTTATACTTCAGGAATTGTTATCATACTCCAAACTCCCAAGATCAATTCATCCATCCAGAACTTGTTCAAATCCTATTAATCCCAATATTGTCAACATCTCCCAAGAATTTATATCAAATATCAGTGTTGTAATCCAACCAATACCCTTGCACTTCCTAATACTCCAAAGATCATATAAATCATCTATCTAGTCTAGGTATCCATTTGGGCTCATTTCTCCCAGAATCCACACTATCGTTTTCTTTTTATAATCAACATGAGTCCACCAATATATTTATGTTTTTACCACAAACTTCCATCTTCATTACTCCCGACTCTACTTATTTCCTCATATATTTTACTTTGCGAGAAGAGAAAATATTTTACTTTTGCAATATGATACATAAAAATTTCCTGAGACCTAGCAGTTTTGAACAAAAACATAATGTTCAAGAAAATGCAATAATAATAGCGATCCAGATTCCATCCACCGTTACATGGCATCCGCACCATATAGCATCTTTCAGCGTTATAGCCGCTTAACTTATCACTGGGACGACACCCAGGACAATTCAAATCAGGGCTTTCCACTGCCCTCCACTTTTTCCATTACCACCCACAAAGTTTTTGAAATAGAACTATATCTAGTTAAGTTCCCATGTCCGCCCATGACCGTGGGCACGGCTATTCCAATAGTTTTGACTCTGCAGAGTTTGTACACTTTCACCACAAGAGACAATCAACTCGTTGCCCCACACGATTCCTTAGTCATGTGGTTGAGCAGACCATCACAGTGACTTTTCAAAGTATCTAGACCCTTTTGTCATCTCACCTTATGGGAAACTGCCCACTTACGGTGGGTTCCATCTATGCGCGGAATGTTCCCCACAGCCACTAACGCAGCTGGGCTTCTCAACTCCCCACAACGTTAGGACAGCTAGGAAACTTCACCCTCCACTGGTGTCCCTTAGGGCCCCCATGCCCGTGCGTATCCACTTCTATCCACTACCAGTGAGATGAGTCCGGGGTTTCGATAAGTCTACTTAGCCAAGTTGTACTTTACAGACTTGTGGTTGTACTGTTTTACACAGGAGGTCATGACAAGATTCAGTACTTAGTGGTATCTGGGCGGCCTATCACAACCCACTTTGGGCATCCACTGCACCATACTCATACCCTCGAACCAATCCGCCCAGATATTTAAGCAAGTTGGAGATTTTGGGAGTATAAAATATTCATATCAAATGTACCAGTCATTACCTCCGTGACTTCCCAAACCAATTTTTCTCAGGATTAAAGTGATGCTTGGGTGCGGGAGCGCCCATGAGTATCTAAGCAAGACTAAGCATGACATATAATTACGGACTTATTTTCGAAAGGTTACTATTTTAATTTTTGCTAGGGCGACAAGGTTCACAATTCAAATATTCCAAAGGAGGTGTAATATTAATCAAGGTACAAAATGGGAATAACTAGTATCTTAAATTAAACATGTATTTGCATATAAAGTAATAGCATGCAATTTGATAATTTAAAACAAAGTAATTTGCAGAAAATGTAGGTTCAACATGATCAAAGTATTGACTCGCCTGGCGCGGTTTATCGCAGTCTTGATCTCACACAATGCTTTCTCAATTGAGCTCCTTAGTCTTTATCTTCATCTTGTTCTTGATCACGCTTGATCCCTTGAATCTTCACGACTCCCAATTTCTAATTACGCGGCAAACGACTGAATCCAAATAAAAGCAAATAACTCAAAAGATCCAATAAATCCAAATAAACTCAATTTAGTTTTATTATGAGTTAATGGGTGATTTGGGGTTATTTGAGGTAAGGTCGATGGTAGCATACGATGAATTGATCTTTTTATTAGCAATCTCTTTTATTATTTTTGGTATTTATCAAGGAAGTTCCATGAGCTAGGTTAAACCTATGAATTGGTGTATTTTTGTTGAGTGCTAATGTTAGGGCATATGATATACATATATAGGTAATGTTTGCACTTTTAGCTTACCGAGTTAATCTTGTAGTCTATGTTTATAACATTTTGCGGTATAATATTTCATGTACCTCCAGTTATCACTAGGCTAAGGTTTAATTAGGGTTTATTTATACGGGTCCCGGCTTGCCATATATATACAATTATACTCCATATAAATATGTACTAAAGCTAGTGTTAAGATTTAATTAATGGTGCTATTATTATTCTACTTGTACTTTAGCTACTATTAAGCTTAGCTTTATTTAGAATTTATTTATCTAGCAAGGTTTGTTTTACAATGTTATATTTCAATATTTGCTAATCGACAAAATCTGTCGTTTAAGATTTATTTAATGGCAGCATGTTAAATATTGGGCATACACTTTTAGTATTAAGGGTAATCTTTTATTTTAAAACCTTGTTGTTATAGTATTAATATATCACCCAATTTATTTTCTTTAACTTTAACCTGTATGTATTTTTATTTGAGATCCTTATTAACCTTGGTCATTAAGCATAACCTTCTTTTATTAACGTCCTAATTAATGGTTAGTCTTTTAAACCATTATTCAAACCACATTAATTAATCATGTATGAACTAACACAAATTTAAATCTTCAAATACTCTCATTTATATCCTAATTAAATTGGTTAGCTTCCCTAAATTATTCTCTAATTTTATATGATTTTTCTTACTTAAAATGAACTGCAAAAATCAAATTGAAAAGAAATGGCAAAAGGTGCCATCTCCGGAATCGAACTCAGCACCTACCGCTTCGTGTGCTTGACTTCACTCAGCTGACCAACTGGGCATCTGAGTCTTAGCGATTCTAGTGGAGGGGGTATTATAGATGAGCAAGCATGTGGATGGGGCCTGAGCAAGCAGAGCATGCCGGCGGCGCTCGGGGCTTGCCTTGCCGGCGACAGGCGGTGGCCGGGGAGGTTGGGCAACTAGGAAAATGAGTTCCGCCGGAGGTGGGGAGGCTAATGGGGAAGGTGTTGCTGCCCGGGGTGGTGCCAGGAGAGGGCGGCGGTGCCGAGAGCGGCCGGTGGTGAAGGTGGAGCGGGGCGGCGGCGCCGGCGTGGAGGAGGGAACAAATTGGCGCGCACACGAGTATGTGGAAGGTGGTGGGAGGCTTACCGTGCTGCCTATTGGACCGGAGGTGGTCCGAGGCCGGCTGGCGGCGTAAGACGGGGTTGGGAGGCGGTGGCGCTCGACGCCGGCGATGAAGAGGTGGGGAAGGGCCCGGGCGACGGTGGGGGAGAGTTGACGGGGCCACGGTGGAGCTCCCGGGCGGCGGAATCGGCCGGAAATGGTTCCAAGCGACCGGCCTCCCGATGGCCGGAGGTGAAGAAGAAGGAGGCGGCCGGCACTCTATGCTGCACGGGAGGGCAATTCGTCGTAGGGGCGGGGTGTCGAAGGTGTGGTGAGGAACTGGAGAGGGCGCGCGCGTTCTTATATGGGGCAAAATGACCGGGCGACGTGGGAGCGCAGAGGCGCAGCAGGCATGGGGGTGGCGGAGCAGGGCACGGGTGCGCGGCGCGCAGGCAGGAATCGCGAGCACGCGGAAGAGACAAGTATGAGTGCCTGCGTCGAGGTGACTTGGGCGCGGGTCAGCGGCGAGGCCGGGTGCATGGGCGCCAAGAGGAGGAAGCGTGTAGGCGGAAGGGACAGCACAAGAAGAGGAGGGGTGAGAAGGAAAAGAAAGGAGGGAGGGCGCTCGGTCGGCAGGAGAAAATCCGGGGCGACGACAGGGAAGACCGTGGGCGGGGGCAGGCGCATGGATGCCACAGGGCGGAGGAACGCTAGGCGCGGCAGAGCACGCGCGGCATTCGGGAGAAGAAAGAGGGGGGAAGAAGGAGCTGGCGCGGGGCTGGGGCTGGCTGGCCAGAGAGAGAAGGCGGGGAGAGGGAGAAGGGGGCTGGGCCGGGTTGGTGGCCGGCCTGGCCCTTTTTATATATATATTGTCGTGGCGACGGGCCAAACAGGGAAGAAGGGGACTGGTAGGAGAGGAAGGAGAGCTAGATCTGTGGGAGAGGTTGGTCAGAATGAGAGGAGCCCCTCCCCCTTTGCCCCTCCTGGGGGTTTATATATATGAGTGGGGTAGAATGGGAAATCCCTATTCTACCCCTTAGTATTTACAAAGGATGAGGGTACATTGGTATATTTACACTGTTATATTCCTCTACACTATTGGGCCTATTACATGTTGGACTAGTTGCACGGCCCAGTCACGGGGGGTTGGGCCACCCCTACAACAGTACTCCCTCGACAGCAAGCGCTGAGGTCCCGATGGGCGAGTTGACGCGATCAACCACCCCAGCCCCCCGTTCCCTGGCAGCAAGCGCGAGGGTGCCGATACAACTGGTAGCTCGCAGACCCTACGAGGCGGACGGCGGAGTCGAGCGTGAAGACGTGTCGTCGAGCGCCGAAGACGTGTCGTCCCGCCGAGGCAATGCCTACGAGGCGGACGGTGGAGTCGAGCGCGAAGATGCATCGTCGAGCGCCGAAGATGTGCCGTCGAGCACCGAAGACGTGCCGTCCCGCTGAGGCAATGCCTACGAGGCGGACGGCGGAGTAGAGCGCGAAGACGCGTCGTCGAGCGCCGAAGACGTGCCGTCCCGCCGAGGCGATGTCTACGAGGCGGACGGCGGAGACGAGCGCCGAAGACGTGTCGTCGAGCCCCGAAGACGTGCCGTCCCGCCGAGGCGATGCCTACGAGGCGGACGGCGGAGTCGAGCGCGAAGACGCGTCGTCGAGCGCCGAAGACGTGCCGTCCCGCCGAGGCAACGCCTACGAGGCGGACGGCGGAGTTGAGCGTCGAAGACGTGTCGTCGAGCGCCGAAGACGAGCCGTCCCGCCGAGGCGATGCCTACGAGGCGGACGGCGGAGTCGAGCGCCGAAGACGAGCCGTCCCGCCGAGGCAATGCCTACGAGGCGGACGGCGGAGTCGAGCGCGAAGACGCGTCGTCGAGCGCCGAAGACGTGCCGTCGAGCACCGAAGACGTGCCGTCCCGCCGAGGCAATGCCTACGAGGCGGACGGCGGAGTCGAGCGCGAAGACGCATCGTCGAACGCCGAAGACGTGCTGTCCCGCCGAGGCGATGCCTACGAGGCGGACGGCGGAGTCGAGCGCGGAAGACGTGTCGTCGAGCCCCGAAGACGTGTCGTCCCGCCGAGGCGATGCCTACGAGGCGGACGGCGGAGTCGAGCGCCGAAGACGTGTCGTCGAGCCCCGAAGAGCGGGCGCTTGCGGCGCAGGCCGAGGGCGCTACGCCCGCGGAGGCAAGGAGGCGAGACCGCCGTTCCCCTACCTTCAAAACGAGTGCCCGCGAAGAGCGGGCGCTTGCGGCGTTGGCCGAGGGCACTACGCACGCCGAGGTAGGGAGGCGAGACCGCCGTTCCCCTACCTTCAAAAAGAGTGTCCGCGAAGAGCGGGCGCTTGTGGCGTAGGCCGAAGGCACTACGCACGCGGAGGCACGGAGGCGAGACCGCCGTTCCCCTACCTTCAAAAACAGTGCCCGCGAAGAGCGGGCGCTTGCGGCGTAGGCCGAGGGCACTACGCACGCCAAGGTAGGGAGGCGAGACCGCCGTTCCCCTACCTTCAAAAAGAGTGCCCGCGAAGAGCGGGCGCTTGTGGCGTAGGCCGAGGGCACTACGCACGCGGAGGCAAGGAGGCGAGACCGCCGTTCCCCTACCTTCAAAAAGAGTGCCCGCGAAGAGCGGGCGCTTGCGGCGTAGGCCGAGGGCACTACGCACGCCGAGGTAGGGAGGCGAGACCGCCGTTCCCCTACCTTCAAAAAGAGTGCCCGCGAAGAGCAGGCGCTTGCGGCGTAGGCCGAGGGCACTACGCACGCGGAGGGAGGGAGGCGAGACCGCCGTTCCCCTACCTTCAAAAAGAGTGCCCGCGAAGAGCAGGCGCTTGTGGCGTAGGCCGAGGGCACTACGCACGCGGAGGCACGGAGGCGAGACCGCCGTTCCCCTACCTTCAAAAAGAGTGCCCGCGAAGAGCGGGCGCTTGTGGCGTAAGCCGAGGGCACTACGCACGCGGAGGCAAGGAGGCGAGACCGCCGTTCCCCTACCTTCAAAAAGAGTGCCCGCCAAGAGCGGGCGCTTGCGGCGTAGGCCGAGGGCAATACGCACGCCGAGGTAGGGAGGCGACACCGCCGTTCCCCTACCTTCAAAAAGAGTGCCCGCGAAGAGCGGGCGCTTGGGGCGTAGGCCGAGGGCACTACGCACGCGGAGGCATGGAGGCGAGACCGCCGTTCCCCTACCTTCAAAAAGAGTGCCCGCGAAGAGCGGGCGCTTGTGGCATAGGCCGAGGGCACTACGCACGCGGAGGCAAGGAGGCGAGACCGTCGTTCCCCTACCTTCAAAAAGAGTGCCCGCGAAGAGCGGGCGCTTGCGGCGTAGGCCGAGGGCACTACGCACGCCGAGCTAGGGAGGTGAGACCGCCGTTCCCCTACCTTCAAAAAGAGTGCCCGCGAAGAGCGGGCGCTTGTGGCGTAGGCCGAAGGCACTACGCACGCGGAGGCAAGGAGGCGAGACCGCCGTTCCCCTACCTTCAAAAAGAGTGGGCTGCGAAGAGCGGGCGCTTGCGGCGTAGGCCGAGGGCACTACGCACGCCGAGGTAGGTAGGCGAGACCGCCGTTCCCCTACCTTCAAAAAGAGTGCCCGCGAAGAGCGGGCGCTTGCAGCGTAGGCCGAGGGCACTACGCACGCCGAGGTAGGGAGGCGAGACCGCCGTTCCCCTACCTTCAAAAAGAGTGCCCGCGAAGAGCGGGCGCTTGTGGCATAGGCCGAGGGCACTACGCACGCGGAGGCAAGGAGGCGAGACCGCCGTTCCCCTACCTTCAAAAAGAGTGCCCGCGAAGAGCGGGCGCTTGCGGCGTAGGCCGAGGGCACTACGCACGCCGAGGTAGGGAGGCGAGGCCGCCGTTCCCCTACCTTCAAAAAGAGTCACGGTGCACTCCCTGGTGCAACGCGCGCATGGGCGCGATATCCAAGTGGTGCGCCGCCTAAAGCGAGGCACTCCCTAGTGTCTCGGCCGTGTCGCAATTTACGACTTAATTTATAGTCCGCAGAGTGCGCGTGGAGGCGTCCCCCCGTTGCGTCTTATTTAAAGTCCGTAGACTTGTGCGTGCGGAAGCTGAGCTCTACGCTACGTCTTATTTATAGTCCGTGGACTCTCGCGTGCGGAGGTGAACCTCGACACTACGTCTTATTTATAGTCCGTAGACTGGTGCGTGCGGAAGCTGAGCTCAACGCTACGTCTTATTTATAGTCCGTTGACTCTCGCGTGCGGAGGTGAACCTCAACGATACGTCTTATTTAAAGTCCGTAGACTGGTGCGTGCGGAAGCTGAGCTCTACGCTACGTCTTATTTATAGTCCACGGACTCTCGCGTGCGGAGGTGAACCTCGACGCTACGTCTTATTTAAAGTCCGTAGACTGGTGCGTGCGGAGCTAGGCTCAACGCTACGTCTTATTTATAGTCCGCGGACTCTCGCGCGCGGAGGTGAACCTCGACACTACGTCTTATTTATAGTCCGTAGACTAGTGCGTGCGGAAGCTGAGCTCAACGCTACGTCTTACTTATAGTCCGTAGACTCTCGCGTGCGGAGGTGAACCTCGACGCTACGTCTTATTTATAGTCCGTAGACTTGTGCGTGCGGAAGCTGAGCTCTACGCTACGTCTTATTTATAGTCCGTGGACTCTCGCGTGCGGAGGTGAACCTCGACACAACGTCTTATTTATAGTCCGTAGACTGGTGCGTGCGGAAGCTGAGCTCAACGCTACGTCTTATTTATAGTCCGTTGACTCTCGCGTGCGGAGGTGAACCTCGACGCTACGTCTTATTTAAAGTCCGTAGACTGGTGCGTGCGGAAGCTGAGCTCTACGCTACGTCTTATTTATAGTCCGCGGACTCTCGTGTGCGGAGGTGAACCTCGACGCTACGTCTTATTTAAAGTCCGTAGACTGGTGCGTGCGGAGCTAGGCTCAACGCTACGTCTTATTTATAGTCCGCGGACTCTCGCGTGCGGAGGTGAACCTCGACGCTACGTCTTATTTAAAGTCCGTAGACTGGTGCATGCGGAGGCGTACCTCGACGCTACGTCTTATTTATACTCCGTAGAGTGCGCGCGGAGGCGTCCCCCCGTTGCGTCTTATTTAAAGTTCGTAGACTGGTGCGTGCGGAGCTAGGCTCAACGCTACGTCTTATTTATAGTCCGCGGACTCTCACGTGCGGAGGTGAACCTCGATGCTACGTCTTATTTAAATTCCGTAGACTGGTGCGTGCGGAGGCGTACCTCGACGCTACGTTTTATTTATACTCCGTAGAGTGCGCGCGGAGGCGTCCCCCCGTTGCGTCTTATTTAAAGTCCATAGACTGGTGCGTGCGGAGCTAGGCTCAACGCTACGTCTTATTTATAGTCCGTAGACTGTCGCGTGTGGAGCTAGGCTCAACGCTACGTCTTATTTAAAGTCCGTAGACTGGTGTGTGCGGAGCTAGGCTCAACGCTACGTCTTATTTATAGTCCGCGGACTCTCGCGTGCGGAGGTGAACCTTGACGCTACGTCTTATTTAAAGTCCATAGACTGGTGCGTGCGGAGCTAGGCTCAACGCTACGTCTTATTTATAGTCCGCGGACTCTCGCGTGCACAGGTGAACCTCGACGCTACGTCTTATTTAAAGTCCGTAGACTGGTGCGTGCGGAGCTAGGCTCAACGCTACGTCTTAATTTATAGTCCGCGGACTCTCGCGTGCGGAGGTGAATCTCGACGCTACGTCTTATTTAAAGTCCGTAGACTCTCGCGTGCGGAGGTGAACCTCGACGCTACGTCTTATTTAAAGTCCGTAGACTACGCCGATGCTCGAGGCAATCGGGCGATTTAAACCAAAAGCCGATTGAGCACTGTTGCAAGAGTGCTCACCCCTGAAGATTTACGGCCTCCACCTGCACGGCTTCCCACTGCTTGCCCTTGGCCATACTGGGACGCTGTAGAGTTCGTAGCCTGTCTTCGGCGACGCGGAGCCGGGGCTGGTCTTCGGCCGGCTTGGGGCTTTCTCCGCGCATTCCCCTCGAGCTGCTTCTGCCTCGTGCCATGTGGCCTAGAGGCCGCGGACACCTTGGCGGCGCGGAGCCTTCGGCCAGCACGCGGAGTCTTCGGCCAACGCGCGAAGATATCACTCGACATGGCGGAGACGGCGCCTCTGCGTAGAGCTTCATGCCATGCAGCCCGAATGCTGTTGGCACCTCAAGGAAGGCCTTGACGTGGCATGGCCCGGCGGCCTGGAGTCGATTCTTTGACGCCATGAGGTTAGACGGGAAGTAGTGCGGGATGCCGGGACGCCTGGCTCGACGAGGACCTTGAACGCCCACGAGCCGTGGAGGTCCGCCCCCGCGTGCGGCGCGCACCACATGTACTGTGCCATCATCGCCTTCCGTTGCCGACGACGTGCCCGCCGTGACTGAGAGGCTCGGCTCATCCCTGGCCTGGGTGGAGACGTGGGCGAGCTTGCCACCATGCATATATCCGCATCCGCGTGGGTTAACGACGAGGCGGTGGACTTCGGAGGCGCTCGACGACATGGGGTCCAGGCGACGCCTGGCACGGCGTGGAGGTCCTCGGAGGTGCGGGATGGGGGCGCTTTCGTGTGTGGCGGAGCCACCGGAGGCTTCGAAGGCTTCGACGATGCCGAGGACGTCGGAGGCTTCGACGATGCCGAGGGCTTCGGAGGCTTCGACGATGCCGAGGGCTTCGGAGGCTTCGACGATGCCGAGGGCTTCGGAGGCTTCGACGATGCCGAGGGCTTCGGAGGCTTCGACGATGCCGAGGGCTTCGGAGGCTTCGACGATGCCGAGGACTTCGGAGGCTTTGACGATGCCGAGGACTTCGGAGGCGCGGAGTCCAGGCGAGCGTAGAGGCGAGTGGCGCCGGCATGGGCTCCGAGCAGGAGAACTTCGCGTCAAGCCTGGCCTGCATGGACTCCGGGCGATGAAGCTGGGGCTCGGCGTAGCGGGGACGCGCCTTGGCGCGGTGAAGCTGCCGCGAGGTAGGCGAAGTCGCGGCGAGGTACGGCGACGATGCGACGGAGTCCACGCCAACTGCTAACGCGGGGACGAGCGGAGGTCGGGGCCGTCCTCGGCTGCGCGGAGTCCGGCCTGGTGAAGTCGGCGGCGCCGGAGGCTTCGACGATGCCGAGGACTTCGGAGGCGCGGAGTCCAGGCGAGCGTAGAGCATGGGCTCCCTAGAAGGCACGTCCGGCGAGGTCGTCGCGGAGGCGATGCGGTGGCAAAGTCCCCGCGGTGTCGTGGCGAAGGCTTCGCGCCGAGGACGGCTGCTTCCGGCGAGGTCGTACAAAGGCGGAGGCTGGCGCACGTGCATGAGCCCTGCACGCGACACAACGCGATGGCTGGCTCATGGTGCGAGTGTGATGTCTACTCCGGTTTATTTACGTGAGCCTCTGGTCATCAGGGAGCGTCCTCCTCTTCGACGCGGGTGTCGAGAAGTGGACATCCAGCAGGGGCCGACGCCACCCCTGCGAAGCCCGTCGTGCGGAGCCGGAGCCCAGGTCGCGGACGCCGAGCGACGAGAGTCGACAGCGCGTGCGTCCTGCTGTAGCGCGGAGGCTTGGCGCTGCCTGTGCGGAGATTGCGAGGCGGAGGCTCGTGCAAACATAGACGGAGATTTTAAGCGCGTGCATGGATGTATACGTGTAGGTTTGTGTGTTGCATGCATGGATGCGGAGATTGGGGAGTGCAAAACCAGGCATGGAGGCCACAGCCGGAGACGGAGACTACGCGCAGCGCCGAGCGAAGGTCAGGGCTTCGCACGCGGAGTCCGACGCTGCGCACGCAGTGCCCGAGCGAAGGTCGCAGTCCAGCCTCCGAAGACCGGGAGCGGGAACCCGCGGAGCCTGACGGCGTCGTCGCGTGAGCCGGTGGCCAGCTCCTTGGCGGCGTCCTCGTCCGCCGCGTCTACCATCTGCATGAGAGCCCATATCGCACACGGGTAGATATTTCATGCATACCTATACAAGTGGATGCTTGGATGACTCTCCTGTACGCATGATGAATGAGTAGACAGCTTGCAGGCATGCACGGTGGAAGCTTGATGCTCTTTTTTTTTTGATATTTGCTGCGCGGAGACAAGCGGAGGTCGGGGCTCATGCTTCGGCAGCGCGGAGGCCAGTGCAGAGACTCGGCCGGAGGTGCGTGGAGGCCCGGCCGAAGATGGAGGCCCTCGAGCAGCACCCACTGCATGCAGCGCGTAACAAATACGAATCTTTTGCACATACATTTGTCCTTTCTTGCATAAACACAAGCATCGGATTGATGTTTCATGCCCGCATGGACATCTCTTGCTCTGTCGAGCGGAGAGACTCGACGCTGGCACGGCATCCCCGAGACTGCGGAGCGGAGGCTCGGAGTCGCTCGGCGGCGAGGGGTCACGCTCGGAGGCTGAACGGCACGGGGACCCCGATGCTGCACTTGTTACTCAAGCAGTACTCAGTAATAGGTGAGAGATCGATGGATCTATTAGATCTGCATGGAGACTCACCTGCAAGATGGATGGATCTATCAGATCTACCTTTCCTTACATTTGGCGACATTTTTTTTCCAGCCAATCGGGACCCCGTGCGCCAGGATGTATCCCAGCCCGACCATGGAGCGTATCTACCTCACGATGGTGACTCTTCTTTGCGTCACTTCTTGCCCAGTCCCCACGGACGGCGCCATCTGTCGTGGCTACGGGCCAAACAGGGAAGAAGGGGACTGGTAGGAGAGGAAGGAGAGCTAGATCTGTGGGAGAGGTTGGTCAGAATGAGAGGAGCCCCTCCCCCTTTGCCCCTCCTGGGGGTTTATATATATGAGTGGGGTAGAATGGGAAATCCCTATTCTACCCCTTAGTATTTACAAAGGATGAGGGTACATTGGTATATTTACACTGTTATATTCCTCTACACTATTGGGCCTATTACATGTTGGACTAGTTGCACGGCCCAGTCACGGGGGGTTGGGCCACCCCTACAACATATATATTTTTTCTTTTTATTTTGGGATATGCATTTGTGTGCATATATATACACCTATATATATATATTTTCTGGCTTTATTTATTTTCCCCTTTTCCTTATGGATCATCTTTTCAGATTCGCATTTAAAATTTTAGTTTTCTATTATTTACACATGTTTATTTCTTTCCTGACCTTTTAACTTTTTGGAACTTCAACCAAATTTCAGAGGAATACTATAAACTCCAAATTCAAATAAAATATATTGCCAGAATAATTCAAAAGCTCCTCATTTTCAAATTTCAAATTTTAGGGATGTTATAGCCGGTCAGCCCACTCTCTGGCCGCCGGTCTAACCGCCCAAATAGGGCCGGTCTGACCGCCTTCAAATGGCCAGTCTGACCGCCCCTCGGGCATAACAGCCCAGAAATCCTGATTTTCAGACAGCTAAACTGCAACTTCAGAAATGAGGCAACTGCGGAGAAATTGAAGATTTCCTGAAGGATAAAACAGTCCAGAACAGCAGAGAAACAACTAAAATAGCAAGGGGGACTCAAGGGATCAAGAGAATTCAACTCAAGATAAAGAAATTGGGATTTGACCCAAAAACTGAAAAATACAGAGAGTTGCCCAAAAGATCAAATTGCACTCCATCTCTGATCCTTTGGCCACGAAACTTTGAGGATAGCTACTTAATATCCTCTAGACTAAACTTGCCAAGTTTCAAGCCATCACAAGAAGGGAAACACGATTCTCACCAATGTTAGTGATATGCCCTAGAGGCAACATGGAGATGTTATATATATCACATACTATGTTTATGATGCATTAGTTTGTTCCTTGAAATAGACATTATCATTATTAATCAATGAGTATGTGACTTATTCATGAGACTCTTAATGCCAAAATATTGCTATTTCTAAATGATCCCTGATTATATATCATATGAGGAACAAATATGATTCAAAGATCAGCATATGTATTGATTGATGATCATGTCTCATGGATCATGGTATGGAGATACCAAATCAATAATATGGACATGTGTTAGTGAACATATGTTGGATAGACCCGCCATGAGACACTGCAGAGATTCCATGTGTCATCAGTTGGTCTCAAGTAGTGTTTATGTGGAATCCTTAGACTTGAGATCATCATGGTTCCCAACATGCGTAGTAGCTTATTTTGGGACTACTAAACACTACTCTGTAACTGGGTAGTCATAAAAGTAGTCTTTGGGTTTGCCATGAAACATGTAGTGGGATGTGAATGATCAAGATAGAATTTTCCCCTCCTTATGGGAGAGATATCTCTGGGCCCCTCGATGTAATGGATTATGAAAGTGCATGGCCATGCCAAGGTGATTGAGGAGTCAATCACGAGTTTATAATCCATCACAGAATCGAGAGAGTGATTGAGCTATTAAGAGGATGACACAGGTCTCGCCTTGAGCTTAATCTATATCGTGAGGCAAAGGGATTCGTACATGAGAACATTACATGTTCAGTCGATATGATCTTTACGTATACTTTGGGGTTAATATGTCTTACTAGAGGCCGCTATTAACAGGGTGACCGGAAAGGCGTTTCCGAGTCGCGACCAAGTATACGTGAACCTACAGGGTCGCACACTTAACGGGTTGGAACACTAATTCGAATGTGATTCGAATGTGGGCTCAATTCGGATAGAGATCCGGATAGACTCCTATTGGGCCTCGGTCCACGAGGCCCAAGTGAGGAGGTCTATATATATGGAGGCGGGGGGCTGAGGGGTGCATGCTTCTGTTCCTCCCGAGCAAAACCCTAGCCGCCACCTCCCAAGCCAAACCCTAGCCGCTCGCGAGTGCTGGTACACTCGCGATCGGCGTTCCAGCCCCGGACGTGTGGATACCGGTGGAGGCGCTGCTCGTTGCGGCGTTGATCGGCATCAACAACCTACAGATTGGATCTGCTCGTGGTGTGGTTGATCGCGTGGAGGAGACGATCTGTTCGGGACGATCGGCTACTTCCACTACTACCTCGACGCGCGTGGTTGGATCGGCTTCTCCAACTCTTCTTCCGCTGCGCTGCGCGTCTAGTGGTAACGATCCATGATCCCTCCTTAGCATGATGTCCTGGTGTGCGCGGTAGAAATTTTTGTTTTCTACTCTCGTAGCTTACGCGTATTCCTTCAACCAAAACCCTAGAAATGAGAATAAGAACACAGGAAGGCTAAAAAGGTGATTCTTGCAAATTGATCAAATTGCTCTTGGAACTAGGTGACCAAAGGGTCTATAAATGCAATTCCATCATAGAGCAACCCATTTTGCCACTCCCCAGCAAGAATTGAGCCAAAACACAAAAACTCAAAAATCAAGCCTAGAAAGCATCGAAGGGTAAAAACCACAGAGAGCCTGGAAACTCAATCAAACTCAAATAAAATCAACTTGGATTGATAATGAGGAAGAGAGATACATGATTTCATAGAGTATCAACTCATACCATCCCTACAACCCCATACATGCTTGGATTGAGAACACAAGCTACATGCTTCACACTTGAACACCCAAGAACACAACGAAGGAAAGAGCAGAACACCCTCTGCCTCCTTCACCCACTCTCAACCACTAAAGAGAAAGCAAAACAACCTCCAAAAGACTTGGACTACATGCAGGAGACACTCCCCTATTTATAGTCTCTCACTAATGGATTTGCCTCTCTCTTTACCCACTAAGCCTCAACAACTCTAGTGCTTTATCCATAACCCACTTCCTTTAGTGCAGCTTTGCGTATTCTCCAAAACGCCCCTCCTGCACCTTCCGGGAAGCTTCCTCCTTTCTTGCCGCTCAAGCCTCGCAGCTACCTCGAGCCCTCGCCGTCTTCGACACACCTCGACCGTTCTGACCTCGGCACCACCTGCGCCTAGTCCGGTCCTTCGTGCCTCGCCACGACTCCACCTCGACGTCCTGCATCTATCATAGACAAGAAACACATCAAATAGCACCGCTCGATACATGAAGGCATAAATAGCATCAATGAAGCATAAAATCGCCCAAACGACCAATCGGGAAGACAAATATGCAATAAGACCGTCCAACCATACCCGACTGCGCCAAATGCCGACCTGGCACAAATCACTCAAACCAAACTCAATCTTTGCAACAAACTTTTCAATTACTCATCATACACATGTGGTCACCTCCACATGGTCTCTCAAATATGCAAGGCTTACCAAAGGATGGCGGAAAGGTTAATTTTTGTAAAGCAACAGTTTAAAGTAAATACAATAAATAGATTGAAAAGAAAACTTTGAAATGATAATAAGTAATCAAAGGAATTTAGAACAACCACAAGTGAACTAACCATTCACCCCAATGAATCACCCGTGAACTAAGATTCACGTAATGAACCACCAGTGAACCAACCATTCACCTCCCAACTTAGCCTATCTAGATTTTTATAAAAATTCTACCCCTCGTGTGAAATCACCGAGCATTGTCCATAACCGACGGCACGGCTATTCGAATAGTTTTACACTCTGCAGAGGTTGTACAACTTTACCCACAAGACATGATCATCTCATATTTCCACTAGATTATCAAATAGTTTTACACTCTTTAGAGGTTGTACAACTTTACCCACAAGACATGATCATCTCATATTGCCACCAGATTAACACACTTCCTTTGGTGTGCGGCGAAGAGATTATGACAAAGCCTTTACAATGCTCAATCTCAACCCAGTTCTACCTCGCTGAGGTTTTGCCGTCGAGTAGGCTAATCACCTAGTCGATAATTGCCCCCTCTTGCACCCCATGGAATGTACAATGACACCCACTGACATCTCAACAGCGGAACCAAAATTGAAACATCACAAATTAATCAATCAGGTCCATCCCATACTGGACATGTGGTTGTACGGTAAGGCTCAGATCAATGGCGCACAAAGTTAAGTCCTTAGATTTACCTAGATGAAACATCCACATCCCAATGTGCTAACGGCACCCCTTTTCTGCACAATCATTCACCCAGGTGAAAAACCAATTTTGTATAACCAACACCAATGATACTACCATATCATGGCAATCAAATTTTATAACTGTAGCTGACCACCACGTTCCAAAATATGATTAAGTCAAAATTAATTAATTAATGACATATGATGATAACCCAATGTTACTATAAGCACGACTAAGCCAATTAAACACACAACCCATGTGATAACTAGTATTGCATCACTAGATAATTACCCACCTTATGGTGGCAATGGAATCATGGTATTCAATTTATTAAGGAGGAAATTATTCAATTTGGACAATAACTACCAAATACAAGGGTTTGTAATAAAATAGCGATGCATGATAATTTAAAATAAAATAATAAATAATATATTTGAAAACTAGGTCCAACATGATCAAAGGACACGACTTGCCTTGGCGTTGCTCAGTTAATGGCTCTTGATCTTCAAATCTTACTTCAGCTCCTTCAAATGCGTGATCTAACAAGAGAGAAAATGAAATGAAAAGAACAAATTAAAATAAAATTAAAATTAACTCCAAAAATCACAAAACTAGAACTAAAAGATAGAGCTCAATTTTAGATGAATTTAGGAAAAAGAAGCGGGTCAATCGGAGCTAGGACGGAGAAGAACGGGCTCTTAAAAAATCTAATCTAAAGAAAAAGGCTGAAAATTGAAAAAGGTTACTATTCTATAGACACGGCTCACAGAAAAGCTAGTCTACGATGAACTCGGCTCACATAATAGTGCACGTGCGATGGGGCTGATGACATAGCACTAGGGTTACCATGGCAGGCGAGGTGGCAATTGACTCGGCTCGGCTGATGGGCGCGATCCACCGGTCTATGGCACAGTGCATCTGACATGTAGGCCCCAGTTGTCAGCAGCACAGTATGTGGTGGACTGGGTGCACAGAGAAGAAAAACCATCGGTCGGGCGCGGGGTTACGTGGCGGCTCACAAACTGAGGGAACCAGCACGCGAACCGAGGCGGCACGGAGCGGGCAAGGTGACCAGTCGGCGGCGGCGGCTGAGACAGTGGCACGAGACGGCAAGGTGGGACGGGTCAGTGGCTCACCGGTGAAGACGACGGCGGAGGTCGATGGTGAGGCACAGCGACAGAAACAACGGCCGAGGAGAACTCCAGTGAGGACAGTGATGCATGGCGAACTTAGCTCAGGGAAGAGGAAAATGAGAGGAGCGGCATGGCCTTATAGGTGCGGACACTGAGGAGGCGGCTCGGACACGGCTTAGAGTCTAGGGTAGGCACTCACGCCAAGATGAGGACGATGCGGACGGTGGCGGCGGAGTTCGAAACGAACACGGCGATGAGCTCTTGGGAGGAAGATGACTTACAGGTGGGCCCCACCAATCAGTGACAAACGGCCAAGATTACGGTGTGGCAAAAGAATGCGGCCGATGGTCAACACGTGGCGACTATCCAGCAGGCAGGCACGGGCTCGGATGGGCAACGTGTGGCCAGGGCGGGACAGGCCAGGCTGGCATGCAGACAAGTGGACCGGCTGGGAGTGGGCTTTGGCATAACTGGCTTTTGGAGATTTTAGGATTTTCTATTTTGAGAAATTCAAATAAAATCTCTTGAGCTCTAGAAAATAGCAAATAAATCCAAAAAATTCTAGAAAAATTCTTGAGGCTCAAGGAACTTAAATAAAATACTTCTAGCAAATGTTAATGTTTGGTTTAGTCATATTAAATCATTTTAATTAGTAAAAATTCAATTTAAGCTTTAATTAATTCCAAAAAATCCAACTAGTAAATTTTATTTTAAAACTTCAAAAAGGCTCTAAAAATTAGGATTTTATACTCTACCATGCTCGAATGCTACCACGACATTTCCTCTGCCCTGGCTTACCGACGCCATGACCATGGCCGTGCCGCCAAAGGCCCACGCCGCCAGCTCGTCGAGGAGCCTCCCTAGCCACACCACCACAACTAGTAAGTTTCCACTGGTCATCTTTAGCTCATGCTCTCCCCCACTTTCTTCCACCTTCATCTCCCAAACTCTT
Organism: Dendrocalamus latiflorus; assembly: GCA_017311315.1. Taxonomy (NCBI): domain Eukaryota; kingdom Viridiplantae; phylum Streptophyta; class Magnoliopsida; order Poales; family Poaceae; genus Dendrocalamus; species Dendrocalamus latiflorus. The sequence goes on along the minus strand of CM029670.1, from coordinate 26,847,916 downwards.
AGATCTAGTGCAGACAGCATATGTCTAGCATTATCTGAGTCTGAGTATGTAAGACCAACAGCTCAGAGGCTGCTTAGAATTTTATGGAATCAGCCAAAACACTCATCCAAGGACTCACCAGTAATCATCTCGAATTTGTTATCACTACTAGTTTTCAGGTCTAGGACAACGGAGCGAAATCGTTGCAATAGGGCCAAAATAGATGCAATTTGTATCTATTGCAACACATTACTTCCGTTGGCAAGCGTGGCAAGTACTTGCGTGCTTAAAAGATTGTGCAACGAATTGTAGTTTCGTTGCAATACCTATAGTTATTGCCATGCAATGTGTTGTGGCAATTGTTTGTTGTTGCAACGAATGATGTCGTGGCGATATAGGCTATTGCCACGGTTGACTCCGTGGCAATAGCTTCTTTTGCCACAAAGTTTGGTCGTGGCAATAGTATCATTTGCCACAAAAATATTGCGTGGTAATAGGTTCTATTGCCACGCCAATGGTTCGTGACAATAGACCCTATTGCCACGGAGAGCATTTCGTTGCAACAGGATATATTGCTACGGGAGGCGTTTCGTTGCAACAGGTTTAATTGCCACGGGAGATGTTTCGTTGCAATATGTTTTATTGCCACAGAAGGCATTTCATTGCCATAAAGTTATTGCGACGAAATATGTTTTGTGGCAAATAGATCCTATAGCAACGGACATTGTTCATGGCATATAGTGGAATCGCAACACAGTAGCAGCGTTGCAACAGCCTATCACAACGAAATACCAATTTTGCATACAGGTTTATCGCAACGGTAAAATTTATGGTAGCATATTGAGCATATGATAGTTTATTATAATTTATTGTTGCAAATTAATAATCAAATTAGGAACACGGCTGGATAAAAACACATATATTAATTCAACACATAATAATTTAAAAGTGCCACCACTCATGCAGGAATTACATATCAATCTCCATACTTAAACTACAAAGTTTGTAACTAATAACAAAAGTACTATCACTTCCATTCCATTTGTCCGTGCTTCTTTGCCATGTTGAATTTCCTGACTTGACGACGCCACGACTCTGTTTGCTCTGATCAAATTGTTTCATCCTGATAGAACATGAACAATAAAGAGGGACCTTAATGTGAGTATTGTCCAGCAGCACATACTTAAGTATATCATAGTGCAAGTTTAGAGATACGAGTTACAGTTATATAAAGAGCAATAAAGATAGGAATTAACAATTATATAAAACGATAGGAATTAACAATTATATAAAACGATAGGAATTAACAATTATATAAAACGATAGGAATTAACAATTATTGTAATTGCTTTATAATTGTTAATAGAACGATAGTAATTGCATAATTGTTAATTCCTATAAAACGATATATTGTTATGTGGGAAATGAGTTATACAATGATTAAATTTACTAAGTCGGATATTGACTCACCCTCCTACTCGAAGAATTTTAGTAACTTGACTGCCAGCCCACACCATTGCCATTAATTTAAGGAATCTGTTTTAGTTGGTATAAAACACATTATAGTGAGAACTGCTCAAGTAAGGGGGGAAAAGGATTTTGTAACTGTTACCTCTCCACTGCTGCAGCATAACCCATCCTACCAGGAGCAGGAGAAAAATAGAACCTGAAAAGTATAACATTCAGTAATTCCCTTCCATCCAATGCTGCTATTGCTTGTGCAATTGTTTTGCCTTGTGGAAATGCACCATTTGGAACACGTATTTAAGTGAATCAGTGGCCTCTTTCTCATGACCAAGGAATTAACAAGTTTACACTTCGAAGTTACAGAAAGAAATGTTTCTTCTGAAAGTAAATGCTCCAGAACAGTACACTAAGTCTAAAAATCAGCATAGCATCACAGAACCATGCATTGACTTACCAAACTAATAAAAAGGTCGTGACATAATAGATGGTATTAAGTAGTCCATAAGACAAAACACCAGCAGCACCATATCTCTTTAATTTCTCTAGCAACCTGACAACACCAGCAGGAATACATGAGGAATGATGAACTGTCATTATAATATAAGATTAAAAGAGTACATTGAATATGTCATTGCAAGTATTGGTATCATGATTCATGAGAAAGGCTGAAAGCTTGAATCTGAAATTCATTAGTCTCAACAAGATAGATATATGCAAGGTTCTTCTGTAATCACTTAACACGTAAGGTAATATTCCCACTGCCATTCCAAGCTATATCTTGGCCCTAGCCTCCTGTCTGAGTAATAGTTCTCTCCGTCAACAGTTACTTGCATAAAAGAGTAACATGCAAGGTTCTTCCTGGTTTTTCCTGGTTTTTCGGTTACCGGCTGGTAACCAGTACCGGCCCCTGGCCAGGATTGTGCCCAGTTCTGGTATTTGGAACCCTGCTCCCGTCTGAGTAATAGTTCTCTGTCAACAGTTACTTGCATAAAAGAGTAAAAGACTAACTACTCACCATTGCTTATATTCATGAGAAGCCAGATAAATAAAAGAGCACCAACTTCTGTGAGGCCTTCTGCCTCTTTGAGTACATTTTAGAGCAAAATGCAAGCTCAACTGCTACTCAACAAATTTTCTGTTGGAATACTACAGCTCATCAAATGCATGTAGATAAACTCCTAAAGACTTTGCCATGAGAACTATATAGCAAACAACAGGTGTACTATTATTAGTCTTTAGACTTACAGTTAGTTTTGAATACTTTTTAGATGAGAAACTTTTCGATGACTCTTTGCCATAATTTCTTGGACCTGTATGAAAAAAATCAATTCAGCCCTATGAAGAAATGCAAATTGATGAAGCTAAGATAGCACACGCCACAAACATCATACCTGTGGAGCCTCCTTGTGGCTGCTTGGCTTCTTTAATATTAACAGCATCAACCTAAAAAGGAAATGCAGATCAGTGTGCACATCAATAAAATGTACCGAAATCTAAAATATCTTCCCATCAGAGTTCTTTTGAAGAATATTTCATTAAGCTCTTATACTCCCAAGGAGTGGTTTGCTTAACCTTAACCACCTATGAAGATTTACAAGAACTAATGCTTCTCACTATAATGTGTTTTATACCAACTAAAACAGATTCCTTAAATTAATGGCAATGGTGTGGGCTGGCAGTCAAGTTACTAAAATTCTTCGAATAGGAGGGTGAGTCAATATCCGACTTAGTAAATTTAATCATTGTATAACTCATTTCCCAAATAACAATATATCGTTTTATAGGAATTAACAATTATGCAATTACTATCGTTGTATTAACAATTATTGCAATTACTATCGTTTTATAGGAATTGCATAATTACTAAGACCTGGCATAATTAACAATTATTAAATTTACTAAGAGCTTTATAGGAATTAACAATTACTATCGTTTTATTCCTCCGCAGAATCAACTTAAAAGGCGACTTCATGCAATAACTATTGCTTCTGCTACATGTTTTCTTTTCCCTTCTGCAATGTGGGATACAATCCTGGTGCGTATACATTGTTTATGCCATAGTGTGTAACTTAAAAGGGTGCCCTAGGCCTAGGGAGATGATGAGGCTTCATACCTGGGGAGGGTGAGCATCATCCGTGCCGTCTTCTTCAGCGCCAGAAGTTCGAGGTGGAACCCGTCGGTCGGCCCTCGTGATGGCGAAATCCCCGTCGGTGGCGTTGGCGGCGGCCGAACCAGTGATCGGCGTCGTCGATGGAGTCATCGCCATGGTCATGTCGACCTAGGTCTTCTCCGAACCGACGCCTCGTTCCCTCTCACGTATGGGATCGGAATAGATCGCGGCGTCGGCCTTGGGGTGTATAGAGGCGGCGGAGGCGGAGGGAGACGGGGACTGTGGTGGAGGTGGGGGGAGGTGGGGGGCGGCGGCGGGGGAGGCGACGTAGGCGGAGGGGGAGGTGGGCGGCGAAGGGGCCGGGGAGGCGGAGGGAGGCGGGGAGGCCGGGGGAGGTAGGGGACGAGGCGGCGGCGGGGGAGGTGGGGGATGAGGCGGCGGGGCGGCGTGGGAGGGGGTCCCGTGGGAGCGGGCGCCGGGCGGAGTGGGGGAGGCCGGGAGGGCGAGCCGGGGAGGCGGAGGGAGGCGGAGGGAGACGGGGAGGCGGGGAGGCCGGGGGAGGTGGGGGACGAGGCGGCGGCGGGGGAGGTGGGGGATGAGGCGGCGGGGCGGCGTGGGAGGGGGTCCCGTGGGAGCGGGCGCCGGGCGGAGTGGGGGAGGCCGGGAGGGCGAGCCGGGGAGGCGGAGGCAGACGGGGAGGCGGGGAGGCCGGGGGAGGTGGGGGACGAGGCGGCGGCGGGAGTGGTGGGGGATGAGGCGGCGGGGCGACGTGGGAGGGGGTCCCGTGGGAGCGGGCGCCGGGCGGAGTGGGGGAGGCCGAGAGGGCGAGCCGGGGAGGCGGAGGGAGGCGGAGGCAGACGGGGAGGCGGGGAGGCCGGGGGAGGTGGCGGCGGCTCTCTCTGTCTCCCCCTCCCCCTCCAGATTAGATTAGGGAGGGGATTGGCGGAGGGTAGCGGGGGCGGCAAAAACGTGGGTCCAGGCGGGGGGTTTCGGCGCTTGTTTTTTTTTGCGGTTTTTAGCAGAAAGAAGGCGCGTTTATGATTTTGTTTGGAAGAATATTGGCGGGATCTCTATTTTGGCGAAAATTTAGCTTTGTATATAAATTTACGAGCTGTCCAGTTTGTCAAATTTTAGAAATTTTGTTTGGGTGTCATCACATCATGTTCGTGGACTATTAATGATTTGATGAACTTTGTATAAGTTTGAGTGAAACTTAAAACCATGTTGATTAGGTACAAATGAATAACATGCACGCAATAATTTAAATTAAAGTATGATAATTCGCCGCCAAAGTTCATTTCATACTGCACATGAGAAATCGTAAAAGGCAGTACGTACACCGTTTGGTTGTTTCAACCTATACAAGCGAGCAGTCGTTCTTCGAATGAGCTGAAAATTTCACGTTAGACTCTCATCTGTACCGTTGACGTGCCATTAGAATTCGCCGCCAAAGTTCATTTCATACTGCACATGAAAAATCGTAGAAGGCAGTACGTACACCGTTTGGTTGTATCAACCTATACAAGCGAGCAGTCGTTCTCCGAATGAGCTGAAAATTTTACGTTAGACTCACATCTGTACCGCTGATGTGCCATTAGAATTCGCCGCCAAAGTTCATTTCGTACTGCACATGAGAAATCGTAGAAGGCAGTACGTACACCGTTTGGCTATATTAACCTGTGTGGGCGAGCAATCTTTCTCTGAATGAGTTCAAAATTTCACGCTGGACTCCCACCTGCACCGCTGACACGCCATTGCAATTCGCCGCCATAGTTCATTCTGTACTACACATGAGAAATCATGGAAGATAGTGCGTACACCGTTTGGCTGTATCAACCTATACAAGCGAGCAGTCATTCTTTAAATGAAAAATCAAAGCTGATAATGTCCGTCTGCTGCACTGTTATCCTTGCTGTTTCTTTTTCTTTGAGGAATCCAGTTTGACAGTAACTAAAAACGGAATAGAAAGGTACCTTCTCGTGGAGTTTTAAGTTTTTATTCAAAATTAACAATTCGATTCCGGCATCCACTCGCCGTCACCGGCGCCCAGGGGGAGGAGGGATGGACGCGTCTCCTCCGCCGGTGAGGTGTTCATCGCCGCTACCATCGTCGACGACGAAGTCGTTAAGGAGATCGCCTCACCTCTGACTCCCCGAAACTCTCTCTCTGCTTCGCTTGGCGTGAGGGAGGAAAGTGATGCGCGTGCTGGATAGTTTTAAGACAGTGAGCACGTGAAATTACTCTTTTACCCATTTCGCTAACACCATCTCTGTGCACCACTCACAAACATCGGAGGTGTCAAAGTCATGATAACCATTGGATGAGCTTTAATGAACGGTTGAGAATCAACTAAGTGTATTGAACCATTTCTCTTAAAGTATACTGATCGCAACTATATCGTTCCTCTAAAGTATAGTACCAATCGCGCCCTTTGTTTCTTCATCGCAAAGGGTATCGACTTAGTTGCAAGTTTGGCGAGTTCCTATGCCACTACTTGTTTGACCTACGCTTTCTAAGGGACATGTAAGTCTTGATTATATCATCTTCATCAACTTTGCTAGGAAACTTGCAAGACAAGTTTTGGGGAGGTGGGCATTGAACCAACCTTATGAGTATTCGTACTATAACCGTTCTAGAAGAAGGCGTTCTGATCAATGAATGTGACTACATATATTTACAATATATGGGTTTATGATCAATATGGTATGACAATAGAGTAATTTGTGATGTTACAGAGATAGGTTCAGTTTAGTGAATAAAAGACGGCTTTAATTGTTTTAAAAGAAAAATACTTGCTTAAGTTTGGTGTTTTCGCTGGTTGTTCGCATATAGTGGAATAAAATACTAGTAGAAAAATAATAAGTAACTAAGCGCAACTCATGTAATTAATTTTTGGGGAGGAAAAAATACTGTAATTAATTTGTGGGGGGAGCAAAAAATAGGAAAACAAAAATTAAATTCTAGCTCAGAAAGGATCGAACATTCAACCTCATAGTTAGAAGCTATAGCGCATACCACTGGGTTATCGCCTCTTTTTTGTTTCCACATGCAAATATTTTGTGTGTAATATCTGATGTTAGTGTCAAGTGAATATAAGCCTACCCACTACCGGTCTCCTCGTATCCCTCATCTCACATCTCAATCCCCAAATTCCGCATCCCATCCCCGTTCTCCTCCTCCGCCTGCAATCCCTCCCCGTTCCTCCACCTACGGCGACGGCAGCGTGGAGAAGATGGCTGGCAATAAGCGCGGCCTCAACGCGAGGACTCAGATCCGCGACAATCTCGGGCGCTTTGCAACCGGCGCACCATCCGAGCTTCATGGATCGGCCTCGGCGAACCCCCGGCGTCTCCGCGTCTCCACTCCCACCGCTCCCCCGCACCTCCGCTCCCCCATCCTCCACCGCAAATTAAAATCAATCTGTCCAAATTAACACTACCTGCAAGACCACAATATACATAATTTAAAAATCTTATTAATGAAATAGAAAAAACTTATCAACCATATAGTATAACAAAACACTAAAGGGGCAACAATAATCGACTGGCCAAATATCCGTTCTCTCCTATGCGGTGCCCCCGCTCCACCTGCGCTACCCCCTCCTCCCCCGCGCCTCCACTCCCTCCGCCTCCCCCCATCTCCTCCCGGATGGGTCTCGCCCTCCCTCGGCCTCCACTCCCTCCGCCTCCCCCAATCTCCTCCCTCGGCCTCCACTCCCTCCGCCTCCCCCGTGCCTCCAGCGCGCCTCACCTCCCTCCGCCTCCCCCATCCTCCACCGCGCCTCCCCCCATCCTCCACCGCGCCTCACCTCCCTCCGCCTTCCCCCATCCTCCCCCATCTCCGCCTCCCTCGCGCCTCCGCTCCCCCGCGCCTCTGCTCCCTCGCCTTCCCCGCGTCTCCGCTCCCACCGCTCCCCGCACCTACGCTCCCCCCATCCTCCCCGATCTCCGCTCCCGCCGCCTCCCCCCATCTCCTACCACGGCCACCGCCTCAGCCTCCGCCGCGGAAGCTGAAGTCGCTTCGGCCGCGGCCGCCGCAAGCAACGGTGACGCCGGAGAGGAGGCAGGCGGCGACGGGAAGCGCAAGGGGTGGTACTCAAAGGCAATCGCCTACTGGCAAGTAAAGAGCACTCACTCGATCCCTTCCCTAAACCCTAAACCCCCAATCCATATGCATATTCCTCACTGCAGATTTAGCTACAAGTTTCTTGATTTGGTGAATTAGGGCGTGGAGGCGTCGAACGAGGGGGTCCTGGGAGGGTACGGGTGCGTCAACGACGCGGACGTGAAGGGGAGCGATGTCTTCCTCCGCCCTCTCCTCGCCGAGCGATTCGGTGCCGCGAAGCGCCATCTCGTCGCGCTTGGTGAGTCCATTGCTGTAAAGAGCATTTGATAGTGCAGTGGTGCTTGTTTCTGTGTAGATGATTGTTATTGCGAGTTTCATACTCTGTACATTTCTTTGCCGCTTCTTTCCTGATGGTAAAGTTCACATCTTGCTTCAGGACTTCACTCCTGAGGAAGGAAGATATGATGTGATATGGATCCAGTGGTGCATAGGTCAACTTCCTGATGATGATTTTATTTCATTTTTTAATCGTGCGAAGGTGATTCGGTTTAGACTCATTTATAATTTACATTTTACTGTTATGCCATTTTTTTGTTGCATTATGTTGAAGTATTTGTCATTTTGCCTGTGATTTGAAGTGTAAATTTAACATTTGTATTGTATGCAGAAGCACGCTATTGTGTCATACTATTTTTTTTAGAGAAAGGAAGATGATATTTTTCCCTTGGAAACAAAAGCTTACAGATGAACTTCTTATGCATCTGTAGAAAGATGATCATTGTAGTTTCAACAATTACATGTCCAATGGTGCTGCTACTACCTTGATAATTCTTTTTGTTGTATTGCTAGTTGGATACCAATGCTTAATTCCAATTCTATCGAATGAAGGCTTCCAATGTTCACCTACTACTAGAGCTAAAATCTGAGTTAATATTATTTATATACGGATGTTCCAGTATCTATGCATGTTAATTGAACATACACTAATAATGCTGCTTCCAGGTTGGGCTCAAACCCGATGGATTTTTTGTTCTGAAAGAGAACAATGCAAGAAACGGTAAGTTTACTGTATCAAATGGATTGTCTAATTACTGCAGCTATACTTTTGGAGATAAAATGACTACAATATACTTATGTGGAAATTTCTACAATATACTGTGTGGTCAGGATTTGTATTAGACAAGGTGGATAACAGTGTCACTAGATCTGATGCATATTTCAGGGAGCTATTTAAAAAGTGTGGATTGTATATCCACAGCATTAAGGTATGCTTGTAAAAAAATCGCAAATGTTCTCAAACTAGAAACATCACCTTCCCTATTAGCCCTCTAATCTTGCAATTTATAACAGGACCAGAAGGACCTCCCAAAGGAATTATTTGCTGTCAAAATGTACGCATTGGTGACAATTCAGCCAAAAATCCCAAATTATTTGCAGCAACTTACTTGAGTTTGGACACAATTCATATTCATAAGATAGTTCACAAGGTACAGCTATATCAGCTTGCGAAACCTTCCATTCTAAACTACATGGTTAGAAAGTGTTAATCATAGACATAAATAATAGCAAATTATATGGGAGACAGACATCACAGGTAAACACCCCATTTAAGTGGAGTGGCAAACAAATAACTGGTTGTTCTCTGTGATCTGCTAGGTGGTCTCCATGCTCAACAGTTGATGATGGCAACGGATACATGTAAAACTAATTAAGTTGTATGTGGATGACGTAAAACAAATATGATGGAGGATGGACTATCTGCACATGCAATGCACCTGTATATATGTAGTCAAGACTTGTCTTGTCAGTGTGTGCATAGACCGAGAGAACAACATACACATACACACACATGTACTTTTAGTTCTTTAACATAATTTAATGCTTATGCGATTGGAAGTTCGTCATACGCCTCGCGGGTTTTTAGTTTCTGTTCTGATTTCTGTGCTAAAAGCAGAAACGGAAAAAAATCACCAAATTAAAGTATTTATCTTTTAACAACGTACTGAGGGGAAATTATCACTCTTTTGTACAATTACCTTACCTTCAGGCGCCCCAGCTACAGAAGTGACATTGGGAAGGCAGCAATTTGTGGACTACTCGCTGCGTACAGCATTGCTTATTAATTCTCTTTACTCCTTGCAGAGAATTGGGGAAGGGATTTCTCTTATGCAGGTTCTGTCAAGAGTCTCAAATCACTGCTTCTGTTGAGATTATCTCTATTCAGTAGGGAAGTGTAGATAGGTTAAATTTCAGGTACAAACCAGCGAAATCTTAAGTACAATCTTAGTATGACGTGTGGAAGAGGAATGCTGCCTTTCTCAAGATGTTTCTGATTGGAGAATTAAAGGAAGTTTAGTTTATTTATTGATATGGAATGGTTTAACCAACGAATGGACGAGTATCTTTTGTTGAAGATGAAGCTGGTGGCTGCTGGAGGTAGGCTTCCTTGCAATCTAACATCTTATAACAAACTTTTCAGATGTATAACAATATACACGAACGGTATAAGCTAACACGTCAAAACCTTATCTTTTTTGTTGCCTTGCATTTGATGCTATTACGTGTTCCTCTTGCCAGAGAATGGGGTTCAGCACCGCAGTAAACTTGATGCAGCTGGATCACTGTGTACAAATTGCTTGGGAATTCTTCTCTTGATGGATACCTGTTGTGTAATTTCTTTTTCACAGCTCACTATCAAGATAGTTTGCGCTAGCTGTGATTGTTTGGTGATCAATCTATTTTGGATTTTGCTGATTGGAGCTGTTCGGTATTGCTTTGGTCTTGTGTTGATATGCCTGGTCTTCAGCATTATACAGCAATCCAGAACTGATGCAGTGGTTTCCTCCTTTTAGGACATGTGACTGCATTCTGTATTGAGAACCATCCTGCTAAATGCATATTACTTGCAGGGTTTGTGTTGTTTCTACAACGTGATAGCTTTAGCTGTACAAAACAGTCAAGATGGGAGCCATGGACCTGCAGCTCGAGTCTGCTGCTGTTCAACATGGACAAGCGAAGCTAAATGTGGAGGTACATGCCCAAGGCTCTTCATTGTCCGATGGAAATTACATGGCAGCCAAGATCAATGGTTCGAACTCTGATGAATATGACAGGCTTGAGAAGGGAGTAATGCAGTCTGGGTATGTCCTTCTGTTAACTCTGAGTTGTCTTATCTGCTTGATATCAGCTTATAATGATGGATTTCTTGATAAACTCTATCCTAAGAACTAATAAATATGTGCTATCGCAGGTGTGCACATTACGAAGGAGATGCCACATACAAGCACCATGCTGCAATGAGATTTTTTTATTGCCGGCACTGCCACAATGAAGCAAACGTATGGTTTGAGAGTTGTGGATGAGCAATTTTTATGAATATTTACTTTTACATCCATATTGTCAAGTGGTTTCAATATAGGAATCAATTATCAATTTTTCATATGAGCTTTGTTTTAACTGTTGTTTATACTGATGTTTGATCTTACCAAGCGTAAAAGACTAAAAGGCCTAGAAAAACTAGAGAAAAATGAGAATGTATGGAAGGAACTACGGCGTCTTCTTAATCAAGATACGAGATAGGATTCAAACTCATGACCTCAACCAATGCTGCTAGGTTGTTTACCACCACAGTACATGGTATTTCTCCAAGCCTAGAAAAAAGGACAATGTTACTGCTCGGCCGTGCGGGAAGTTTCCAGCCGGGCTGCACTGTTCACTGACCAAGGGTTTGCGATAGCAATGTGCTATAGCAAAGTGGTGATTAGATAATCTTCCATGGCTTCATGCATGCGTATTTTTTTCTTCTTTTTTTGATATTTCTTTCTTTGCTTTGCAATAAAAAAACTTTTAATGCTGCCTGCTACCTGCTGCCTTTCTCTGCACCGCTCTCTTTGTTAATTGTCTTCCGTACAAATCTGAGAACAATTAAAATACTAGAATTAGGTAGTAGCCAGTTCTCATGTAAATTAAAACCAAATTTAATTAAGAGCGAGTTCACCTGATAATATTTAATGCGGCTCAATAATTTCTTCCATTTAAATAATATATTTAACTGAGAAGTGCAAGACATGAGTGTATCCACGTCACAGGTGCTTACCATGCTTAGATAAATATAAATTTACAATTATAATTGACAGTGGGTACAATAGTCCGGTGGTAAACGCCTTGGCCTCCGAGCTAGGAGGTTGCTGGTTCGATTCCTCCACACCCCATAGTTTTTGTTTTTATTTTTTCTATTCTAATTTTTTATCCCCTCCTGTTTTGTCAATTGAGACACCCCATAGTTTTTGTTTTTATTTTTTCTATTCTAATTTTTTATCCCCTCCTGTTTTGTCAAGTGAGACCTCCTCAACTGCGTTTTAGTTGTCACTTTTCAATTTTTTTTATCTCCTCTATAAATTAATAACTATAGATAATATAATTCCTCCACCAATTCGACCCTTGCGTTGAGCAGTTAGGCCCACGAAAACAAAGCGTTGCAATAACAGATTATTGCCACGAACAATCATCATATATAGCAACAAATTTATTTCGTGGCAATACAAACTCATTTCATACGCATTGTATAGGAACCTTTTGCAACGCAATTGATGACTATGACAACGCAATAAAATTGTGGTAATATTGTCACCCACTCGCAACAAAATTCTATAAGGTGGCAATACCTCCTAACTATTGCAATAAAAATCAATATTATCACAACGCAAGACAACCGTGGCAATAAAGTCATACTACTCGCAACCATTTTCTAAATGGTGGCGTAAAGCCACCTTATTACAACGAATTCAATGACTATCGCAACGCAATATTTTAGATGCAATACTGTGCACATATCGCCACGATTTTGGCAAAACGTTGCAATAATACATACCTATTGCAACTAATTTAGTGTCGTTGCGATGCGTTTCGTGGCAAAAGGGTCGGAATCTAGTAGTGTATATTCTCACTTGTACTGATCCTATCGATCAGTCTTGATCTGGGTGGTGCCCTCATGGTATGCATCAAGGGTCACCCATATATCAAAAGCTGATGTGAGATGAGAGATGCGATCCAACTTGCTTCGGCTAAGACCCTGAACAATTATGTTCCTTGCCTTAGCATTTGCCTCCACATCTAGCATATTTATAGCTATGTGTGCTCATCGGTAAGAAAAACGAATCTGATTTTAACCTTTCTCCAAATCACATAGCTTTATGCCTATATGTAAGACTTCATCCTACTCTTCCAAAAGGGATAGTCAATTCCATCGAAGAGAAGTAGCTTGGTGGAATACTTGTCTACTGTCATGGCTCTAAAGACTGGTTAAGATCTATGAGAAAGAGCTAATCGGCCTCTTATACCACTTGTAGTACCGGATAGGCAACAGAGGGTGGTGAATGGTGCCTTAAAATTTTTCCCTAAGTATTCACTTATCCTTTACTCCGATAGCTATAAAGCTATGAAGATTAGGATAGGAATCCTACTTGAAAACCAAAGACTGACAAAGCTGAGAGAGACCAGTCGGAAAAATAGTGAACGGTTGAAAGCCGATGAGGTCATAAACCAACGTGGTCGGAATTCAACTCGAGTGGTCAATATTAGTGAATGGTCAAAAATCAACATGGTAGAAAACTAATGTGGTCGAAATTTTTCTTGAGTGGTAAACGACTAGTGAATGGTGAAACACCAAGTGGTCAAAAACCAACATGGTCGAAACCAACGAGTGGACTAAGTCCGACATGGTCAATGGCCTGAGAAAGATCACAAACCCAAGTGTTTGATGGGAGTCGACATCTGACCGACATGGTCTACGACCAGTGGATGGTCGAAAACCAAAATGGACAATGGTCGAAATATGACCAGAGGTCGATGGCCAGCGAGTGGCCGAGAACCAAAGTGGTCGAACGAAGTCAAAACCTGACCAGTGAGATCGACGACCAGTGAGTGGTCGAAAGCTCAACATGGTCAAACCTTAATAGTGGTCAAAAGCCTGTGAGTGGTCGAAAATTTAGAGGGAACAGAGAAGAATAAAGGGATTTAGCACAGTTTCAAAAACTAAAAATTGAAGGAACTTTTGATCCATAGATACAAATGATATGAAACTTTGCAGAGATCTTCTCTATGGTATTGTAAATATATTTCAACAAGTGATTATGAAAATCATATGCGAAGTTGAGACCTTTTTTAGTTTGTTGGAAGGTTTCACCAAAACCGAGTCAAAATAAAATTACTGAGTATAACTTGCTCGTGGATGGATGATGACCAAGATGGGTCTAGATGTATTCCCACATGTCACAGCAAGTTAGAACACCAAAGAAATCAACACAAATACCGTTAGATCAAGAAATCACACTTTGAGACCAATCAAGAAAAACCGAGATTTTCTCGATAAAGTTGCTAGTAAAGTGTCTAGATGGGTGGAGATAGATTCCCAGAGGTTGTCTCCATCTCTTACATATCCTTAGCACAATAAAATCATGAAAAGAAAAGAGGATATATCAAAAACCAACCAAATCAAGAGCAAATCAATCAAAGCAAGATAGATCCATGGAGATACACAAAGATTATTGTATTGCTTACTTGAGAAGGTAGATTTTGCAGCCACTCCATCTTAGAGGACAAAAAGCACCAAAGATACTCACTCTCAACTCCTAACCCTAAACCTAGAGAAGAGAGCACAAGAGATGTGTTGGATAGTTAACCTCACATGTCTCCATCCCAACCCATTTTATAGGTGAGCAACCAGCCACCTATACTCCCTAGTGGACCCTATCCACTATTACAATTGAAGAAAGTCATTAACCCCACACACACGGGTTTTACTCATACAAGTTCATTTATGCATATTTTTCAAAGTGTATAAGTGTGCATCCGCTAAATCCTTAGCTTTGATCCAAGTTGATCAAATCAGTTCCACCTTGACCTAAACCACTCTCCAATGTATTGCCCATGCACGGTGATTTTGATCCAAGATGATTTCCGGTATTTTGGTCAAACTACCAAAATACCATTCCTTGACCCGATCATCACCAACTACTACAAGCAATCGCCATACTTGCCACATGTAGGCAAACCACTAGCTTGCTATTCGTTACCAAGTATCTCCTGTTCTAGTTCCACCGAACCACAGCTCACTTGGCCCGTACAAGCCACATGGCGCCATCCGGTCGTTTGAACTTGTCTTCAACATTTCTCGTCTTTCTCATGACATGCTTGAGCTCACCGTCTCACCTGGCATTCTCTATCGTTCTGGGCCTCAACTCTTCTATGAGTCTTGCCCCAATCATCGTCATTGATCACAGTTGACTCAAAGCGTACCTGCACATAAGACAAAGAAATCGTTTCTAGGCACAAGTTTTCCATAACTTGACCTACATTAGTCAAGTCATGTGTCATGCAACCTTAAACCAATGGCCCATGTCATCTAACTCAATCAATGATTGAAATCCCAAAATCTTCACTTTCCGCCTAAAACCAATCCAGACAAAGTGTGATCTTTGCAAGGTCACTTGATCACGTCTTAAAATTTGCAATGATTTATCACAATAGTATCTGATAGAATAAATCCCGTGCATGGCACTGTTCACGTGTACGGTTACTGTTCATGTATACGTACGTACACGCCGGTTGCCGGAACGTCACAGCTTTTCCGCGTAAAACAGGCATCGCGTTGTTTCGCAGTAGAACTGCCATGGCGTAACTGATGTATCCCTGTATAAATTAGTTCAATGGAAAGTAGAATGTGTGAATAGCATTCAGAGCCTTTCTCGCGTGCGTGAGCATCCATTCAGCAAAACAGCAGACTCCATTTTTCTTCTCTCGCGTGCGTTTGTGAGTGTATTCATCACAGTTTGTGGGCGTCTTCCAAGCAGCGATCCTTCCAACTTCGTGTGGCGGGAAACAGGCGTAGAATCGCGTGCTGGCGCAGGCCGAGGGCCTCAAGATCCTCAACGGCACGAGCGGCGCCACCGGAGAAGACGTCGTGAAGCAGTCGCGCCAAACGTCGTTTCAAGCCGAGTTCAAGGTTCGGCTTCTACAGTATCATGTACCTTCTCACAAGGTCCTTCAAAATTCTTTTCATTTGGTCCAGTGCCTAACTGCTCATGTGATTGTTCATGCATAAGTTCTGTCAGAATCAGTATATACATCAATTGTCATTCAATTTATTACTCCCTACTGACTGTAGATGCTAGCTTAATTCAGGTGCTGATTCTGTGGTTTCCTCATGTTCTTCCTCCCTTTTACGTGCTGATTCTGTGGTTTCCTCATGTTCTTCCTCCCTTTTACTTCCTCTCTTTCTGCTCATGTTTGTGCTGACGAGTTGATGCAAACAGTGGTTGTGAGATCTGGACCTGGCCGCATACCTAGGTCCAGCCGGGTTTTTACTCCCCGGGCCACAGGTCCACATGGGCGGAACACAACCAAGCCCACGGAGCAACGGAGCAACAACCTTATAAGTGGTACTGGGCCTTCTCCCCCCAAAAGACTAGTCTAATGGGTGGGGGCTCCCCCACACTTATAAGTTGTGCTTTCTGCTCTTCCACAACCAATGTGGGATTATTCCCAACAGTGGTCCTGTTCTTCAAGTGCCAACTGAAATTCAAAGCAATCTGCTCTCTATGAGACTATGACTCTGTATATGTGCAGACTTCAGAGGTTCAGTCTTGCTGACTGGCTGTTTGCCGTCATGCCACTCACGTAGTGAAGCTACTGACTTGCTGTTTGCCATCATGCCACTGAAATTCAAAGGAATCTGCTTTCTATTAGACTCTGTGTGGATATTAATCATGTTCATGTTTTGTTGTATGAAAACTAAATGCTTTTGTTATGTGCCATCTGGATGATTCTGGTTATCCGCTCTATAAAGCCTGCAAATGCTGGCCGATCTTTCAACCGAATTTTGGCAATAATTAGCTGGTTTATAGTTAAATTTTGAATCTTGTTTGAATTTTTTGGCCCGAATTACTTTGAAAAAACCGAAAATCGGTTGTGCCGCGAACCGGTAATGTTAACCCTGAACGCAGCATTCGACCTGCATGAAGATCAGTGGTTTGCCAAGGACGACTTTAGTGTCACCGGGGTCGCAGACGAACTCGTCGACGCATTGGTACGGCGGCACCAGGGGCTCACCGAGCTCATCCAACCGCACATCGGCATCGGCCTTCTCCGGTGAACTCCACCACCAGCTTCTCGCCGGGGAGCTCCCGGAGGCGGCCAACCATCGGGTAATAGTAATACACCAGAAGCTTTTCAAGTGGGTCCTCTGGCTCACGGCCATCAATGGGGCGGCGGCGGAAGAACTTGACCCCGGTGGCGTAGAACCATAGTGCACGCTGGATGTCAACATCAGAGAGGGCCTTGTACTCTCGAGGTGCTGGACTGCTGGCAATGCTACTAGCTCGGGATCGCTTCGATTTGCCTTGAAGGTCAGCATGGCTTCTGATGAAATCAATGACTTGGCCTGCAAGGTGATGGTATACTTGCTCGTAGTAGTGGTGTGAGTTGTGCAGTGTATATATACCGATCGAATTGGAGATGCAAAAAGAGATCTGAAAAGGTCACAACGAGGTAGCCATCCACTTGTCTCTGCCATAGATGGATACACCTTCTTATTTTTCTTTACTTCTACTTCTTTCTTGCGTATATCCCAGGACTAAGTATGACAGCAAGAAAGAGATTGAGTAACAGTAGTTACTACTAGCTAGGTAGCCATCCACATCACTACTACAGAAAGGCTAATAGTAGACGCCAAATCACAGACGGTTTTGTAAAACTGTCTGTAATGTACACTATTACAGACGGTCTTAATTTGAAGGCCGTCTGTGGTATTTGTGGCGGGAAAAAGAAGTATCACAGACGGTTCTTACCTCTGAACCGTCTGTGATACTGGAATATCACAGACGGTTTTTTATTAAGCACCGTCTGTGATGTCCCTTTGTCTGTCATATTCTAGATCAGAGGTTAATATATAAGTACACATTGCTTCTAATAACGTAACTACAGAACTACTGAGACAAGAGATCACAAATTAAAGGCAAATTTATTAATTTCAATTAGAGGCAAATTTATTACAAAAATCGCACAAGTAAAGAGTTTCCCAGATTGTAATCTTTTGGGCTTCGTACGCTTCTTCTTCGACTTGGGGACTTGGAGGATCAGCCGCTAAATTCTCGAACGCCGTTAAGATTGCCCTTGTCCTCAGCACTTCCTCCTCCAGCCTGGGCAAATGATCAGCAGCATCCATAATGTCGTAGAGGATAGCATGAAAAGATTCCTCAGAATTTGCCGTATTTGCTTGATCGGCAAGGCTATCCATCAGTCTCTCCAATGCGTGTAGAGCTTCTTCCGCTTTGCGCACATTGTGGAGAAGAACCAGGGTGAGGGATGTTTCCCTTTCTTGACGGATGCAAGAAAGTCGGGGAAGGAGAGCAGGGCGTGTGCGGAGAAGCTGCTCCAGATGCAAATTGCTGGCCGCCTGTGTAAGGTTCCGGCCGAACAATTCGTGATGAACAGATGAGAGGAGGAGATGATCACAAGAATAGTAGAATCCATATTGTACGTACGTAGAAGAGACCTAGATTAGGCGCGCATATTTAACCTTTAGTATCGTATACCCAAACATTAATGATATAGAAGCTTCGTATAACGATCGAGAGACGTTAATTAGACGATCGAAACACGAAGCGTTCTGGCAATCGAAACACGAAGCGTTCTGGCAATGGAAACACGCGCGAAGCATTAATGATATAGACGCTTCGTATAACGATCGAGAGACGTTAATTAGACGATCGAAACACGAAGCGTTCTGGCAATGGAAACACGCGCGAAGCGTTCTGGCATGAAGCTTATCACAGACGTTTTTTTATAAAAAACCGTCTGTGATAATATTTATCACAGACGGTTTTAATAAAAACCGTCTGTGATAAGCTGGTTATCACAGACGGTTTTTAGTTAAAAACTGTCTGTGATAATTTACAGACGGTTTTTAGTTAAAAACCGTCTGTGATAATGACTAAGGCATTTATTGCGCTGCTCAGACCGCATCTGTCTTCATTTCGATCCAGATCTAGCCACTGCTGCGCACTTTTTCACTCGGGAGGAAGCTAGGCGATTTCAGGCCAGTTAATTTGGTGGGAAGAGGCAGAGATTGAGCTTTGAATTAAGATTCAGACTTTCCTGGTTGTTGTAGATATGGTTAGTAATGAAATTTATTTTTTCTTTAATTGCATTACAATTTAGGTCTAAATAATCCATGAGTGGTACGTTATTGAAGATGGTTAATTTGCAAAATTGTTGGTTATATAATAGCTGTTGTGTTTGCAATATGAATTGAGTTGGCAAATTAAGTCTCAATATAATAAATGTGGCCGGTATATATGTAGTTATAATTAGTTAATCTAGATTTTAATACTAAGTTGTTATATATGTACGTAACATAGGACCGAAGCTGGATGTATGCCGCAAGCCGTGTGAGTGAAGAGTACATTAATGGCGTTTCTGCTTTTATAAGAGCCGCCGAGGAGGATATGTTGAATAAGGGGGTGGAATATATGTGCTGTCCATGCACTGACTGCGAGAATTTGAAGATGTTTAAGAACCGAGGGCAAATTGAAGCGCACTTGATTCGGAGGGGTTTCAAAAAGGATTATACGTGTTGGACCAGTCATGGCGAAGTGAATGATCATATGCCGCCGGATGACATCGCCGATGAAGTGAATGATATGCCCCCGGATGACATCGCCCGTGAAGTGAATGACATGCCGCCGGCTGATGTCGATTGTGGCTCGAATTCGGATTGGTTGCACGATGATAATCTGGATCAGATGCTTCGCGATGTAGAAGAGAACTATGATGAGAGAGAGTATGTTAAATTTCGTGGCTTGATGGAGGACTCATAGAAACCTTTGTACACGGGCTGCAAGTACACGAGGTTGTCGGCCGTGCTTGAACTGTTGAAATTGAAGGCAAGCAACGGTTGGTCTGACAAGAGTTTCACGGCGCTGCTAGGTCTTTTAGCGGACATGCTTCCGGAGGGAAATGAGTTGCCTAAAACCACGTATAAAGCCAAGAATGTTCTTTGTCCATTGGGAATGGAAGTAGAAAGAACACATGCATGCCCGAACGACTGTATCCTCTACCGTAAAGAGTATGCAAACATGCATGTATGTCCGGTGTGAACGCATCCCGATACAAACGTAACAATAAATCAGATGATGGCGAGGGAACAGAGGCGAAGAAAGGACCTCCTGATAAGGTGGCATGGTATTTTCCTATAATTCCCCGTTTGAAAAGGTTTTTTGCAAATCCAAAGGAGGCAAAACTGCTGCGTTGGCACTCGGAGGAGCGCAAGAAGGATGAAATGATAAGACACCTTGCTGATTCCACGCAGTGGAGAAACATCGATAGGAGTTTTGCAGAGTTTGGTGCAGAACCAAGGAATATAAGGTTTGGACTGAGTACAGACGGAATGAATCCTTTCAGTAGCATGAGCAGTCGACATAGCACATGGCCCGTGACTCTCTGCATCTATAACCTTCCTCCTTGGTTGTGTATGAAGCGAAAGTACATTTTGCTGTCGATACTTATCCAAGGGCCAAAACAACCTGGGAATGATATCGATGTGTTCCTAGCACCGTTGGTGGAAGATCTAAAAGTGCTGTGGAACGAAGGGGTACAGGTATGAGATGCATACAACCGAGAGAACTTCACTCTGCGCTCCTTATTATTCTGCACCATAAATGATTATCCTGCCCTTGGTAACCTATCGGGCCATAGTACAAAAGGTGCCAAAGCTTGTACTCACTGTTTAGATGGTACCGAGAGTGTGTGGCTGAGACACTCACGCAAAACCGTCTACATGCATCACCGCCGGTTCCTTCGGATGGCTCACCCATACCGTAAGATGAAGAAACAATTTGACGGAGAGAAGGAAGACGGTTCAGCTCCAAGGCATTTAAGGGGACACGAGGTTTATGATATGGTTAAGGATTTAGATGTTGTCCTCGGAAAGGGACATAAATTGAGAGCTCATGAGAAGAACACCTGGAAGAAGAGATCAATATTTTGGGACTTACCTTATTGGGAGTACCTAGATGTTTGGCACTGCATCGACATCATGCACGTAGAAAAGAATGTGTGCGACAGCTTGATTGGTCTCTTACTGAACATCCGTGATAAAACAAAGGACGATGTCAACGCACGGCTTGACTTGGCTGACATGGACATCAGGCCTGAGTTAGCACCGACAAGCACTGATAATGGACGAACGTACCTTCCCCCTGCGTGTTACACTCTGTCCAAGGCTGAGAAAACAGAACTGTGCCAGTGCTTGCATGGTGTCAAAGTTCCGTCTGGTTACTCCGGCAACGTGAAGAAACTTGTTTCGATGCAAGATTTGAAGTTAAATGGCATGAAGTCTCATGATTGTCATGTGCTGATGACACAGATGCTCCCTATTGCAATTAGAAATATTTTGCCGATCAAAGTCCGAGAGACAAACATGAGGCTATGTTATTTCTTTAACACAATTGCTCAGAAGGTCATCGATCCCGAAGGACTAGATGCTCTGCAGGACGAGGTGGTGATGACTCTATGTCACCTTGAAATGTATTTCCCTCCTTCGTTTTTCGATATCATGGTCCATCTCATTGTTCACGTTGTGTGGGAGATAAAAATGTGCGGGCCCGTATTCCTACGTAGCATGTACCCATTTGAGAGGTTCATGGGAATTCTCAAGTCCTACGTACGGAATCATTCTCGGCCGGAGGGCAGCATCGTCGAAGGTTATGCAAGCGAAGAGGTTATTGAGTTTTGTGTCGATTATATGGCTCAGATTCAACCGATAGGTGTCCCTCAATCTCGTCATGAGGGGAGGCTGAAGGGTCTCGGAACTATCGGAAGGAAAGCAATCACTCCAGATATGGACACGTAGACTCAAGCCCATTTCACGGTGTTGCAACACATGACTGAAGTGGCGCCTAATGTGGACCAGCACAAGGATGTGCTTCGGCAACAGAATCCAGAGCGGCCGGATGTTTGGATCATGAGACAACACAACCGTTGGTTCAACCAATGGTTGAAGGAGCAAATCGCTAGGAGCTCACCGAGTGAGACGCTGACATGGTTGGCAAAAGGGCCGACATTTACAGTTGTGACATGGCAAGGATATGACATAAATGGGTACACATTCTATACGCAGTCTCAGGATGTCAAGAGCACTAACCAGAACAGTGGTGTCCGCAAAGATGCATTCAGTACCGATGGGTCGAGAAACTCGTACTATGGCTTCATAGAAGAGATTTGGGAGCTCGACTATGTGGTTTTCAAGATCCCCTTATTTCGCTGCCGTTGGGTGCATCTCCCATAGGTGAAGGTTGACAAGTACGGTGTCACGACCGTGGACCTCCAACGTGTCGGGTACAAAGACGAACCATTCGTACTCGCCAATCAAGTTGTTCAAGTTTTCTATGTAACCGACCCGACAAATAAGAAACGCCATGTAGTTCTTCATGGAAAAGGGAGAATTGTCGGAGTGGAGAATGTAGTGGACGAGGAGGAATACAATCAATTTGACGAGTTACCTCCTTTTGAAAATGGCATAAGGGTCGACGATGAACAACGTGACGAAACTAGTTACGTACGCATTGATCATGATGAAGGGCTAATTTTTAAAGGAAATAATTAAGCAAGTACAATAAGAATGTATATGTGAAAATGTGTGACAATTTTGAGATGTATATGTGAAAATGTGTGATGTAGTCAATTTTGAGATGTATATGTGAAAATGTGTGACAAAATGTATATGTGAAAATGTATATGTGTATTGGCATTTATGAATATGTGATGTATATGTGTGATGTACATGTGATGGTTGATATGAATGCAGCTGGTTGGTGTTGTATATGAATGCAGCTGTTTGGTGGTGGATATGAATGCAGCTGTGGTTATTGGTGTTGTCTTAATAACTACAGTCGCAAAGGCTTATCACAGACGGTTCTAAACTTAGAACCGTCTGTGATAGTATAACTATCACAGACGGACAGACGGTTATAAACGTAGAACCGTCTGTGATATTTATCACAGACGGTTCTAAGTTTAGAACCGTCTGTGATAACCTCCCTATATATACCCTCTGGCTAGGGTTTTCCCTGTGTGCTGCGCAGTTATTCGATCTAGATCTAATTAAATCCCGAGCCCGTCGTCGCCTCCCCGAACCCTCGTCGGCCGCCTCCCCGAGCCCCTCGCCGGCCGCCTCCGTCGAGCCCGTCGCCGGCCGCCTCCCCCGACCCCGTCGCTGGCCGTCTCCCCCGAGCCCCTCGTCGAGCCCGTCGCCGGCCGCCTCCCCCGAGCCCCTCGTCGAGCCCCTCGCCGGCCACCTCCCCTCGATTACCGTCTGCATTGTGAGCACTTTCTGTGATGGACTAGGGTTTTGAGTATTGTGAGCAGTTTCTGTGATGGACTATGGTTTTGAGCATTGTGAGCATTGTTTACTGCAGTAGCTTAATTAGTTTGCTATTTGGTACATATTACATTGGTACATTGTTTACTCCAGTAGCTTAGTTTAATTTGCTATTTGGTACATACTACATTGGTACATTGTTTACTGCAGTTGCTTAGTTTACATTGGTACATATTACATTGCTTGTTGTGTTAGTATATTGTATATAGTATAGGCACATAACCCCTCTCTCTGTCCACATCACCCCTCCCTTCTCCCCCTTCCCTCTACTCCTCTCCTCTCTTCCTAACATTGAGCATCATGTTTCACTTTTCTTGCTTCCTCATCTTATCTTGTTTCACTTTTCTTGCTTCCTCATTTAGTAGCGGGACGGCCAAGATTAATCTTGTGCAACCTTACAATTTGAGAGCACAAATTAACCAATCAAGGACCACTCTAGTGTATATGCCACATAGACCTTCAAGGGGCATGAAGTAAGTGACACACTCGAGTGTTCCCGTTCAATGAACCGGATACACTAGTTTGTGTCATGTTTCACTCTTCTTGCTTTCTCATTTAGTAGCGGGACGACCAAGATTAATCTTGTGCAACCCTACAATTTGAGAGCACAAATTAACCAATCAAGGACCACTCTAGTGTATATGCCACATAGACCTTCAAGGGGCATGAAGTAAGTGACACACTCGAGTGTTCCTGTTCAATGAACCGGATACACTAGTTTGTGTCATTTGCTTCATAGAACTTTGTTTAGAGACCTTGTAGTAATAGTATATGCCGACTACTGCCGAGATGTGATGTCCACTCCCACAATCCATCTTTTTCCTTCTTAAATGCAAGGCAATTTTATTACAAAAAGTGCAAAAAAAAAAGACATTCCCAGATTCTTCGTGAGCAGTCGACATAGCCGACTTCTTCGGTGCGCGACTATCCATCTGCTTCTTCCCACTCATTTTCTTCATCTCTGGTCTCTGGATCACATACGCCAGTAGAGATGATTCTGAATCATCACTACTGGCGTACGTGATCCAGAGACCAGAGATGAAGAAAAGGAGTGGGAAGAAGCAGATGGATAGTCGCTCACCGAAGAAGTCGGCTATGTCGACTGCTCACGAAGAATCTGGGAATGTCTTTTTTTTGCACTTTTGTAATAAAATTGCCTTAAATTTTGCGGGAAAAAGAAGGATTGTCGGAGTGGAGAATGTTGTGGATGAGGTTCCCAGATAAAGAAATCTTGCGATTGTTGCAAAAGATACATGGACCATTTGGGTGGAAAGATGAAATGTTTCGTCAGGCGCATGACTGCCAATTCGAAGCATAGCATAGCATCCGAGGCACATCCGAGGTCTGCTGGTGTGTCTTGAGGAATCCCAAGAGCTGGTCTTCAGATGGAGCATAGCATCCGAGGCACATCTAAGGCCTGCTGCTGTGTCTTGAGGAATGCCACATCTGAAGACCAGCTCTTGGCATTCCTCAAGACACACCAGCAGACCTCGGATGTGCCTCGGATGCTATGCTATGCTTCGAATTGGAAGTCATGCGCCTGACGAAACAGTTCATCTTTCCACCCAAATGCTCCGTGTATCTAGCCAAAAAATAGCAAATGAAGCAAGTGACATACTCTAGTGTTCCCGTTCAATGAACCGGATACACTAGTTTAGGGACTTTGCTATTTGGTTTATAGTATTAGCAACTAAAGTAGGTGCTAAGATAGGCACATCACCCCCTCTACTCCTCTCCTCTCTTCCAATTCAATATGATCACTTTCTCATCTTATCTTAATAAACCCACAAAATGAGCAACATGTCACCCGCGCATTCTTCAACATCATCGCCGGAGGCATCCGCTCCAGCATCAAGACGCCAAGGAAGAGGGCTATCGAAGAAGCCTGAGGGCCGACAGACCATCACAGCGGTAAATGCATCTGGGGTCCCTATCCTTCCTCAAAAAGCGGTAAACGCATTCCGAACCATGGTCGGAATAGTTGCACGAGAACAAATTGAGATCACATACAATTCGTGGAAGAACGTGCCTGACACTCGGAAACGTGAGCTGTGGACCGAAATTCTGGCATCGTTCGAGTTCCCAGAAGAACACCTACACGCTGTGCAACGACAAACCTACCAAGCGGCGTGCAAAGCATGGAAGAACTTCAAGAGCACGCTTGTCAGGAAATACGTGGAGACGGACGAAACGCCTGTTCATAAATACCCATTCCTGGAACCACAATGGGAAGAGTTCAAGGCGATGAAAACATCCGAAGATTTCAAAAGTACAAGTGTGGCGCACAAGGCCCTCCGGGCAAAAAACACACACCCCCACAGACTTGGCACATCTGGGTATGCGGGTAAAATCCCGCAGTGGAGGAATGAGGATGACCTAGCAGCTGCACAGGACATCGCCCCGCCGTTTTCCAATATCCCGGATGACCGCGCTCAAAATTGGATTAGAGCAAGGTCTTCTACAACGACATCGGGGGACGTCTCCTTTCAAAACCCTACAGACCAGCAAGTGTCCCAGCGCCTGGTAAGATATCGATAGAACTACGTAGCTTGTAATTACTCCACAACTTCGTACGAATTGAAATGACATTTTGTGCCCTTGCAGGAAGAGCTGAGTTTTGAATCTACCCTGGGATCATTCCAGGGAACAAGGGAGAATGATATGCTCTCCGTGGCCCTGGGAAACAAGGAGCACCCGGGTCGTACGAGAGGCCTTGGGCTTTATGTTCCTTGGAAACATGGTTTCCAAGATGACTCCGGGATTTATCGGCGTAGGAAGAGAAACAAAGCCGAGCGTGACGCACAGCTACGAGAAGAGATCAAGGAATCTCTTAGAGAAGAGCTATTAGCTCAGATGGCTGATGTAATCAGAGATGAGGTGCGGAAACAGACGGAAAGTCAGCAGGCCGCTACTGCCGCTCCTGTGCTAGCTAGCCCGCACAACCATCCGAGTAGCTGCGCGTCCAATCCGACGCAAACCCAGGCCAAATTTCCTGTGGACGACATCCTGGTAATAATTATTATCTCTCGAATGCTTGCTCCATTGATAGGCCTATTCGAGTAGCTAATTTTGCATCGTTATGTAGGAGCCTACGAAGTGCAGGCTCCAAGTGAGATATGGCTCCATTCCCTTGTATGCTGCTTGGAGCCAGGCATATTCGTATGGTATCGGGGCCATGGTGCACGGTCAAGCTTTAGCGCCAGGCTTCGCAAAAGTTAATGTGGATGGTGTGTATGTCAATTTTGAGGTGGTCCCGCTACCGAAGCCCCCCAACGACGAGATCGTGACTCTAGGACAGGCCATTGGAACATTCATCCAGTGGCCCAAAAGTGACATCTCCCTGGAGGCTTCTTCACCGGTGGCAGGACTAGAAGTGCAGTGCGAACCACAGCAACATGCACTGGTGCCATCTCCACACGGGCAGTGCGAAGCAGAGCTACCTGCATCGGTGCTATCTCCACGGGTGCTATTCTCGCCAAAGCAACTTGCACCGTCTGTACCATTACAGTCGACTACCATGAAGTCGACCTGCAGTCGAGGCAGTGGCCATGGCAAATCAAAGACGAAGGATGATGACGATATCTCGTACCTACCATTGGCCCACAAATTCGTGCTAGGTGAGCCGATGATATTCCCGAAAGAGCACCTCGAAAAGTTAGGACTTGGTTGCCAAAGATTCCACATTTGGTATATGGAACAGTCCAATAGACCAGATGCAGAACGGCGCTCAGGTATCATGGTCAAATTCAAGCCGGAACATTTCTTGCACGAAGTTCAGGAATGTGTCTTCCCGGTTACCTTTGACGATATATTTGCTGTTTTCACGCTCAACGCTCTCGACGCCTCACTCGTTCGATGCTGGACGCTGTAAGTCTGTACAATCACAGTCTCTGTTCACGTAATACCGATATATGTCACAATTTGTTGCTTTTCTGTGTATATATATATATATATAGATTCATGCGGATCGAAGCTAGATCATCGAAATCACCAATTGGTTTCCTGGACCCACGCTTGGTTGCCATTGATACCATCAACGAGAATGCATCCTTCATCGAGGACTATATTACAAAAGCACTGCTGGCTCACCAAGATAAGGAATTTGTTCTTATGCCATACAATGAGAACTTCCATTGGATTTTAATTGTAATTATACCAAAATGGAACAAGGCTATATACCTTGATTCTCTAAGTAAGAACAAATCCAAGTACACAGCTATCGCCGAAATACTCGATAGGTAAGTACATTGTACATTGTACTCTTTCTTTCCTTCCGAATGACTAACTAACTTTTTCGAATAACGAAGGTCGTTCGTCACATACGTTCAACAAACAAGTGGCTCGACGACAGCTGCCAAGCCCTTGAAACATGATCGCAATTTTCGGGTATTGGCTTGCTACACATTAATTAATCATGTACAACACTTAGTAGTAATGCCACTTGATTTAACACATTCTATTTTTTGCAGTGCCACCAGCAGCAGCCGGGCAACACGTGTGGATACTACGTGTGCCACCATATGAGACTACTCCTCGATTCCAGCAAGATCTCCACTCCTAAGGTTTGTCAATCTTTCCACATTTATTTCACACATGTCAAGTTTTATATGTGCGCGCATTGATATTCCTATCGACAGGCTGCGCCCATCTCTACATCTGCATTGAAACAACCGGATTTTGCAAAAATTCGAGGAGAGTTCATTTGGTTTTTGTGGAGTAAAGTCGTAAGATCAGATGGAAAGTTCCACTGCCCAGAAGATTTTTTATTGTAATTCTAAGTGCAAATGCAGTGTAGATCTTTTACAATTGTGTATTTGTTAATGGATATTTTATTTCGATTCAATGAATTGATTTGCGAAATGGATGCTTTATGTTTGTGAAATGAAGTGCATTGTCAATTGGATGTTTTATGTCTGTGAAATGAATTGAGATGTGAAATGTATCTGAAATGAAATGAGATGTGTGAATTGTATATGTTTTATGTCTGTGATTATCTGCTTGTTTCAGAGGGCATGGCTAGCATTTCCTGAGGCTAGCCAATAAACAAAAATATATTTAGGGGTTGAAGGGAATATCACAGACGGTTTTTGAGTAAAACCCATCTGTGATAGCTGATAATCACAGAACTTTTTGACTCAAAAACCGTCTGTGATAATAAGTATCACAGACGGTTTTTAATTCAAAACCGTCTGTGATGACCTTCGATTATCACTGACCCATAAATACAGACGGTTCACAAAACCGTCTGTGATGACCTTTTCTGTAGTAGTGCATGTCACAGCCATGTTTATATCCTTCTTTTGCTCGTTTTGGGTTAAGCTTCTGGCTTCTGACTTATTTTGCACTATTTATAAATTTCGTCTTTTTCTGTACTTTTGGCTTTTTTGAGCTTTTTTGCCAGTTTTTTTTTCTCGTATTTGTTTGCATTATATATGATGGGAACTAACATGTTTTTCTATTTTTAAATTTTTTATAATTTAATTATGCTAAATAAGCCTCCGTCAACTATAGTAGTTTTTCAGCCAACTACAGTGCTTTTCAGCCATAAGCCACTCAAAAAAAGACTCTTTTGAGCAGGGAGCATGTGAATGTGTCCCGAATGCATAGCATGTGTGGTCTGTTTTTTTTTTTGCTTCGATTTCTGACTTATGGTTACAGTTTATGACTTTTAGGCGTTCGTGAGGGAGTACGAAATAACAGAAAATCACGTGCAGTTTTGGCCGATATAAATGAACTTGTTACAGTGTATACTACAATAAATTTATAGACTCTATTTTGAAAATACACTTGTTTAAAAGTTAGTTACTATAGAAAAACCGACAAATAGCTTTTAAAATTGAAAAAAGACGCTCACATAGGGAAAATGGAGAGCCCACAATATATGCATCCAAGAGAACATCCAAAGTGCTCCAATTAAACAAGAGAATTAATATAGGAAAACGAGTTCAAATGGACCCTAACATTTTGATCATTAGCAACGACGTGCATGATGAACATTTCATTTGCTTGCATTAAATAGCTCCGCTGATTAAAGCTGGGGGATTCCGGCCCCCCCCAGCGATCCACGTCGCCCCGCCCGCGTTGCCCGGCCGGCGCGTGGCGGGGGATTTGGCGTACGGCCGGGAGAGGTGATTTCCTCATGTTTTCTGAAAATTACATAAAGGTCCTTTTTTCTCGCGAAAAAGTCCCTGCAAGTTTTTTTTAGAAAATTTTTTTGATAGCGCCCCGCGGGTTTCCAAAATTACATATAGGTCCTTATTTACTTACGTAGAAGCCCTTACAGGTCCTCGGTTTTTTTCAAAGAAACCCTTTGATTTTCCCGAAAATACGTATTTATCCTCGATTTTGTTTTAAAAAAATAATCCTCACAAATTATCGCCTCTTTTACTTTGGTACATACGGTGGCTGGCGCGGCGTGTCGCCGCGCCTTTGAGGCTAGTGATCAAACACAACCGACGCGCTCCCCGGCTCCTTCCATGCTCCAAACTTTTGCGCCGACTGATGTGATGTGACTACAATATGGGAGTTGAATTGCTAATGTTTACTTGAGGATCAAGATAAGTTTGTATAATTCATCGTTTTGAGTGCGAAGAGTACTTTTTGGCATCAGATACAAGTACCCTCATTCACCAAAATTTTAAAGTTCTGCTCATTTCGGTTATTTTTCAGTATTTGGTGTTATAGCTGGTTTATTTTATACTATATCTGTTGACGAATATTTTGATGTAATTAAAATTTTAAGATTTTAAAATAGAAAAAAGATGTTAACCCACATGAACAATGCAAAGGAATACAAAAAAAAAGAAAAGCAAAAAAAACATCAAAAATAAGAAAACGATGAAATTAAGAAACTAGAAACTAGAAGCAAGAAAAAGACGAAATTAAAAAACTAGAAGCAAAAAAATCAAAAGCTGAACCCAAACAAGCGGAGCTGACGAAACCATGCATTTGCTTGTACGTTAGGCATGATCCATGGACAATATAGTTGCTTTGTCAACGACATATAAATATAGCAAGATCCAAAATTCTAGTATGTTTACCATTTTGATGCATTTATTAAAAAAACTACCCGATTGGACCATGCAATTGAACGGTTTGTTGTAGTATAGTAAAACTCTACGCAATTCCAAATTTCAAATTTTATATTTAGCAATCTAAATTTAAATTTGGTATATTTGACTTAATATGTAATTAGCAAATTTTATTTTGAGATCTGTTCTTATGTGTGAAAAGAGGATTGGGAGGTGTGACCATTGAGTAAATTTACACTCTCAATCTTTAAAGTAAATATAGCACAACCTATTTTTTCAAATTAATATATCTCTAAACCAACTATTGAATCTACCTCCTTAAAATTAGGGTCCACCAATTAGGAGTTGATGTTTTTAGATTTTTTTTTCAAATTAATATATCTCCACAATGACAATTGAATCTAAGCCTTTAAAATTAGGGTCTATCATTTTATGGATTGGATGTTTTTCTTTTTCATGAGAATTGTTAGTATATTTCTTTTTTCTATGTAGCCATAAAAGGTCTGTCATCAACTTTTAATACATAATAGATATATTTGCATGGTCTATTTGTTAATGTTTTCTAAAGTTAAATATTAACAAAAAATTCATGATATTGTGCTCTGAAGGGTGATCGAGTGTATAGCCGATTTTTCCTAAGACAATGGAGTTAGTTAACATAACTACATATCTTAAGACTTAGCTAAACCAAGATATCATTGAATCAAATCCTGAAAAATCCAGAAATAAACTTATCGGCATGTACAGAGTTAGTGGGACTCAAGAGCTCTGCACAGAGGAGCACACACTACTACAGAAAACCGTATTACAGACGGTTCAGAAACGTCATCACAGTCGGTTTTCTGAACTGTTTGAATTTATGGGTCAATGATAATCGAAGGTTATCACAGACGGTTTTCGAACCGTCTATGGTGTAAATATCACAGACGGTTTGTAAGTATAAACTGTCTGTGATATTGATATATCACAGACGGTTTTTAGTGAAAAATTGTCTGTGATATTGATATATCACAGACGGTTTTTACTTACAAACCGTCTGTGCTATTCTCTTCTACCCCTAAATCTATTTCTGTTTATTGGCTAACCTCAGGAAATGCTAGCCATGCCCTCTGAAACAAGCAGATCAACATGTACATGTATACATCCAATTCACATCTCAATTTATTTCACAAACATAAAACATCCATTTCGCAAATCAATTAATTGAAATGAAAACAATCAAATATAGTATGAAACACAGTACGCATTTTATTTTTATTAAGATTAGAGCCTACCATTACAATATCCCAAAACAACAAACAGATTGCCCATCTAGCTAACACAACAAGAACAGAGAAAAGCAAAGATCCTCTATGCCTAGGCCTTCTCGCCCCTGATGCAGCGCACGAGTTGGATGTCTTTAACGCCCACCATCATCGGCGTTGATTGAGCGCTGCCTTGTGCATCGTCTGCTTCGTGGGGCTATTATGGTATGGGTCAAGGAGGAGGAGGAGGAGAAGGAGAACAACAAAGAGAAGGAGAACAACAAGGAGGAGGAGAACAGTAAAGAGGAGGAGAACAGAAAGGAGGCTGGGTTCTGGTCATTATTTATAGGGGAGGGAGTGCGAAATTTTTTGGCGCGGGGAAGGAGAGGCGGAGCTACGATCTGTGGGGTGAGGATTGGTGGATTTCTATTGGCTAGGATTGGGTTGAGGAGGATTGACGGGCCCAGCGGTCAGATTATCACAAACGGTTGGTAGCTAGAACCGTCTGTGATGAATGAATATCACAGACGGTTCTATATGCCAACCGTCTGTGAATTAGAGCATAAAATTTTATATACTAATGCAATATAAACTAGTCTAAAAAGATAAAATAGCAAAGTTTTATATGGTTTATATATAATCATTTGAAAGGTTTTGATGACATCTACAACTTTTCAGTTGAAGCAAAATCCAAATTCCAAAAGGAAGACCAAGAAAAAGGGCAAAAACAGAAACCAAAAACTTACGACGCAGGTTTAGGTCCAAAGATGGCCGATTTACGGGGTCTTGGAGGGTGATTGGCACTAGCCGGCCATTTTTTCTGGATCGGTCTCATCATTAGCTTTCCAACGAGTACAAGAACATCGAAAACAGACACCGTATGAAAAAGTTATGCCCGTTTTACTGAAGGTGTCCCAAAATTGAATTCTACTCGGACTCAGGCGGGAAATTATGAAAATTTGGGGAATTGCAAGGCGGGAAACATATCACAGATAGTTTTTAATATGAACCGTCTGTGATAACTTCATTATCACAGACGGTTTTAAATAAAAACCGTTTGTGATACTGGAATATCACAGGCGGTTCATCGGTAAGAACCTTCTACGATACTCGTTTTCTTCGACGCCATCAACACAGACCGTGTCCAAATTAAAACCGTCTGTGTTAGTGTTGATCACAGACGGTTTTGTCAAACTGTATGTGATTTGACGTCTAGTATTAGGCTTTCTGTAGTAGTGGCAGCAGATGTGGAAGGTGGCATCTGAGGTCTTTCAACGTGCGCACTGTTGAGCTCCAAAAGTTTGCAGAATTGAACCTCGACAATGGAATATTTTGGTGGCGTGTTGATCGGATGCCAGTAATGTGATGAAATGGCAGTAGGCTGTTTCAGTAGCTTTGTGAGAGGATGGCAGGGGAAGCCCTCGGCATTCAAACTATATGTTTCTTTTGCTTTCTCTTGGTTACCTGTAGAACTATGTGGTTTCCTCAATGAAATTGGGGTCACTACTACAGAAAATCTAATATTGGACATCACATCGCAGACTGTTCCTTAAAACCATCTATATTAAATACTATCACAGACGATTTTAGTTTAGAACCATCTGTATTGATGTCAGTGATAAAACCGCATGTGAACGTGAATTATCACATACGGTTCATTGTTAAAACCGTCTGTAAAGTATTCTGTGATATTATAAAGTATCACAGACGGTTTTTAATTTAAACCGTCTGTGATAATTCACAGACAGTTCATTATTAAAACCATCTGTGATAATTAATTTATCATAGACGGTTTATAACACAAATCGCCTGCGATAATTCCGCTATATTAATAGTGCGCAGACCCGTCGACCTCCTCTGCCTTAAATTCTAGATCTACACTGCTGTGTTGAGCTACAGACGGGGCTTTAAGGCTATTTGGTGGAAGGAGATCGACTAGTTGGCAAGAGTATTTGTAGATCCACTAAGTTATTAGCTAGTTACGGTTAGTAATTTGTTTCTAATTGCATTATAATTTAGATATAGTTTTTGGTGAAAGGAGAATTGAAGATGGTTTTGATCTAGCTAGCTTGATGTAGAAAGAATATTATTTACATCTAACTACATATAGCTACTTAATTTAGATCGTATATATATAATATAGTAATTAATTAATTGAATATGTTATACTAAATTATTATATCCATAAGGTAGGACCGAAACTGGATGTACGTTGGGAACCGTGTGAGTGAAGAGTATATTAATGACATTTCTGTTTTTACAAGAGCTACCAAGGAAGATATGTAGAATAAGGAGGTGGAATATATGTACTGTTCATGCATTACCTGTGATAATCTAAAGATGTTTAAGAACCGAGAGCAAATTAAAGCGCACTTGATTCGAAAGGGTTTCAAAAGGGGGTATGTATGTTGGACCAGTCATGGTGAAGAGCAGATTACATAGGAAGGTAGTAGTAATTACATCACCGATGAAGTCAATGATATGCTGCCGGATGATCATGTCGATTCTGGTTCCAATTCGGATTGTGGTTCCACAAAGAACAATCCTAAGGTTTATCAATTTTGCGATAATTATTTCATACTTATTAATTTATATATACACGACATTGATATTCATACGATTGGTTCCATCCATCGCTACAACTCTGTTGAAATAGGTCGACCTCAAACAAATTCAATGATAGTGTACGTACTTCTTGATGTCTAAAGTCATAAAAGAATATGGGAGTTCCACACTATAGAATGAACTTCATTAGGATAACATTGAGCTCAATTGTTCATGTGTATCTTTGTTCATGGATGGATAATTTATTTCATTTCTGTTAATTGATTTGTGAAATAGATGTCCTTGTTTCTGAAATGAATGAATATGAATTGGATGTATATATACTGTGTTGATCTGCTAGCTTGTTTTAGAAGGCATGGCTAGTATTCCTAAGGCTAACCAACAAACAAAAATAGATTTAGGAATAGAAAAGAATATCACAGATGATTATTTTCTCTTAACCGTCTATAATTGTTTACTATCACGTATGGTTTTTATTAGAAACCATCTGTGATATATTGATTACCATAGACAGTTTTAACTACAAACTATCTGTGATATAATATTACAGACAGTTTGTAGTTGAAATCGTCTGTAATAATTAATATATCACAGATGGTTTTTAATAAAATCCATCTGCGATAGTCAACTATCACAGATGGTTTTTTTATAAAAATCATCTGTGATAGTCTTCATCACAGCCAATTCGAAAGTCGTCTGTGATGACCTCGTATTATCACTGACCCTTAAACTCAGATGGCTCACAAAACCATCTATAATGATGTTTTTAAACCGTTTATGATAACTTTTTGTGTAGTAGTGGGTAAACCCTTTATTTCAGGAAAAGACGTAGTTAGTGGGACTCGAACCTAGCCTGCCCTTTATATACAGGGGTGAACCCACTGAGGGTTCAAGTGGGGCTGACGCCCCCTACCGCCGGCCACCCCCGGAGTTTGCGGCGCTGGTCCTCCGTGTTCATTTTGCTTTCATCGTTCCACTGTTGGTTTTGTTCGGGAGGTTCCAGCTGTACGCCTGGCTTGTAGGGCCAGATCTACCGTTGGCCCATAAGTTAGACGAAAAGTCTAAGACCCTACCTGTGCCACACTTTGTGGCTGGTGGTCAGAAAGGAGGAGTAGCTGCCTAGCTGCCCCAGAGGGATATCGTGTGGTCATACTCGTACCTAGAGTGGGCCCTGTGGATCCTGATGATGTGTCATGGGGCCACTTGTGGGTAACAGGACCTGGTGGTGAGAAATGTGAGCTGCAGTTTTACACTTTATGAGACTAAAGGAAGATCTGCAGTAGTGCACAATTGGGAGGAAGCTTGAAATAATTACTTAGTCCTAGATTGCTATTATTATCTGGGTAGGTTTAATTACGAGGAGGGGCACGAGGTCAGGGCTGTCCTTCCTGGCGAGGCCACAGAAGGAGACATAAGGGTGTGAGATGATGAGGTGGAGGTGCCCGTTGATGGGCAGCGTCAGAAGTGAAGGCGGGAGACGGTGGTCTGACAAGCTACCGTAGGTTGGCAACTTGGTATTTGGTAAACTGGTGAGTAAATCCCATTATGACATCTCCAATAGTGTCATCTCAGCTGTCTCTTACCAATATTAAATGAGTAAAATCCTATGTGAAGGAGAGAGGAGGTGAGGAGAGATATTGTACTGTCTCTTATGCAAGAGACGACTTAAGCATACAAAGCAACATAAATAGTGAGAGAGTGTGAGGTAAGAAGTTATAGTGAAAATAGAACAAAATGTACTATCTTTAAGTAAGTTGAAAGACTTAGAGATAATCTTAAGAGACAAACTATCGTACATGCCCTTAGCCTCTCTTCCTAAATTTTAATCCTGGTTCGTCACTGTTTATATATATAGCTAGGTAGTTGGACCAAATGCTTTCCATGGATTTCCTCATATCCTTAATTAATGCCTTATTTGCCCTTTTAATATGCACTGTCCCTTACTCACCTATGTAATATGCTACTTATTTGTCGAAACTCAGCATGACAATCGTGTAGTAATAGGAGAATTCATATGCACTTTAGGGAACAAACATGGAGTGTTACATTGGTGGGCCAATTATTAAACTGGACAACAAGAAATGCATTCATCCTTACGTCCATCAACACATGCACCATAGAGGCGAAGGCGGTGCTTAATCTGGGTTGCAATTAAGCACAAACGCGTGACCTCCTCGATCCCTAATTTCCATTGACCTTTCTGCAGTTGGTCCGGACTTCTCCATTCGAGGGGTCCGTGAGCGGCCGAATGTTCCCCATGTTGATCATCGACTGCGCGAAGCTCTGGAAGAAGGCGGCCTGGCTGCTCGCGAACCTGTCGACGATCGGCGCTGTGGTCCCCTGCGCCTGGGGCGCCGACTTGAGCTCCTGGTCGGAGTTGAGGAAGCCGCGGTTCACCTCGAGGTTCGTGTAGTAGTGGTTGTCGAAGGTGTTGGGTGTCGTCGGATCAAGGTCGTTCAGAGACGACCCGTTGCCGTTCCTGGGGCACCTCCTCGACAGGAAAGCACGGTATCCTGAGTTTAGGGTCGGGTCGGGCTGGTTCGTCCCACTGAAGTTGTAGAGCCGGTCCGTCACGAACTGGCATTCTACCCGGCCGAACGTGTGGCCACCTGTGTACGTCGGAGAGTTGATTAGGCCATGCATGCATATGACACACGCCGGCAGATGATAAATTACGAGAACCTTGCCCGTAAGCAAGGCTGGGTAAAGCAGGTGGGCAGAGGAATTACCAAGCACGATCGAGATTGATTACCTGAGAGGGCGACGAGATCAACGCCATCGTTAAGTCCGACGTCTCTGAACTTTTTTTGGAGGGTCGTCAGGTTCTCGTTTGGTGCCGGCAGGTTGGCGGAGCCGTTGAAGTCGGAGGTCTTGCTGTCCAGCCTCCCCAGCAGCACACCCCATTTGGGCCCTCCTGACTGTGCGTGAAAAAAGAAACAAGGGTACAAAAATGGACGAACATTATCAATCTTCGTGCATGTGACCTTGTGTTGGACAAAGAGTAGAGGGGAGCTAACAGTACAAGATTGGTTTCGACGTCGCCTTGTGTTGATGCATGCATGTGACTGAACATATATATATATATATATATATATATATATATATATATATATATATATATATATATATATATATATATATATATATATATATATATATATATATATATATATATATATATATATATATAGGAAAATTACATAAGGCACCAACATCCGATACACGTGTATGATTGATAATTTTTTTGAGTTTGGGTATGAAAATATTTTATACCCTTGATATATTTATGGTAAGTAAGTTTTGAACTCAGTTCAAATTAGTTTGAACTACTTTTGAGTTCAATGCAACTACAGTGAGTACATACCATAAAAATAGTTCAAACTAATTAAACTGAAGTTGAATTTAAATTTTTTCGGAGTTTGACATCTCAAATATACTTTTTTATGGGCATATGAAGATACCCACATCAAACGTTGCGAATCTCAAAGCAAATCAACGGATATTGATATTGGTGCCTAGGCACCATGGTATATAAACACTAACCAGTGTGCAGGTGTAAAAATAAGTGCGCCCCCTAACTGACCATCCAGCCAACCATTCCATAATCCCGCCCCATGCTTAATTATTAGTGTTTGTTAATTATGGTAAAGTTACTATTGACAGTACATCAAGTTATCACCTATAATACATGAAGTTACTTACAGTTATCACTATAAAACTAGCAGTAATTTCACTCATACACGATAGTAACTTTATATAACATCATTTTCGCAGCATCAAAACATATTCAACATGGATCTGTTTTGTTAAGATCGTAGTTTCGAACACAATGGTGAAAACGGATCGTAGATTGGACTTATCGTAAAAGAGTTATTGTATTTTTTAGCTTGTAAACAAATTAAACAATCACAAGTCATGTCCATTTATTCTCTTCTCTCTCCTTCTGCATGCATGCATGCAAGTCAAGTTACTACTTGTTATGAGAAGTTACAACATGTTGTGAGGAAAGTTACCACCGGCTATGTACTGTAAGTGTTTAGCAGTAATTTCACTCGCTACCGATCGTAACTTTATTCAGAAAAGTCATTAACTTTTCGGTGCGCTGGTTATCATCAATTCATGAACTGGTTATTATCAATTCGTGCGTGCAGTCAGCGACCCATACGAATTGTGCGCGCATGCCCTGAATAGCGTTACTATATACGTATGTGTGTGTGTATATATATATGGAGCGTATCTAGTGCAAATGGACTATTTGGTACTAACATGGAAACGCAACTGTGAGTCGTTGGATCTCACAGGGACGGCCTAGATGCAGGTGGGCAGAATGCCCCTCACACATATGCTAGTTTTCAGAAAAACCCCGCCTGTGGCTCTCACTTTCCCTCAACCCCCTCTCTTTTCCGGGCCGCCTCAGTCTCCAGGCTCAATCCGGCCACTCACCTCCCCCTCCCCTCCCCTCCCCAACACTGCCCCCCGGCCTCCTTGGCTTCCCTTGGTGCTGCCCCCTTCGGGCTCCCTGGTGCCGCCCCCTCTGGTCTCCCTTGGCGCCGCCACCCCCAGACTCTCCCAGCGTTGGCAGCACCGCGGCCCAAGCTCCTCCCTCCACCCTACCCCCTTGGAGCCAGATTTAGCCTCCCCGCCGCCTTCAACCATGACCATAGACGCCTTTGACCACGGACACCACAACCACAGCCGCTTTCGACCACGGCCACCACGACCAAGAACACCACGACCATGGCCACCTTCGACTATAGCCACCTTCGACCACGGCCGCTATGACTATAGCCGCCTTCGAGACCACGCCCACATCGAGGAGTGGCGGCCAAGGAGCTCGGGTACCGCTGTCGGTGGGGGATGGTGTCAGGCGCCGGGTCGAAGCCTGGCGGCGACGCTGCAGGGAAGGGGGCGGCGCCGGGGTGCTTGGGGGCGGTGGAGGAGGGGATGGCGGATGGCGATGCGAGTGGGCGGCGGATGGAAAGACTCATGGGGACTAATGCGGCGCATGCAAAAGGGCGTAGAAGGTGGATGGGAAAGCGTAGGTGGGGCGGGAGGATTATGTGTAAAACGGCATTATGTTTTGAGGGATTCCACTTGCATAAATTTGAGGCGTAGAAGGTGGACCCGTTGGCTCTTATTCGTATTTACATGTTTACACTTAATAGTCTATTTGCACTACGTTATTTTTATTATATGTATGTATGTATGTATGTATGTATGTATGTATGTATGTATGTATGTATGTATGTATGTATGTCATGAGCTGAGCAGTGCTCGCTTGTCTAGTCACTAGCTTGTCACTATTTACGGAGAAATAACATTCATACGGAGAATGTTCCCAAGACGGGATGCTCTCCGCGGCCATCCGATCATGATCGAACGGCTACGCACTACTTGCATCGACCTTAGCTAACTAAGTATTCGCAAAGCATGTTCGTAACAGTATACTGTAATGTACCAGCTCGACGGAAATCTCGGCGGCGAGGGCGAGGATGTCGGCGCACGAGACGACGCCGGGGCAGGCGGCCTCCAGCGCGCACTTGACGTTGTCGACCACGTCGAACCCCCGAGCCGAGGCGTTGTTCGGCGGCGAGGTCTTCTCCGACGGCATCCCGGGGACGCTGTCCAGCAGAAGCGAGCCGTCGCAACCCTACTCGATCGATCATGAACCACATTTATTATAAACATCGACGACATGCATATGCAAGGCGGGAAATGCATGTTAAATAGATACCTGGACGAAGCAGTCGTGGAAATGGAGGCGGATGAGGCTGGCGTAGATGCGGATGTCGGACTTGTGCGCCTCAATGAGGACTCGCCGGACGATCTTGTACGCGTCCGGGCACGTGCAGTCGTAGTAGTCCTCGCACAGCTGCGCCGCGCCGCCTTGGAGGCACAAGGCGATGATGAGCACGCCGGCGACGGCGAGCGCCACACGAGGAGAAGAAGCCATCTATATGAGCTCGCTGATCGCTACTGCTTGATACGTGAGGAGCAGACTGATGGAGGAGATCAAAGCACACGCCTAATTTATAGCCAAGTACTGTAGCTCGTTAGTTACTCGTTAACATAGCATGCATGATGCATGGTGTGGTGTGAATATTAGTTCTCAAGTTGCTTTTACATGGATGGATGCAAGGAACATGGATGGGTTGGATCGATGGTCCAAGGTGCCCGGGCGCCCAATCATACTCGATCTGTAGACTACTGTTCAAACGTGGTCTCATCTCTGTCTTTTCACTCCGTGACTTGAGTACGACTAAATGTCTCTGCTAGCACATGCTTGCAAACAACACATGCGACATGAATGTAGTGTGCCTAATATAATATTGATGGGAATAGTGTTGTTAACCTTATCTTAATGTTGTCTTAGACAACGATACTTGTCCAATCCAATTTTTCTTCTTGTTTCTTCCGTCCCTTGGATCACATCACATTTACGACAATGAGATGCTGTTGTGCTCACCTTATCGATATCATATTGTATTAACCAATCCGTAGCTTATATAAGAATTCGAGGGAGAAGGACATGAGTTGTAAAGACGAAACTTCCTTCTGCATACGAAGACGACGACTGTCTGCCATGCATGCTTGTTATAACACTGATTCGGCATGGAATCGAATTACGGCCGTTTATATTAACTTTTCAATTTGGTTTTTGGTATAAGTAGTAACAATTTACAGAAAGAGATATTGGTGTACGATTTTAGCCAATATAAATGACGTCGCTATTGTGTGTACTACAATCGATTAGTAAACTCTGTCTTACAAAACATTCCGTTTAAAAACTAGGTATTGTAAAAAAAGCCATTTACATAAAAAATCAGCTTTTAAAAACCGATACAACCAGAACCTTAAAGCTAGCTAAGCTACATAAGTGTCAACGAGCTAGGTTCCTTATCCCTCCCAACAATGCGTAGCTAGGTTGTTCTGTCAAAAGGATTTGGCAAAGTCAAGTTTTAGTAGGAGGGCATAGAACCAATTTTCAAATAATGTAGTTATGATCGAATGGGCTTCCTGCTAGGTTAATCATATCGTGTACGTACGTCAAGCTAAATACATGACACTTTTATACATGTTGTCCTATAATTAGCTGACACGTTGGGGACCAATCTTGCGTTGGACAGATATGTCCCATCCATGTCTTCCAACGCATAACCTACATATGCTTTCATGCATGGTACATATAGGGTACTCGTCAGAGAGATCAATTACATTTTCGAACTGCATGTAGACACTTCCTTGAAATGAAATTGCTTATATACAGTGTTGACGATCTCGACGACGATTTTGTAGAAATACTAGGGAAACGCTAGAACTCAAGGTCAAGTAAGTAAAAAGATGTCTTTATTATAAGAATAGAGTACAAGGTGCTGCTTAGTTGCAGGGAACACCGAGCATGATTTACGTCTCGCTTATTTCTGTTTGAGTTTCTGATTTATTTTTTACTATTTATAAATTTTATCTTTTTCTGTACTTCTGGCTTTTTTGATCTTTTTTGCTAGTTCTTTTTCTCCCGTATTCGTTTACGTTATCCGTGATGAGCTAACACATTTTTTCTATTTTTAATTTTTTTAAATTTAATTACGTCAAATAAATCACTTTCAACTCAGTGTAATTTCAACCAACTAGAATGCAATTTTAGCTATAAATCACTATTTTTCAACCCAATCGAACGAGGCCTTAATTGTCACTGACCTATCATGCTATCTAACCGGTCCTTATATACTTACCGAAGAGCTGCACTCGGTGATGTCGGACGAGACGTCTTCTTGCTTCGAAGGTCGACGCACGTGATAGCGGTTCTTGTCAGCTAGTCACCTCTTGGCTCTTGCCGACGTGGAAGAAACGAATTCGTATGTGACAAATAAGAAATAATTGCAGCCATAGCTAGCTGGCGTCGTTGGCGTATATATCATCGATCCGTCTCGTCTCTTTGCTCTCCGGCACATAATTACGACAAGAGCTATGGACCGGTCGTATGCATGCATGTGTACGTAGGGCAGTGCATGTATTATATGAGTACTGCAATGGAGTTTTTTTTTGGCTAATATAGCATTACTGCGAGCGGTAATTAGAGAAGTAGCGCTCGCGACGAATACACCGTATATTAAAGATGGGGAACTCTCCGGCAGGGGAAGCGTTTCACGTCAGCGTTTATACGAAAAATCTCCTGCGTTTTGCGAAATCGCGTAGAGTTCCTCTGTTCTCGCGAACAGGTCCCTGCCAGGTTTTTTCCGGAAAGCACCCTCCACTTCACTGATAGCACCCCGCAGTTTCCAAAATTACGTATAGGTCCTTGTTTAGTTACGTACATGTCCTTGCAGGTCCTCGGTTTTTTGCGAAAAAGCCCTTTGGTTTTTCCGAAATTACGTATGCATCCTCGATTTTTTTAAGAAACTCCCCACGAATTATCGTCTCTTTTACTTTGGTCTACACGGTAGCTAGCGCGGCGTCACGCCGCGCTTACGCAGCTAGTAATTTGTATATTTGGCACGAACTCCACACAGCCACGGCACGGAGACACCTAGTGACCAATAAGCACTCTTGTCGCACGCTGCGCCCTCTGGGTGTGGGTTGACTGAGGGGCTCCGCCTGGTCTGACGATGTCGGGCGGCTTCGCGGTCCTGTAGTG
Source organism: Dendrocalamus latiflorus (assembly GCA_017311315.1). Classification (NCBI taxonomy): domain Eukaryota; kingdom Viridiplantae; phylum Streptophyta; class Magnoliopsida; order Poales; family Poaceae; genus Dendrocalamus; species Dendrocalamus latiflorus. Next base: position 26,805,384 of record CM029670.1, on the reverse strand, counting down.
CGCCTTAATGGCAGCGAGAATCGTACCGACCCCTGGATTGTTAGGAACAGGCCGCTGCCACCGTATGCGCTGTCCCAACGGGAGGGTACACACGGCGGGCCACGATTGGCGCGTCGTGGGTGTCAGCAGTAGCACGGCCGCGGCCGCTCGCCCCTTCCCTAGAGGGGCGGGACGGTGGCGGGATGCTACCAGTGCATCGTGTGCTGTTGGCCCGCCGGCGGTCGCGTTCCTTGGTCACAGGGATCCGAACCGTCGGACACTCGCTGGTTGCATTCCCGTCAATTGGAATGCTGCCGGTCACACTTTCCTTCGGATCAGGGCGCAGCGGGTATATATGCGTCGTCTTCCTGCGCCGTCTTGCAGAGTGTTGTGGCCGGGTACGGCTGAAATGACCTTGGTCTCAAAGATAGGCTTCCTCTGTTCATCTGCATTCTTTGAAAGGACTGTTCTGTAGCATGGTTAGCGCTGATGGATGCGATCATAGAATGTTGTGAATAGAAGGATGCCTATCTTTGAGTTTTGGAGGAACTTATATTTGACCCAGTGATTGCGTTGTTCTGCCGCATGCGGTTACCTTCACACAAGTAGGCCTACTTTTGTTCATCTGCGTTTGATGATTGCGTGTGCTGACGCTAATATCAGCGAGTGTTGACAAACAAAAGGCGGCCTATTTCTGAGAACACGTCCGAGCTTGCTGCGGATCAGCAATCGAGCTCCCCGGTTATGGGGGGCGCAGGGGAGTTGCTACCCGAACCTCGAGGCGAGGTGGCCATCGGTGCTGCTGCTTGGCTTGGTCAGAGCCCACCCCAGAGTCTTTGCACGTATTTGGGGCTAGACGGCCAGGCGGTGCGTGGGTGGCGCTGTAGGTTAGACCGGCGCCTGCTTGTCTCCGCATTCGGCCCGCCCTTTGTCATGGGGCCGAGTTGGAGGCCCGGCTGGGCCCCAAAGCATAGGCAAAGGAGGCGGCGGCCCGTCTTGGGCCGTCAGAACTGAGATGGTCTGCGGGCTTGCCGCACGGGTCGATGGCGACGTAGCGAAGTGCCCCCTCGCGGGGCGGGGCCGGAGTAGAAGCCGTGGTCTGTTTGCTAAAGCAGAGACTTCGATGTAGCTGCTGTCGAAGTTGGGCCTTGTCTAGCCGTTACTGCATCGACGGCCCCGAAAACCGTGCTGACACGTGTCGGGAGGTGCGCCACGTCCCGCAACCTATATTTATTCCTGATGGTGCGGACGCGTGGCGGGATGCTATTGGCGCGTCGTGCGCTGGCAGGCCGGTGCAAAACTGCGGTCGTGCGCGACGCTCGTGGGCGGCTGTGGCGCTTCGGCTTCGGTCGTGGGGAGGTGAGCGGTTCGTCTCCCGTCTGTTACGCTCACCGTCGGTGCGGGAGACGATGGGGCTTTAAATAGCCCCTATGGCACCGCGTCTGCATTTCCTCCGCACGCCTTTTGGTCCCTCTTCTCGACCCCTGTTCTTCTTGCCTCCCCTACTGCCGCACTGCCTCTCGCCGCCGTTTAGGTCCCAGATAGCGATGGCGCCCGGCGGAGAACTCGTCCAGGCAATCGGTGACAACACCGTCTCCCGGCGGTCGGCGCCGCTGGAGGTGGAGTACACGCTCGAGAGGCGTAGTTCAACGGCGGCGGACAAATGGTGGGTGGCGACGGAGAAGGAGGGCCCGTGTTCTAGCGTCTTGGGCCCCACTCTCGCGACGGAGGAGACAATCCGTACACTGCTGCGCGAGGGGAAGCTATCGGACCGCTGGGAGGTACGGTTGCCCGCCTATGACGAGACGGAACCGCGACCCGAGGAGTCGGAGGTGGTCGTTTTCGTCGCCTACTTCGATGCCGGGCTTCGCATCCTAGCCGCCATGATTGTTGGCGATGTGCTGTGGACCTTCGGGCTAGAGCTGGTGCAGCTGACTCTGAATGCGCTGGCCCGCCTTGCTGTGTACAACTGGGCCTTGCGCGATGCCAGCCGAAGGGACAAAAAGACGGGTCGTTCTCCAACTTCGGCAGCGTCAACTTCGTCCTGCGATCATTGTGCGGGAAGATCTTCCCCGCCAACTGGATGAGACGGTGATTTTACCACCGGGTGGCGAGCAGTAGTGGCCTCGAGTGATCGGGCCAGCCAATGGCATTCAACACCATGCCTGGCATGCCGATCACCGCCCGCTTCAACATGCGCGACCTTGTCGAGGAGTTCGTTATGTACGGCGTGGCACCGCTCGCCCACGACTGGCACATCGCTGCCGGGAAACTTCGGGCCGACAATGTCCGCCCGTCCGTGTCTTCGCTACCAGCGCCCTCCGGCCTTCGTAAGTCTCGGCCATGTCTTGTTTGCCGTTTCTGGCTGTTGTGCCGTGTTTAACCTTGCCTCTTGTCACGTACAGGAGTTCGCCTAGAGGACGTGGAATGCGCGGTGAGCGTGTTCCTTCGGCCATATACGGCCAGGGAGCACGACCTGCGCACAGCTGCAACCGCGGAGGCGGAGCTGGGGCAGATAAACCGCATGTGCGAGGCCCTGGGCATTCACGTGCCGGAGCGCACCCCTTCGGCCCCGAGCCAGCCTTGACATCGGGATGACGGTGCCAAAGGGAAAAAGGTGCCGTCTCGCGGGAAGGCTCGGGCTTCTGCGGCTGCGCCCGGAACGGTGGCTTCGTCGCTCCCGCCGACGCTGCAGACGCTGAGTCCGATTCAACGAAGTATGCCGATTCGGACCTGGAGACGGGCGCGGACGACAAAGGTGAGGGGTCTACAATGTCGGAGCTGCCCTTCATGGGGGTTAGTAGAACGGAGCTTCCGCCCACGCTGGTTGCCGAGGCGGAGCTGCCCCCCGCGAAGGTTACTAGAGTGGGGCCCCCGCCCGCGAGCGTTGCTGCTGTGGAGCACCCTCCTGCAGCAGTTGCTGATGCGGGGGTCCTTGCCTTCTTCTCCCAAGGCGAAGTAGCCACGCCTACGATCCCCTCCTCACCGGACTTCGAGGGGGTTCACCGTGGCGGCCAGTGTTGGGAGCTTGTGGGACTCCGACGCCAAAGCCCCTAGGTCCAGTATCCCCCCGACCCCTTCCCGGGCCGTGGCGGCCGGGCACAGGAGATGCTAGTGTTGGACCTCGACACAGAGAATCTCCGGCCCCCAGGGCCGACGTCATCCGAGGGCGCTAGCGTCCCTGTTATTCCGTCCGAGGCTGGGGGAACGCACCGGCGAAGTCCACCAGCTGCCACCGAGGGTAGACTATCTTTGACGTAGCTTGGTATAGCTTTGCATTGCTCTCAGAGGACTCTAACCGGTATACCTCCTTTCAGTGGCACTCATCCCGGAGGACGGGCGATCTTCGGGGCGCGGGGACGTTCCTTTGAGAGGGGTGTCCGACGCTCCCGAAACTGCCGTCGCGGACGCCGCGTGCTCGAGCTTAGCGGACTTCACCCCTCAACCGGAGGTGCTAGGAGCATGGCACGGGGTCGCGAATGACGCCGCCGCAAGTATTGATCAGCAGGCGCTGCTAACCTACGAGGCGGAGCGCCTTAGAGACGCACTGGAGGTGTCTGGAGTGAGAGTAAGTATCTGACCTTGTAACTATATGTGGCCTTTAGACGTTTGCTCACCATTTTATCGTACAGACCCTCTTCCTGGCCCAGGCATTGCAAGCGGCTCACGCCCGTGAGCAGGGGGCGCAAGAGTTGCGGTTGCGGACCGCCGAAGAGGCTCTGCACGCGGCCGAGGAGTTGCACTCCGCCAAGGACGACCGCATCCGCCGCTTAGAAGTGGAGAGCGCAGAGGCAATGTCGTACGCCGAAGAGCTCGTGGCGGCGGCGCGATTGTCGGCCACGGAGGTGGCGCGACGAGATGTCGCGGCGGAGCGGGATGGCCTACTTCAGCAAATCGCTGCGCTGGAGAAAGAGAAAAGCCATCTCACCGCGTCCCTTAGGGAACGGGACCAGACTTTGGGCGATGCCTCGGTGACTGCATGGGATGCCATGCTGGCTTTGGAGGGCACCCTGGAGGATCTTGTCGCCGAAGTGCCGCCCCGCTCCTTCGGGCCCGAAGAGCTGTTGCGGACGCTTCGTCGGATCGGGGATGTGGCCAACCTTGCACGCAGCGCTGCGACGTCCTTCGGCAGCCATTGCTCTTACGTGACGTCATGTCTGGTGTGCGCGCTCCTGCGGCACTAGGGCTGCCAGCACGTCAACAGGCTAACCGACCCCCAACTGGAGATGCCGGCCGGGGCCGGAGTAATATCCGGCGCCGTGCGCACCGTTCGCCGCGCTGTTCGGGTCTTCCACAAGAGGATTTGGGAGTACATCGGGGAGGCCGCAGCAAAGGTCGAGTTACGGCGGACCATGCGTAATGACTGGAACCTCGGCCGGTGGCTGGATGAAGTCCCGCGGCGCGACGAAGCTGGCATCGAGGCTTCGGGGGGCGACGCGAACCCACAGGTGTGACGCCGGGGTTCTCGTGTGTTGGCATGCGTTGTAATACACGTGCCATTTTCTTATGAATAAAGTAGAAGTTGCCCCCATGTTCTGACCAGCGTGTGCCTGTGTCCCGAGCAGCTACCCGACAGAGACCGGCTGCTAGTTTCTGACCTTGTGACCCGACGGTATCTTCGGCGCTAGCGGAGAGCCGTAGAGTCGCTGGATTTCTGGGCAGCCCGGGGTTCTTCAGGTGAGGATTTGGCGCGGACGCGCGTTAAGGAGGAGCCTGCCGAATAGCGGCTGCGAGCACCCTAGGATGCTTGTATACTTTTGCTGCACTCTATTTGTAAACATCCTCCGATGAATACCGAAGAAGTGGTTTTGGTTGAAACGTGTCGCCTGCATCCCCGTCATCTCTTGCGACCGCGCTGTCCCTCAGATGACACGCAAGGTTATACTTCGCGCTTACCTGTACGCTAGGTAGACTCTCGCGTGCTCCGTACCATTTCGAGGTGGTGTGAGTGAAGCTGGCGCCTAATTGAAGTAGACGCGTGAGTGTTCCGTCCCCCGTCCCTGGAGATGGTGGCAGCGGAGCTGGCGCCTAATCAAAGTAGATGCGCGAGCGCTCCATCCCCTACCTCTTGAAGGGGTGGCAGCGGAGCTGGCGCCCAGTTGAAATAGACGCGCGAGCGCTCCGTCCCCTACCTTTCGATGGGGTGGCAGCAGAGCTGGCACCCAGTCGAAGTAGACGCACGAGCGCTCTGTTTTCTACCTTTCGACGGGGTGGCAGTGGAGCTAGCGCCTAGTCGAAGTAAACGCGTGAGCGCTCCATCCCCTACCTCTCGAAGGGGTGGCAGCGGAGCTGGCGCCTAGTCGAAGTAGACGCGCGTGCGCTCCGTCCCCTACCTCTTGAAGGGGTGGCAGTGGAGCTGGCGCCTAGTCAAAGTAGACGAGCGAGCACTCCGTTTTCTACCTTTCGACGGGGTGGAAGCGGAGCTGGCGCCTAGTCGTAATAGATGCGCGTGCGCTCCGTCCCCTACCTCTTGAAGGGGTGGCAGCGGAGCTGGCGCCTAGTCAGAGTAGACGTGCGAGCGCCCCGTCCCCTACCTCTTGAAGGGGTGGCAGCAGAGCTGGCGCCTAGTCGAAGTAGACGCGCGAGCGCTCCATCCCCTACCTCTTGCAGGGATGGCAGCGGAGCTGGCGCCTAGTCGAAGTAGACGCGCGTGCGCTCCGTCCCCTACCTCTTGAAGGGGTGGCAGCGGAGCTGTCGCCTGGTCGAGGTAGACGCACATGAGGACAATGGCTATGCGCCTAGCTTGTGCTCCATAGGGTGCGTGTGGGGGCAGGTCCCTCCTGGGCCTTACCAATACCCCGTGGAATGCGCGCAGAGGCGTGTTTCTAGGGCATTGGGTGTCCACTTTGTGGGATGCACGCGGAGGCAAGCCTCTGCTGCATCTTCTGCTCGCCTCACGGGGTGCGTGCGGAGGCAAGCCTCTGGTGCGCCTTGTTTATACTCCGTAGAGTGTGCACGGAGGTAAGCCTTGACGCTGCGTCTTATTTATACTCCGTAGAGTGCGCACGGAGGTAAGCCTCGACGCTGCGTCTTATTTATACTCCATAGAGTGCGTGCGGAGGCGGACCTCGACGCTACGTCTTATTTATACTCCGTAGAGTGCGCACGGAGGTATGCCTAGACGCTGCATCTTTTTTATACTCCATAGAGTGCGCACGAAGGTATGCCTCGACGCTGCGTCTTTTTTATACTCAGTAGAGTGCGTGCGGAGGCGGATCTGACGCTACGTCTTATTTATACTCTGTAGAGTGCGTGCGGAGGCGGATCTCGACGCTACACCTTATTTATACTCCGTAGAGTGCACACGGAGGTAAGCCTCGACACTGCGTCTTTTGTATACTCCGTATAGTGCGTGCGGAAGCGAACCTTGACGCTACATCTTATTTATACTCCGTAGAGTGCGCACGGAGGTAAGCCTTGACGTTGCGTTTTATTTATACTCTGTAGAGTGCGTGCGGAGGCGGACTTCGACGCTACGTCTTATTTATACTCCGTAGAGTGCGCGCGGAGGTAAGCCTCGACGCCGCGTCTTATTTATACTCCGTAGAGTGTGTGCGGAGGCGGACCTCGATGCTACACCTTATTTATACTCTGTAGAGTGTGCACGGAGGTAAGCCCCGACGCTGCGTGTTATTTATACTCTGTAGAGTGTGTGCGGAGGCGGACCTCGACGCTACGTCTTATTTATACTCCGTAGAGTGCGCGCGGAGGTAAGCATCGACGCTGCGCCTTATTTATGTTCTGTAGAGTGAGTGCGGAGGCGGACCTCGACGCTACGTCTTATTTATACTCCGTAGTGCGCGCGGAGGTAAGCCTCGACGCTGTGTCTTATTTATGCTCCGTAGAGTGCGTGCAGAGACGGACCTCGACGCTATGTCTTATTTATACTCCGTAGAGTGCGCACGGAAGTATGCCTCGACGCTGCGTCTTTTTTATACTCCGCAAAGTGCGCACGGAGGTGTCCCCCCCACGCATCTTTGTTTATACTCATACCCGTGTTTTTGTTCATGGAGAGTGCGCGCACGAACGTGTGTCTTTGTTTATACTCATACCCACGTTTTTGTTCACAGAGAGTGCACGTGCGAACGCGTGTCTTTGTTTATACTCATACCCGCGTTTTTGTTCACGGAGAGTGCACGCGCGAACGCGTGTCTTTGTTTATACTCATACCCGCATTTTTGTTCACGTAGTATGCGTGCGTGAACGCGTGTCTTTGTTTATACTCATACCCGTATTTTTGTTCACGGAGAGCGCGCGTGAAAGCGTGTCTTTGTGGGAAACAAGACAAGTTTTGCAAACGGTGAACTTTGTTGAAATCCCGTTTGCGCGGGTGAGCGATTACAAAAGACGAGGTACTGACCACTGATCACTCGAGGGCGGGAACGACCGTGATTGTCGTTGCCTAGGCGACAAGGCGGTGCACGATAGGAGCCTCTGTTGCTGGGGCAACCCGCGTGGGGGCCTGGCGAGGTGCTTCTCGAAGCTGCCGAGGACCCTCGCGCTTGTATGCATGTCCTAGGTGTTCCGTTGGACGTCGTGGTGCGGACCTCTGGTGCCGAGCTCTATGCACCGAGCCATATCATGGTCGCCGTGGACGGTGATGATGGCCTGCGGTCCGGGGAGCTTCATATATAAGAAGCCGTGGTGTGGGGCTGCCCTGAAAGAGTTTAGGGTTGGCCGCCCCAATATGGCGTTGTAAGGGTACGAGATATCGACGACGTCGAAGGTGACATCCTCGCTCCTCACATTGTCATCTCGGCCAAAGGAGACCTGCAGGCATATTTGGCCCAGCGCCCGTAGGGGCTGACCGCCGAAGCCCTGCAGTGGGATTCCCGAGGGGCCCTTCCGACTTCGGGGAATCCCCATCTGGTCAAAGGCTGCTGCGAACAAGATGTTCGCAGAGCTTCCTCCATCAATCAGGACGAGCCTTACGTCGCATCCTGCGATGACGACCTGGACGACCAGGGGGTCTTGGTGGGGGAACTCCACACCCTCGGCATCGGTGGGCGTGAAGGTGATTTCATGCTGCGCCCAGTCCGGCGATGCCTGTGTCGGGTATGCCGCCACGTGGTGTAGCATCCTCGCATAGGCCTTCCACTGCCGCGCCAAGCCGAACTCCAGCGAGGAGCCCCTAGAGATGACGTTTATGACCCTACGCTGGGCTCCCTTCGAGGCTTGTAGCTGCAGGAGGCCCTCTCGAGGTTGCTGTATGTGAGCCTGAATCCACAGGGAGCCTTCCTGAGGCTGCATCCCTTAATACTGGATCCGCATGGGGCCTTCCAGGGGCTGCTGGACGTGGGCCACGACAGGCGGGCGCGCCTCAAGGTTTTTGTCCCTGGCGACGCTTTGCCGAAGTGCTGCAATGGTGGTGCACGCACGCGTATCGTGGCTGCCACGACCATGGAGCTGCTTGATCGTGCAAAAATAGCACACCCGCAAGTGCACGGGTTGCCACTGAAATAGCGGCGAGTGTCGTGTTCTCCACAGGGACTAGACTAAGGCTACCGGTGCTCAGCTAAAGCTAGGTCAATCAAAACGGGGGAGAAAACTAAACTAAAACAGCTAAAACGACCAAACTATCAAACAACGACAAAACGAACGACCGTATGAATGGACGTCGTACGACCGAACGAACTAAACGACGGCTAACTACACAAATGACGCACGAACGACGACACAAACGACTATGCGAACGAACACAACTACCGACCGATGACCTAAATAACTATCGACCACAAGAAAGAAAGAGGTAGAGAGTCGAGAAGCAAAGAAGGAGTTGAGAAAGAACGGGGGAGAATACGGTCGAAGGCTAACTAGACAACGACGGCACACGGCAAACACAGCTACGAACGCTCACACGACTTAACGATCGAACGACCGCTGAGAGAAGCAAAGGGGGAGGTCGAGAAGCACAAGGGAAGATCTAGAAGCACTAGACGGGTTGAGACAGCAAGGGGGAGAAAACGATCGCCGACTCGCTAAATCGCGCAACACAAGCACACACATAAACTGGACATTGACAGCTGCACAAACACACTACTGACACTAGAACACATAACAAATTAAAACATAATTACAATAACATCTCAAAGCATATGCATACATAACAGTGCATAATTCACAATAACAGAACAGGGCACTATATAATATCCACTGATCTCATGCATTACAGATCTCTGAACAAAATCCTCAATGCACCATCACAGTGAGACATCAACAAAATTCACATTCCTAGATAAGCATTCACAGCGCATTCCAGATCAAACATCTCAAAATCAAAGTGCACAATTAACAATTACTTGATAACAGTAATAATGAGCAGCAAAAAAGATAAAGGGAGAAGAATTTGGGATGAACCGAAGAGTAGAGCAGAGGAAGCAGAGCAGAGGAGGAGGCCGTCGGTGAAGTGAGCCAAGGAAGGAGGGTCGGTGATGCCGTGAAGAAGTTGCAGTCGGTGAAGGAGCTGCCAGCGTCGGTGGTGGAGAAGAAAGAGTGGTTGCCGACGGGGGTGTAGGCGGAGACAGGCGTCAGAAGTCGTCAGAGCTAATGTCGGTGGAGTCGCCGGTGGAAGACGGTGGTCGGAGAAGACTCGGTCTCGGTGCCGCGCCGATCTGGAGGGGGGAGATGAGGACGGCGGCGCCGAGGCGGATCTGGAGGAGGAGCGGCGGTAGAGCAAGGCGGCCGAGGTGGCGCGGAGGTGGAGGAGCGGCGGAGATGGCGGCGGTGAGGGGAGAAGAAAAGAGGAGCGGCGGTGAGGTAGAGGAAGGTGGAGTAGAGTGGGCGGCGCGGTGGAGGAGAAGGAGCGACGACCGGAGAAGGAGAAAAGAGGAGGCGCGGATGGGGAGAAGCGCGGGCGCACCGGAGAAGGTGGTGGCGGGTGGAGAAGGGAAGGCGCGGTGGAGGTTGATGGGTGAGAAGGCGGGCGGCCGCCGGCGAGATGGAGACGAAGAAGGAGGTGCGGAGGAAGAGGTGGTGCGGTGGAGGATGGAGACGCGGCGGGCGCGTCGACGAGCTGCGGCCCGGCGCTCGCCGGCGGCCGGAGTGGAGGAGAAGAATCAGGGGAGGAAGCAAACGGGGGCAGAGGTAGAAGGAAACCGGGCTCAGGGCCCAATTTCTGCGGCAGCTAGGCTTTTGAGCCGCATGGGGATTTCGGCAATTTGTGGTTTGGCCCTCCAGATTTTCAGAATTTGCGATCAGGTCCTTGTCCATTGTAGTGTCTTCTGATTTAGACCTCCGGAGCTCCGATTTCCTTGCGGATAGATCCTACGCATCCATGACGACACGTACAACTGTTCGGAGCAGCCCCAAAATGCCAATTTTGTCGTTTATGCGCCTTAATCGCGCCGGCCTGCAGAAAAATATAAAAAATGTAACATGGTCCATTTTGAGCAATTAAATATGGGAAAGTATGTAAATGATGATAAATGGTCTTAAAATGTGAAGAATATGAGGGTAAAATGATGATTAAATATATGCAAATATGACGCATGTCAGGAGCTCGCACCACTGCCCGTGGTGCTGGTCGTCGTACTCTACGGGGGCTTTATCGTCGCGGCCTCGACCGCGCCCCCGGCCCCGGCGTCCTGTGCCGCCGCGGCCAGCGGAGGTGTTATCTTCGGAGCCACCCTCGATGTCGAAGACATAACAACCTCTTCGAGACTTCTGCTGGCCGCGTTTGGACTTGTCGCCCGACGAGTCCTTGTGGTGGGCGTCCTTGCGCTTGAAGGCATCCTTCGCTGGCTCCTGCTTGCGCTTACCTTTCGAGGAGCCTTCCCTCGGTGAGCCTTCGTTCTTCGTCGCGCCCTTCGCCTGATTAGTATCGGAGTCATCGCCCTGTCACCGCCGCGCGTCCTCCTCCGCTCTGGCGTACTCTTCCATCTTGTTGAAGAGTTTCGCCATCGTCTTGATTGGTTTCCGCGTGTTGTATTCGGCCAGCGGCCTCGGGCAAAGACCCTGTACTGCTGCATTGATGATGGTTGTCTCATTGACATCTTTGACCTGGCAGCGTACCTTCGTGAAGCGCTTGAAGTGGTCCCGAAGCTTCTCCGAGGGTATTTGTTTGACCGCGAAGAGCTGATTCGCGTCGACGCACTCGACATAGTTTCCTTGGAAGTTGTTATAGAGCCGGTCGCAGATCTGCTCCCACGCGTAGATGGAGTTTGGTTCGATGGTGAAAAACCAAGAGAGCGCCACTCCCTGTAACGCGAGGGGAGCCCCTTTGCCTTCGTGGTGTCGTCTCCGCCGGCAGCTTCGATGGCGGTCTCATACACACGCACGAACTCCCGTGGGTCCGAGTTACCTTTGTACGGCTTAATGGCGCTTGGGAACTTGAAGTCCTCCGGCCATGCCGCCTGCTGTAGGCCTGCTGAGAGTGGGGACTCTGGATCCACGCGTCGCAGCGGGACGCGGCTGGATGTGGGGGCATCGCGACTATTTGCCCGCTCCGTCGTGGGCTCCGACGTGGCCACCGGCGGGGTTTGCTGACTTCGAGCCTCTTGCATATCCCTCATGGCCCGCACAGATCCGCTACCTCCAGCTGGAACGCGCTGAGGGCCGCCAGCAGGGCGTTCTCCATCGTAGGTGTGGCCGGGGCAACCGCTGCACCTAGTTGCACAGCCGGAACAGCGGCGACCACGGCTTGCGCTCCTGTTGCGCCGGCGTGATGAACTTGAGGGCAAACTAAGCGACAGCGAGCTGTACTCCGACTCCGATGAGGTATCCCCCACCTACGACCAGCTTAATGATGCTTTTCTTAAGCTAGATAGATTCCATGCTAGATCTAGAGCTAGGTGTAGCGAGTTGGAGAAGGAAGTAGAGAGCTTGTCACGGGAGCTTACTTCACTTAGATCTGCTCCCTCCCATGACGATTGTGATATATGTACTGCTTTGCTGGATGACATGGAGAAGCTAAGGACCTTGCATGATAGTGTGTCCTCCGAGCTTGACATGATTAAGGTGAAGAACATTAGTCTTCTTGCTGAGCTTGAAATGAGTAGGGTAGTTCCTGTTTCATCTACTACTGTTGAGACTAGTGCATGCACCTCATGTGAGGATAAGGACAACGCATTTAGAGGTCTTTATACTATGCTTCTCGATCTACCCGAGACCTGTGAAAATTGCAATAATTTGAAGATGAATCTAAAACGGGCAGATCATAAAATTGCTGAATTACAAGCTTTTCTTCTTGAGCCTATTGCTTCTTGTGTGAATTGTCCTAAGCTTACTGCTGAGCTTGAAGCTGTCTCCAAACAGTTTCAAGAATTGGTTGATGACAACAATAGATTGGCTCAAAATGCTTCTAAGGACCCTGTTAGCTCACCATGCATTAATTGTAACAAACTAAAATCTGACTTGATTGCATTGGATGAAAAATGTGTGAAGCTAACTAAGGACCTACTAGAGAAGCCACCTTCTGCTTGTAATGTGTGTGCTGTTGAGGGGGAGAAGCCCAAGGGTTTGGTACAGATGCTTAGCGACGTGAACCAACTGGCTAGTAGTAGGACTGTCCCTTCAGAGTCGGCTGTGCGTGCACAAGCCATTCTTTCCTCTACTGTTGGTTCTTCTTCTGCTCCCTTACCCTCTGTTGTTCCCTCTTCTCCCTACTCTTCTTGCACCTCTCTCTTTTGGGAGTGTCAGTATCTTATGAACACTCTCGAGAGATTTGTAGGAGGCAAGAAGAAGCTTAATCTTATTCTAGACCAATCCAAGATTTGCAGATTTAATCAGGGTCTAGGATAAGATTTCTATGAGGACATGAGGAAGCATCCACCTGCCGTGCTTAGACCCATAGCACCAGGTGTGATCGAGACTGAGCCCAGGACCGAGAAAGTCCAATTTAAGTCAGCGGGCTTTGTCCAAGGGATTTCTGACAGCAAGGTCAGTCCACCTACTGCTTTGGCCTCTCAGAAGGCGAAGCCTCACCGTGTTACTTCTACTTCTCAGAAGGTGAAGTACCACTGCACCTTCTGTCAGAAGGATGGACATCTGATCGATCGATGCTTCAGGCGCCAAGATCGCGCGTAGAGACCGTGTTGAGTCTCTTAGGCGTATTCAGGGTCAGCCCCAGACCTTGAGTGCACCTAAGACCAACACGAGGTCTAGGCTTGCTTCTATTGATGGGTTTGGGCAGCATCGAGGACTTGGTTTTTCCAAGTTTTCTGGTTTTCGTCCTCATGCTCCCTTTGGTTGTGACTTCCGCCGTTCTGAGGGTAGATCTTGTTTTCCCCATCGAGATGGCTACCCGCGGCGTGATCAGCATGTTGCCGGTGCTTTGACTCGCTCGCCTGTAGCAGTCAGAACCAGCAACAGGTTTTGGTCTACACGTAGACCTTCTGGCTTGTTGAGTGACAGAGAGCGTAGGGTAGATAGAGGTCACTCGTATGTGGCTACTTCTTCTACTCGACGTGTTACTCAGTATTGGGTGCCAAAATCACTCTTGATTTACCCTAGTACTGAGACCTTACTCTCTGTTTGACTCAGGTTCGCTGCGCAGGGAAGGGAAAGGTTTGGCTCGTAGACTCCGAGTATTCACGACACATGACCAGAGACTCCCGTTGGTTTTCTTCCCTTTCCCGTGCTCCAGGTGATGAGACAATCACCTTTGGAGATGCTTCATCTAGGCGCGTCATCGCCAAAGGTACAGTGCGCGTCAATGAGTCTTTCATTCTGAAAGATATTGCCTTGGTTAGTAAGTTGCAGTATAATTTGCTTTCTGTTTCTCAACTTACCGATGACGGCTTTGAGGTGAGCTTTAAGAAAAACAATTGCAAAATTCTTGATTCTTCGGGTAGTCTGGTTTGCGGGATTTCTCGTTTTGGGAGGATCTTTCGTGCTGATTTTTCTGAGTCTTCTGGTGATCCTCTCCGGTGTTTAGTTGCTTCGGAGTCCGTGATCTTTCTTTCTGGCATAGGAGACTTGGTCATATTGGATTTGACCATTTGACCCGAGTTAGCGGCCACGACCTCATTCGTGGTTTGCCGAAACTCAAGATGGTCAAAGATCTAGTTTGTGCTCCTTGCCAGCACGGCAAGATGGTCGCCGCTTCCCATCCTCCGGTCACAGTCACTATGACCGATGCACCAGGACAGCTGCTCCATATGGATACAGTTGGACCAGCTCGAGTGCAGTCAGTAAGAGGGAAGTGGTATGTCCTTGTCGTGGTCGATGCCTTCTCGAGGTACTCTTGGGTGTTTTTCTTAGCCTCGAAGGATGAGACGTTTACACATTTTCGAGGTATGTTCAGTAGGCTTTCTGTTGAGCTTCCGGGTGCCTTACGAGCAATCTGTAGTGACAAGGGCACGGAGTTCAAGAATTCCTACTTCAAGAGATTCTGTGATGAGACAGGTGTAGAGCACCAGTTCTCTTCTCCGCACGTCCCACAGCAAAATAGCGTCGTGGAGAGGAAGAACCGTACCTTGGTCGAGATGGCCAGGACGATGCTTGATGAGTACTCTACACCGCGGAAGTTTTGGGCTGAGGCTATAGCCACCGCGTGCCATGTTTCGAACAGAGTTTTTCTTCGGGCTCACTTGCACCGCACTTCTTATGAGTTGAGATATGGGCGAAAGCCCAGTGTATCTCATTTTCGTGTGTTTGGTTGCAAGTGTTTTATCTTGAAGTCTGTGAACCTAGATAAGTTCGAGTCATGTTCGTGTGATGGGATCTTTCTGGGTTACTCGACTTCTTCACGGGCTTATCGGGTTTGGAATTGCGAGTCTAGTAAGATGGTAGAGACCTGTGAGGTTACCTTTGACGAGGCCAGTCCGGGGACTAGGCCCAACATCTCAGGTTCTTTAGAGCAGTCCGAGCCCATCTTTGTGGATGATGAGGACGATGGAGATGAGGGTTGTCTACCTGATCCAGTCCCTCATCCTCCCCTTGAGGTGCCTTCTTCCACCGCACCTCGAGGTGATCAGCCCATGCCTTCTGCTTCTTTTGGAGCTAGTGGCTCTGTTCCTACCTCGTCAGCTCATGTGGTAGAGGCCACTTCTTCATCTCATCCTAGACCTCCTAGACATATCCAAAAAGATCATCCTTCTGAGCAGATTATTGGAGACCTGTTTGAGCGAGTCACTCATTCAAAATATGGCATGTCTCAATCCTGTCTCTATTCTGCCTTTGTTGCCTCCTTTGAGCCCAAGGACGTTTGTCATGCCCTTGCAGACAAGTCTTGGGTCAATGCCATGCATGAGGAGTTGGAAAATTTCGAAAGAAACAAGGTCTGGTCGCTTGTTGAGCCCCCACGAGGTCACAATGTCATTGGGACTAAATGGGTGTTCAAGAACAAGTAGAGTGAGGATGATGTGGTTATTCGAAACAAGGCTAGACTGGTAGCTCAGGGGTTCTCCCAGGTTGAGGGTCTAGATTTCGAGGAGACCTTTGCCCCTGTAGCTAGACTTGAGGCCATTAAAATCCTGCTTGCCTTCGCAGCTTCTAAGGGTTTCAAGCTTTACCAGATGGATGTCAAGAGTGCCTTCCTCAATGGCTTTATTGAGGAAGAAGTCTATGTAAGATAGCCTCCAGGTTTTGAAAACCCTAAATACCCAAACCATATCTTCAAGCTTTCCAAAGTATTGTATGGACTTAAGCAGGCCCCCAGAGATTGGTATGAGAGGCTTAAGTCCTACTTATTGAGTCATGGTTTTGTGATGGGTAAAGTAGACAAGACCTTGTTCATCCGCCAGCATGGCACTGATCTTCTGCTCGTCCAGATTTATGTGGATGACATCATCTTTGGCGGCTCCTCGCATGCTCTCGTTTCCCAGTTTTTCGATGCCATGAGCTCGGAGTTTGAGATGAGCATGATGGGTGAGTTGAGCTTCTTCCTTGGCTTCCAAATTAAGCAGACTCTGGAAGGTACTTTCTTACATCAGGGCAAGTACACTCGTGACCTCCTGAGACGCTTTGACATGAGTGATGGTAAGCCCGTGTCAACTCCCATGGCATCTTCCGCCGCACTTGACCCAGATGAGGATGGCGAGCCAGTTGATCAGAAGGAGTATCGTAGCATGATAGGCTCTCTCTTGTACCTCACTGCCTCGAGACCGGACATACACTTTGTTGTGTGTCTATGCGCTCGATTTCAGGCGTCTCCTCGCGTATCTCACCGCCAGGCGGTGAAGCGCATCCTTCGGTACATTCGAGCTACCATTGACTATGGTATCTGGTACTCTTCCTCGTCCTATCTTTCCTTGAGAGCCTACTCGGACGCAGACTTTGCTGGCTATAGGATAGATAGGAAGATCACTTCTGGCACTTGCCAATTCATTGGCACTTCTCTCGTTTCCAGGTCTTCGAGGAAGCAGTCCGGTGTTGCACAGTCCACCGTAGAGGCCGAGTACGTTGCTGCAGCCAGTTGCTGTAGCCAAGTGCTTTGGATGGCTTCGACCCTGCGGGACTTTGGGTTAGTCATAGACAGTGTTCCACTCTTTTGTGATAACACTTCTGCGATTAACATTGCTAAGAACCCAGTGCAGTATTCTCGAACCAAGCATATCGACATTCGCTATCACTTTCTTAGAGACCATGTAGAGAAGGGTGACATCGTGCTTCAGTTTGTGGAGAGTGACCACCAGTTAGCTGATATCTTTACCAAGCCATTGGATAGCTCTAGGTTTTCAGCCCTACGGGGAGAGCTTGGGGTGGTTTGTCCTTACGGACTGTTGTGAGGGGGGAGCTTTGTGCTTTACTGCTTTATTTTATTAATTATGCTCTTGCTCCTTTCTGTTGCATTGCATTTGGGTGCATTTGGGTTAGTCCTACTAGCATAGATTAGAGTGTTTCTCACGTCTAGCAGTTTAGACTTCTTACTCTTATCTTGTGATTCTGGGATGCTGCTTATTAGCTGTTTCTCTTCTTACTAGGTTGAGCTCACTGTAACATCCCAAAATTTGGCTTTCTGGAAAAATTTAAAATCAAATTAACTATTTTAAAGTAATTGGATTTTACTTGGCTTTTATTTGATTATCTGGATTTTATTTAAAAATTTAAAGCAAGAAAATGTATTTTAAATATTTTATTAAAGCCAAAAAGGGAAAATTATATTTTTCCTAGCCTTTCCTAAATTTTTATGTAATTGTTGAGAATTTTCTGGAATTTAAAATCAATTTCAAAGTTAAAAAGTATTTTATAAAATTATTATTTGCAAATCTGAAATTAAAAAATATTTTTACTATGTCTAAAATAATTCCAGGAATATTTTATGATTTTTCTGGAATTTTTAGACATTGAATATTATTTTTTCGAAGTGTTTATAAAGTTTCTAGTATTTTCTGAAATTTATTCCGAAAATACAAATCAAATTATTCCTAGCCTGCCATGTGTCGCTCTCAGATTAAATCAACCTCTCTCCACGTTTTAATCCTAGCCACACATGATCACTTACCCCTTCATAAAATCTAAAGGCCCTCATCAACTCACTTGCCACGTGTCGCGAATCCGACGGCCCGTACCCCTTCACTAACTCTTACTCTCTATGACACATGGGACCCATATGTCATATCCTTCTTCAACCTCACCTTCTTCCTCCTCCCACCCTCTCTCTCCACCTCCATTAAACCGAAAATCAAGCTTTGATTTCGGCCGTTTTTCTTCGCGTTAATTCCCGATTGAAGTATGGAAACGGAAGCCCCATCAATTCCCTCTAATCCGCCGGCGGTTTCCCCTCTTTTATTTCCTTTAATCGCGGATTGCATTAACTCCGGCGAAGCTCCAAAAATCCGGCCGCCCCTCCTCCCCTTGCCTATAAATACCGCCCTCCCCTCGGCCTCCTTCACCACCGCCTCCCAACGCCTTCCTCCTCTTCTCGGCCGCCTCCCGGTGCCCCACCGCTGGCCACCCAAACCCCGCCGCCACCACCTCCCAAAAACCCCACCGCCGGCCACCCTATTCTCCGCCGCCGGCCGTCCAAATCCCCGCCGCCGCCGCCGGTAAGCGCCGCCGCCTTCCCTCACCCGCCGCCGCCGTTCGCCGCCCTCCCGCCGGCCGCCGGCCACCGGCAAGGCCGCCGGCCGGCCATCCCTCCGTGCGGCTGTGCGTGCGCCCGCGTGGCCGGTTGTGCCCGCGTGGACGACGACGTGGCCGCCACCTCACGCCCGCATGGCGCCATGTGGCCAGTGTGCCACGTCGGCGAACCCCGTGGTCCGTGGATCCGGTTCACGGTAGACCAGGCCCACCGGTCATTCAAATATGTTTTCCCGCTCGGAATATTTAAAATGGCTGACATCATAAATAGCATTTTTCAGTGCAAAAATAATTCCCGAAAGTCGGCTTTTTCCTTTTTCCCTCCTTTAAATCTTCCGAAAGCCATAACTTCTTCATTTTAACTCCGATTTGAGCCGTTCAAATTTCTAAATTTTTCTAAAATCATAAACTATCCATTTATGGACTATTTTTGGATTTTTGAGTTTTTTTTAAATTTTGTTTGAATTTATTTGTTTTGCTTGTCTGTCTTTCGCGCGTAGATTCCGCTGTCGCTGAGGATTTCGTCGAGTCGCAGCAAGAAGGATCAACTAGAGCGCAAGAAGGCAAGTCTCCTTTGATCATCTTGAACCTATGATTTCGAAATGTTTTAATTATTTTAAATTATGTGCATTGCTATTTATATAAAATATTAGTTCAAATCTTAAGGGTTAGTTAAACCAACCTTGTTATACCCTCCATTGAATTTGAATGCCATGTACCTTTGTCACCCTAGAATTTCATTTGTCTCAATAATGAGATTATTACTGAATCTTTGTGAATAGTGGAATGGTAGTATAATGCTTAGTCTCGCTATTTAATACCTTTGAAATCTTGAAAATGGGAAATTATGATTTATTGTAATACCCCTGTGTTTATGAAAATTAGTGGTAATTGGAGTTGCCACTGTTCTTTTAAAATAAACTAAAATGTGAAAATTGGTTTAGATTAGGGTGGATGGTTAGTTTGGATTGGTGCAGGAAGCATGAGATCTTGTAATGTGTATGTTCCACCCTAGTCAATTAAGGACCGACGCTTGTGTTTGTCCAGACTGAGCATTAACCGTACAACCACAAGTCTATATGGGTACGACCTAGCTGACTAACTTACGATAGTCTAGTTTAGGTGCCACCAGTGGAAAGTGGGTGCCAGGGATGGACTGGTTATTCACAGTGAGGGACAGGGATTTACTGTACTCATATGGCGCAAGAGGGGGCTTCGGTTCGGGCAGTTAGCCTACCTGCGGTGAAATCTCAACGGGTGGTATCTAGCTAGATTAGAGTAAAGTAAAAGCTTTGTGATATTTTATCTGGGTCTCATGCCAAAGGAAGCGTGTTGACTTGTAGGATAATTTATCTCTTGTGGGTAAAGTTGTACAACCTCTGCAGAGTGTAAAACTATTCGAATAGCCGTGCCCACGGTCAAGGGCGGGCAAAGAATGCATGCACATGGTAGATTTCTGGTTTTGTTTTAAAATCAAAAGTTTTGTATTCCGAGAGTGGAGGGAACTCTCGGAAGGGTATCCTGGCAGTTGGAGCCAGAGAGGGTGGATGTAACCCGCAGTATTAAACTTGTTCAAGTTGTTTAAGCTAGTGTTGGTAGATGGAACCTTCACTAGAAAATTATTGATAGTTTCTGTTAAAAAATTTACTTTATTAAATGGATGCCTTCGAAAATAATTAGTAGTAATTGAAATTTTAAAATATTGCTTTGTGCAAAAGAACCATATAGCCTTCCTTTGTCAAGCCTTGCATCTATGCATTTTTCCCAAGACTTGCGGAGTACTTTATGTACTCACATGCTACACTTAAAAATAAACCTCAGAAGTTTGCGAAGCTCAAGAAGGTGGTTACGACTACTGTTTCGCCTGCGGCTGTGATGGATTCTTCCCGGAGAGCTAGGTCGCGCTTCCCCAGTCAATTGCCTGTGGCGTATTTATGGGTCTTCACCGAGTTTATCTTTTGCTTCCGCTGTGTTTCGTGTGTGCGAGGTCTTGAAACCTCAATTGTAATAATGAGACCTTTCGGTCTATACTCTTTAATATTGTAATAAATCGTTGCTGGTTATGTATTCATTTCTGTTTAACTGTGTGCACTAGCTTTGATCTGGGACTAGTGCAGTAATACACAGAGAGTCCGGGTTCGGAAATCCGGGGTCCCGACACTCACTCACTGCTTATAGGTTCTAGCGAGGGTCGGGCCACCCTCGGGTAGACAGGGTACGTGTTTGCTCCTTAGTGTTTTGGAGGTTTAGTTGATAGTCCTGGAGTCATATGGGGTGGATGAAAGTCAGTCTGAGCCATAGTATCCTCTACATCTTGTCTATGCTTTAAGGACTGCCCTTTCGGATTTTCTTTGCCAGCTTCTTGTATTTATTGCTTTGGTTCAGGGGGAGTTCATTTGGGAGCTTCTGGAGCTTAATATTGACATAACTCAACTTGAACTAAAAGTTGCATCTCATGTTGAGGGGGAGCTGGATTTTCTTGCATTTTCAGCATTTCTGCATTGTAATATAACTGCATGGAGCCTTGATTATTATCTACTTATGACATATTTACAATACTTTACATCTTACCGTGACTTGTGCTTATTTGCTAGATTTATCATGACATCATATGGGTAGACTAGCTTTTGCCATGATAAGTTCATTAAAACTACTCAACTTGAATTAAAACTTGTCATGCTAGCTCTCGAGATTAGTCTTTCTCTAGCTATCCTCTTATGATTCATGCCATGTCAAATAGGCTGAGTTGAGTCTTGAATCTTTGTTGAGCGTTAGATTGAACTATGCTAGTTTCTTGTTGAAGCATGAGTTAGTACAATTATTTCAGAATGCAAAAAGATCTCTTTTGTGCGAAAAAACTGATCTCACCAATTCTTTCTCATGAGACGGCTTGCTATTGCACTAGGCATGAACTCAGGGGGAGTTTTGGATGACCTAGACCATCTTCTTAAGCTTCTTGCTTGGAGTGGTCGCATAAGGCTTGAGATCTAGCACTTGACAAAACAAAAATATGATTGGCAACAATCATGAGATTTCTAAAGAAAAACATGTCGAATGTGCTCAATTTGCTAAAATTTCAAAGGTTACAAGTACTTACACAATGTTTCACTCTTGAGCTTGTAACACTCTAATTTGACTCAATACTAGCTTCTTGGTTCCGCTTAGCTTATTGACATGGTGTGCATCATCCTTGGATACCTCTAGCTAGACTATGATCATGGATGACTTGACATGCTCACAAATTGCACTAAATTTCATATTGCCATCTATTTGGTTTAGCTGGCTTATATATATCCTGTCATGATCTAGATAGCATTCTATTGAGTTATGGCTTGATGTAATACTTGTTGGTCATCTTGGATAATTCTCATGGCTCTAAATGCTTAAAATAAACAAACTTTAGCCCTTTCATCCAATACCATGTCATATTCTCTCTTTTGCATCCTTGATGTGTTTATTGCTGTTGTGGTTACAGACCAAACAGAGAGAGTATGGTAGTGGAGAGTTGAGTAAATGAATGGCTTCGGGTTCATCCCCGTGGCTTATGCCATATATATATATATATATATATATATATATATATATATATATATATATATATATATATATATATATATATATATATATATCCAAACGATGAGCGCTTGTACAGTTATACCCTTACACGTGAGTATTCCCCTCAGGGGCACTCATGTCATTACATATGTCCCATTTCGGACCTTACATCCTTCTAACAGGCCTACTGGGCTTAGGTGGGGGCCACCCCTACAACAGGAGCCTCTCATGGTGAAGGGCTTCACGGGCCGAAGCCATGCCGCTGAGCCCTTTGGCCCCCTCCGTCCCATCGGCCTGTGATCCTCGATGAACTAGATACATTTGCGTTCGCACTTCCGTTCGTGCTTGTGCGAGGGCTGTCTTCCGCTCCCGGAGCTTGCGCGGCCTCGGGGCCGAAGGCCTCAACGGGGCCGAGGTCCGGGCGTGCCCTACTTCGCGGTCCGGATATTTGTGGGCGTGAGGTGAACTTGGTCGGCTGCCCCGGGCAGCCGAGTCTCGGGGAATGCTCCGCATGATGTAGCGCCAGCGTGGGGAGACGGTTGCGTGGCCTGGGAGTGCGCTTTAATGATGCCTGGAATCACGCCGGCCCCTGTCAGGGGCAGGCTGTCGCGGCTGCTCCGTCTGCCCTGCGCTGGGTGGGGGCACGCGGCCGGCTGTAATTGGAGCGTCGTGGGATGCCAACGTTCCCACGACCACGGCCGTTCGCCTCTTCCCCAGGGAAAGTGGCCACGCGGCAGGAATGCATCGGCGCATTACGCGCTGATCGCCCACCTACCGCCGCCTGCCGCGGTTGCCAGCGGTTGCACTGCCCGACCGTGGGTAGCTGAACCGCTGTAATTCTGTCGCTCGATCTTCTGCCTGCGGGGGAGACAGGGGGCTTTATAAGTCGCCACTATGGGCATGCAATCGTTCCCGTTGGCTGCTTGCTTGCTTGTGCGTTCCTTCCTGTTTTTCCTGCGCATCCTGCTGCTACTCTCGCAGTCGTGCTTGACCATCGCTGTAGTGGGGAGAGAGGAATGGCTGCGCGTGACGACCTCCCAGCTAACAGGGGTGCCGCCCTTGATGATCCTACGCGTCGCCTTAGCGAGAGCACCTCGTCAAGCCAGCGCTGCCTGATGCCACCACCGGCGGAGTACCGCCTGGTTCCGCGCGACAGGAAGCAAACCAACTATCGCTGGGATGCCATGAAGAGGTCAAAGGGTCGCTGCTCCCGTGTGCTGGGGCGGAGCCGCGTCACGGAGGAGACCCTCCAAACCCTTCTTCGGGAGAAGAAGCTGGAGGAACGTGCCGGGGCTCGTTTGCCCGAGCCTGACGAAACAGAGCCGACCCCGGGAGAGTCGGAGGCGATCGTCTTCGTGGCGTTCTTCGACGCCGGGCTCCGAATCCCGGCGACATGCTTTGTTCGCGAAGTGCTGCGAGCGTATGGGTCGGAGCTGGCGCAGCTGACTCCGGCCGCGATCGTTCGGTTGGCCATCTTTACTTGGGCGATGCGGACGGAGGGTACCCGTCCCAGCGCCGAGTTGTTCGCCATCCTGCATGACGCACGGTGCCAGCCGAAGAAAGTGGAATGGGGGCTTACTCGAACTTCGGCAGCGTGGACTTCGTGCTGAGGCCGGAGTGCTCGCACTTGTTTCCCGCATTGGCTACGTGGGAAAAGTGGGAGTCCGGTTGGACACAGCGGTGGTTCTACTACCTCGTGACGAGCACGAGCGGCCTCCGAAGCTGAGGAGAGCCGATATCATTTGACCGCTGTCCGGATGTGATGCCTCGGCCCAGCGACGAGCAACAGGCGCGGAGACTTGCTGGGGTCGCACTCCGGTTCAACATGCGTGACCTCGCCGAGGAGTTCACCATGTACGGGATATCCCCGCTTTCTTGTAACTGGAAGTACGAGCGGCGGGGGCCCGACCGGAAGGACGGCATCCACCTGGGGGTGTCTTCGCTCCATAGGCCCCCCGCGCCCTGTAAGTATCCTTGCCATAGGCCAAGTACCACCTGGGTGGTTGCAAACCCTTAGGTATGATATTCCGCTTGCGCGTGCAGTACGCCGGTTAGAAGATGCAGAGCGCGCAGTGGTTGCGGTTCTTGGGCCGTACACAGCGAAGGAGCACAAGGCCCGTGAGTCCGCAACTTCCTTGGCAAAGCAAGGGCGGATTAATCGGGTACGCGAGGTTTTAGAAATTCCCGTTCCGGAGCGCCCGGTGCCTGCGGAATCGCCGAGCGGCGCGACGGCGGTAGCGCCATCCTCTCGATGCGAGGTCCAATCGGAGACCATTGCCTTCAGCTCGCCGGTCGTGCCACCGATCGAGAGCGTGAGGATGGGGGGCAAAACGGGCGCTGAGCTCGGATCGACCGGTTCGGGGAGGCACGTAACTCCCGACGAGGCCCTATATGGTGGCGAGGCGACGGGCGCACGCCTCGTTGTTCTTGAAGATGACGCCTCGTCACCTCCAGCGACAACCGCAGTGTTGTCGCTGACGACGGCCTCCGCGGCTGCCAAGGTAACCACGGAGGTTTCACTTGCGACTCCGAAGGCGAAACGGCCCCGGGTGCAGTCGCTGCCATCTTCGAGGGGCCGGTTTAGCGTGGCAGGCCCAGTGACTGAGGTCCTGACACCTAGCGGGGATGCTCCTGAAGCTGGGAGGGTTGTAGCTCCTCAGGCCAGCGAGGTGATCATGACCCAGGTGGAGGCCACGGTAGAGGGTACTGGAGGTAGGTGTAGTTCGTTTTCCTCCTGTGACTTCGCGAAACTCTCCCCGATTTGCTCGCTTATTCCGTTGACATCAGGCGAGACAAGGTCTCCCAGACGAGGACAGGAATCAAGCAATGGGGGTGCCCGCGGTGTCACCGACCTGATTGAGCAGGGGACTGTGTGCGCCCCAACTGCTGCCGAAGGCGCTGAGGCGGGGGCTCTAATGCCTGGCGTCTCTGACTTCGTCCCTCGGTGGGAGACGCTTCGCGCCTGGAGCGAGGTGGCAGAGTATGCTGGCAGCCACCTAGATCGACAGGCGCTGCAGTCCTGCGGGGGCGACCTTTTGGCGCTCACGCTGGGTGCCTCAGAAATGAGGGAGGGCGCCGCCACAATTGCTTTACGGCGGACGCTGCGGAACGAGGGGGACGTGCTTCGCTGGCTCGAAGAGGTCCCTCGGCGCAGCGAAGGCAGTGCGAGCACTCGTCGCGGTGAAAATGGCGCGGACTCATAGGAAGAATTCCAGGTTTTGGCGCGTTCCGCGTCATGCGTATGTCTGCTTCTGTAATGCAACTGTCTTACTCGGGCTAAGCGACAACTCTCCCGTGCTCTTTTTGTTATGTAATATGCTGTGAGCTGGGGTGTCATGTAAAGCACGAGTATCCAGGCTTGATGTCGCCCCTTGCTCTGATAGTAGCAAGCAGGCTTGCGAACGCGTTGCGCCTTAGACCCCAAGCTTCGAAGTGGTGGTAGTGGAGCTGACGCCTAGTCAAGGTAGGCGCGCGAACGCTCCGTCCCCTACCCTTCGAAGTGGTGGCAGCGGAGCTGACACCTAGTCGAGGTAGACACGCGAGCGCTCTATCCCCTACCCTTCGAAGTGGTGGCAGCGGAGCTGGTGCCTAGTCGAGGTAGACGCGCGACCGCTCCGTCCCCTACCCTTCGAAGTGGTGGTAGCGGAGCTGGCGCCTAGTCGACGTAGACGCGCGAACGCTCCGTCCCCTACCCTTCGAAGTGGTGGCAGCAGAGCTGGCGCCTAGTCGAGGTAGACGCGCGAGCGCTCCATCCCGTACCCTTCGAAGTGGTGACAGTGGAGCTGGCGCCTAGTCAACGTAGACGTGCGAACGCTCCGTCCCCTACCCTTCGAAGTGGTGGCAGCGGAGCTGGCGCCTAGTCGAGGTAGACGCGCGAGCGCTCCGTCCCCTACCCTTCAAAGTGGTGGCAGCGGAGCTGGCGCCTAGTCGAGGTAGACGCGCGAGCGCTCCGTCCCCTACCCTTCGAAGTGGTGGCAGCGGAGGTGGTGCCTAGTCGAAGTATGCGTGGGAACTTTGACCACGTCTTATTTATACTCCGGGGAGTGCGTACAAGGGTAGTGCTTGCACGTGCTTGGGAGTATCCACGTCGTGTTTATACTCCGTAGAGTGCGCGGGGATAGCATCCGCGTCTTTTTTATACTCAAGAGAGTACGCACTAGGGCAACACCCATGCGTGTGTGGGGTTCGCGTCTTGTTTATACTCCGTAGAGTGCGCAGGGATAGCATCCGCGTCTTTTTTATACTCCGAAGAGTGCGTGGGATCGACATCCACGTCTTATTTATACTCCGAAGAGTACGCACTGGAGCGACGCCCATGCGTGCGCGGGGTTCGGGTCTTGTTTGTACTCCGTAGAGTGCGCAGGGATAGCATCCGCGTCTTTTTTATACTCCGTAGAGTGCGTGCGGAGGCGGACCTCGACGCTACGTCTTATTTGGAGTCCGTAGACTGCGCGCGGAGGCGAGCCTCCGCGCGTTGCGGGCGGTGAAATTGCGTGCGGAGGCGAACCTCGCGCTACGTCTTTTTTATACTCCGTAGAGTGCGTGCGGAGGCGGACCTCGACGCTACGTCTTATTTAGAGTCCGTAGACTGCGCCTCCGCGCGTTGCGGGCGGTGAAATTGCGTGCGGAGTTGAACCTCGTGCTACGTCTTATTTATACTCCGTAGAGTGCGTGCGGAGGCGGACCTCGACACTACGTCTTATTTAGAGTCCGAAGACTGCGCGCGGAGGTAAGCCTCGACGCTGCGTCTTTTGTATACTCCGTATAGTGCGTGCGGAAGCGGACCTCGACACTACATCTTATTTATACTCCGTAGAGTGCGCGCGGAGGCGTCCCCCCACACATATTTATTCATGCTCGTGCACAGTGCACACGAAGGTGATCCTTCGCGCGCTTTTGGTATGAAAATGAGAGAATTTGCTTGAACGATGCACTTTATTAAATTCCTGTTTGCGCGGGTGAGCAGTTACAAGGGTTAAGGCACTAACCACTAGCCGCTTGCGCCCGCCGAAGCTGTGGAAGGCCCTTGCCCTCGTGTGCTCGACTTAGGCGTAATACCGCCGCAGCCTGTCCGCATTCCACGTGTGGCGGAGCGTGTGTCCCTCCAAGGTGGCTAAGCGATACGCTCCCTTCTGTAGGGCCTCCGCAACGATGTACGGGCCTTCCCTTTTGGACTCGAGCTTGCCTACCGTCTCCGCGTGGAGTGCCATCTTAAGGACGAGGTCTCCTGGTCTGAATTCACGCGGGTACAGTGAACGATTGTGACCACGCACCATCTGCCGCGCGTATTTTATGACGTGCTGTGTTGCGCTTGCCCGGTCTCCGTCAAGGAGATCCACGGACAATCCGCCACGAGCCAGCCTTTATTTCTTCAGGTATGACCGCCTCATCACCGAAGAGGAGCTTGAATGGCGTGAACCCCATTGGGCGTGTGACCGTTGTGCGAAGGGACCAGAGGACGCTGTGGAGCTCGCCCGACCACTTCCCCTTTGGTAGCCCGACGAGGCGCTTCTTGATTGCGGTAGAGATAGCGCCGTTTGCCTGCTCCACCGCCCCGTTGGACTGTGGGTGTCCAACCGAAGCGAACCGGAGGGTGATGCCCACGTTGCCGAAGAATTCTTTGAATGGGGCTGCATCGAATTGCAGACCGTTGTCGAGGGTGATCTCCCTAGGCACGCCGAATCGACATATGATGTTCTGCCAGAGGAAGCGCTGCAGAGCTACCGAGGTAATCTTGGCCAGAGCTATCGCCTCCGGCCACCTGGAGAAGTACTTCAGAGCGACCGCGACGAATCACAGGTCTCCTCGGGCCCTAGGAAGCGGTCCCACGACGTCAATGCCCCACCACGCCAGCGGCCATACCGGGGGTATGGGATGGAGGCTTGTCGGGGGCCTGTGGATAGCCCTTCCCATCCACTGGCAACCTTGACAACGGCGCACGAGATCCTGGGCATCCGCGATAGCTGTTGGCCAATAAAAACCCTGCCTGAATGCCTTGCCCACCAGAGACCTTGGTTGGAGGTGCGAGCCGCAGAGACCTGCATGAAGTTCTGCGAGGAGGCGCTCCTTCTTCACGCGGGAGGCATCGCAGGAGCGGTGCGCAGACCCCCTTCTTGTAGAGCACCCCGTCGAGCACCTGGAAGGACCTAGCGCGGTGTTGCAGACGCTGGAGCTCGGAGGGGTCCTCCGGTTCCGTGATGCCCTGCAGAAAAGCGAAAAGGGGTTCCCGCCAGTCACCCTGCTAGGTGATCCGGTGGACGAGGGCCACATCCCAATTATCCTGCGCTATGGCCACCGCTGGAAGGATTTCGTAAAATGCCCCTTCGGGAGTTGGGAGCTGCTGACTGGCAGCCTTGGCCAGGACGTCAGCTTGCTCGTTGTCTGCTCGAGGAATGGCCTTCACCGTGACACCCAAAAAGTGTTGTTCCTTCGCTCGTACGGCTGCTAGGTACTTGGCTAGCTCCGGGTCCTTGGCCTGGTATGACTTGACCACATGGTCCGCCACTAACCGGGAATCAGTGCGGACGAGGACTCGCCTCGCTCCCATCGCTTTGAGCTTCCCGAGGCCGAAGAGTAACGCCTCGTATTCGGCCGTGTTGTTCGTAGCCGGAAACGCTAGGCGCGCCGAGTACAACAGGCACTGCCCC
Organism: Dendrocalamus latiflorus; assembly: GCA_017311315.1. NCBI lineage: Eukaryota > Viridiplantae > Streptophyta > Magnoliopsida > Poales > Poaceae > Dendrocalamus > Dendrocalamus latiflorus. Next base: position 26,777,242 of record CM029670.1, on the reverse strand, counting down.
TCGGGTGTGGTGATAACGGCGCCCACCCCTGCGCCCGCAACACCGTACGCTCCGTCGGTGTTAAGCGTCCACACCGGGTCTTCGACCTGGAGGGCGGGCTGAGCTGGAGGGGTCCATTCCGCGAGGAAGTCCGCCAGAAGTTGAGACTTGATCGTCATTCGAGAGGCGTATGTTAGGGAGAATGGAGCCAGCTCGGCCGCCCATTTACCGATTCGCCCCGTGGACTCCTTGTTGTGCAGCATCTCCGCCAGAGGGAACGAGGATGGCACCGTTATCGGGTGCGCCAGGAAGTAATGCCGGAGTTTTCTTGAGGCCATGACCAGCGCGTAAGCAAGCTTCTCGAGCTCGATATATCGCGTCTTGGCGCCCTGGAGGGCTTCAGAGATAAAGTACACTGGCCGCTGGAGTGCGCCCTCTTCAAGGACGAGGACGGCGCTGACCGCCGTTGCCGAGGCGGTGAGGTAGAGTAGGAGGGGAGCCTCTGGTGCTGGGGCCACCAGAGTGGGAAGGGTTGCGAGGTGTTTCTTGAGGTCGTCGAAGGCCTTTGCGCAGTCGTCGTCCCAATGAAACCCATCGCAACCACGGAGAGTCTTGAAGAATGGTAAGCCCCGCTCCGCCGCTCTGAAGAGGAAACGGCTCAAGGCCGCCATGCGGCCTGCCAGCCTCTGGACCTCCCGCGTCGTCTTGGGAGGTTCCATGCCCAGGTTAGCTTCAACCTTGTCAGGGTTCGCTTGAATGCCTCACCCGGATACAAGGAAGCCCAAGAGCTTGCCCGCCTGTACACCGAAGACACATTTGTCCGGATTGAGCTTAATGCTCGCCTTCCTGAGGTTGTCAAAAGTCTCTTGAAGATCCCGACCGTGGGAGGCGAGCTGCCTGGTTTTTACTACCATGTCGTCCACGTAGGCCTTCACATTCCTCCCTAGCTGGACGGCCAGGGCCAGCGCGACGAGGCGGGTGAAGGTTGCGCCCGCGTTCTTCAAGCCGAAGGGCATCCTTACGAAGCAAAAGGTCCCCACCGGCGTAATGAAGCTGGTTTTATCCTCGTCATCCTTGGCCATGTAGACCTGGTGGTAGCCGGAGTAGGCGTCCAAGAAGCTCATGAGCTCGCATCCGGCGGTAGCATCGACGAGTTGATCTATGCGCGGCAAAGGGTAATCGTCCTTCGGGCATGCCTTGTTGAGGGCGGTAAAGTCGATGCACATGCGCCAAGCGCCGCTGGCCTTTTTGACCAACACCGGATTGGCGAGCCAGTCCGGATGTTGAACCTCGCGGATAACCCCCGCTCGAAGGAGCTTCGCCACCTCCACCTTGACCGCTTGCTGCCGGTCCATGGACATACGGCGAAGTTTCTGCTTGACGGGCTTGGCGTCGGAGCGGATCGCGAGGTTATGTTCGATGAGGGCGCGGTCCACTCCTTTGATATCTTCCGGGGACCATGCGAAGACATCTATGTTGGCCTGGAGGACTCGGAGCAGGTCTTGCTCTACCTCCGGAGGGAGGCCCTCGCCTATGGATACGAACTGCCCCTCCGCCTGGAGCGGCACCCTCTTCACTTCGCCCTCCAGGTGGGGCTTAGGTGTCCATCCCGGGGCGGATGGCGTGTCCGCCTGGTATTTGTCGATGAGGGCGTGCACCTTGTGGTGCAAGCGTCCAGCTTCGATTTCGATGCTCCGAGCCATATCCTGATCGCCGAAGAGGGTGATAACGCCCCGCTGTCCTGGGAGCTTCATGCATAAGAATGCGTAGTGTGGGACCGCTTCGAAGGAGTTGATGGCAGGCCGGCCCAGTATGGCACTGTACGGATACGAGACGTCCACGACGTCAAAGACGACATCTTCAGTCTTGGCGTTGTCGGCCTGGCACAAGGAGACTTGGAGGCAAATCTGACCCAGAGCCTTCAGAGGCTACCCTCCGAGGCCCTAGAGGGGGGCTTCCGAAGCTTTTAACAGGCTCCGAGGTATTCCCATACGATCAAGAGCCTCCGCGAACAGGATGTTTGCGGAGCTCCCTCCATCAATGAGGGTACGCCTGACTTCACAACCTGCAACGTCGGCCTGGATGACCAAGGGGTCTTGGTGGGGGAATTCTACGCCCTGGGCATCGGCTGACGTGAAGGTAATGCTGCAATGGGACGCCCGCAGAGGTAGTTGCGTCGGGGAAGTGCTCGACGAAGAGCCCCCAGCGATGACATTAATACCACGACACTGGGTCTCTCCGGGGGACCCAGCACGCAAGGGACTGCCTTGCGTACGCTGTATGTGGGCTATTGCGGGGGTCCGTGTCTCCGAGGCCCGTACATGGGCCACCGCTTGCCGTAACACCGCAACCTTGGTGCATGTCCGCGTGAAATGGCCCCCGTAACCGTGCACCTCGCACCATCTGCAGTATTCTAGGAGTTCTTGCTCCGCATGCGGCTTCTCATCGCGGCCTCCTTCGTGCCCCCCTTCGACGCGCGAGATTAGCGTGGCTTCTCGGGGGACGCCTTGCGCAGCGAGGATGTGGCGGGCCTTGTGGGGTCTTCGTCGGTTACGCTGGGGCTTACGCCTGTCGCCTGGTGATATTTGGTGTACCCCGTCGTCGACGGGCTCACGAGTGTCGCCCACGGACACTTTCTTGTGCTTCGTCCTCAGGTTGTCTCTTGTGCTGCTCCTTTGCGACAAGTGCTCCGTTTGCCCGGCGTCAAAGCCGGTGCCGCTGCGCCCCCGCGCGTCCTCCTCGGCTCTGCTTCCATTTTGTCGAAGAGCTCTGCCTCCGACTTGAGTGGCTTCCGCGCGTTATACTTAGCGAGCGGTCCCGGGCGGAGACCTTGTATCGCTACGTTGATAACGGTTGCCTCGCTAACATCCCTGACTTGGCAGCGTACCTTGGTGAAGCGTTTAAAGTAAGTCCGGAGCCCCTCCTCGGGTTTCTGTTTGACTGCGAAGAGTTGGTCCTCATCGACACGCTCGACGTAGCTTCCCTGCAAGTTGTTGTAGAGCCGATCGCGGATCTGTTCCCACGCGTAGATGGACTGTGGTTCGATGGTGAAGAACTAGGACAGCGCCGCTCCTTGTAACGCAAGGGGGAGTCCCTTTGCCTTCGTAGTGTCGTCTCCACCAACGACTTCGATGGCGGTCTAATACACGCATACGAACTCGCGCGGGTCGGAATCACCCTTGTACGCTTCGATGACGCTAGGGAATTTGAAGTCGTCGGGCCACATCGCTTGCTGCAGGCCCACAGAGAGTGGGGACTCCGGGACTATGCGTCGTAGGGGAGCGCGACTGGGCGTAATAGCGTCACGGCTGTTCGCCCTCTCCGAGGTGGGCTGAGACGTTGCCACCGGTGTTGCGCGTCGGCTCCGAGCCCCTTGTATGTCTCGCACGGCTCCGCGGAGGTCTGACAGCTCCCGTTGGCATGCGCTGAGGGCCGCCAGCAGGGCTGTCTCCACCGTGGGCGTGGTTGGGGCCGCCGGCACGCTCGGCGACACGGCCAGGACGGCGGCGACCACGGTCTGTGCGCCCGATCTGCCCGCAGCGCTGGCGCGGGGGACCCCGGAGCTGGAGACGAAGCTCGCATCGTCACCAGGACCGCCCACCGCTCCCGCGCCGAGTAAAGAAGTGGACGTGCCTGCGTTGTCACCGCTGGGGTTGGTGGTCGGGGTAGCGGTGGCGGGGTCGGGCGTCGCGTCGTGGATGCCGGTCCTCACGGTCGTTACATCCGCGCCGCCACCCGCACCTGCAGCCACTAAAGCCGAAGCCTTGGTATTGACGCGAGGTTTCGCCGCCTCCACCTTCTTTTCCCTTGCCACCGATGTTGAAGCTTTCCTTGGTGCCATCCTCCTTCAGATCTGGAGGCTTGCTCTTGTCCTCCCCACGGACGGTGCCAACTGTTGTGGTTTCAGACCAAACAGAGAGAGTATGGTAGTGGAGAGTTGAGTAAATGAATGGCTTCGGGTTCCTCCCCGTGGCCTATGCCATATATATATCCAAACGATGAGCGCTTGTACAGTTATATCTTTACACGTGAGTATTCCCCTCAGGGGCACTCATGTCATTACATATGTCCCATTTCGGACCTTACATCCTTCTAACAGGCCTACTGGGCTTAGGTGGGGGCCACCCCTACAACAATTGCCAAAAGGGGGAGAATAGTGGTAGAAAAAGCCATTTTGGGAGCTTTGAGGAAAACTTGCTCTTTCTTGTGCTCCTTGTGTCGACATGGTCATTAGCTTCATTTCCTTCCTTTGGACCATGTTTGACTTCTTTCTTGTATTTCAAACTCAACTTTGCGCTTTTTCTGGGTTTGTCAATATACTCATCAAGGGGGAGATTGAGAGACCACGTGGAGGTCATCCCATGTGTGTGATGAGTAATTGACATCGGTTTAGGGAAGTCGAGTTTGGGTCGAGTGGTTCGAACCATGTCGTTGCGTGGTGTAACGGGCTTTGTCGGACTTGGTCAAACCTGGTCAAAGTGCTTAGGATGAATATTCTGATGTTTCGACAGGTTTGGGCTCTTTTCATGCTTAATGTTGTTCAATAATGCATTTGTGCTTACATGTATCGAGCGGTGCTATTTGATGTGTTTCTTGTCTGTGTTGGTTCCAGGACGTCGAGACGGAGTCGTGGCGAGACACGAGGTGACCAGACTAGACACGGGTGGTGTCAAGGTCAGAACGGTCGAGATGTGTCGAAGACGGCGGAGACTCGAGGTGGTTGCGAGGCTTGGACGACAAGAAGCACGGAAGCTTCCCAGAAGGTGCAGGAGGGGCGAAATGGTAATTTTACGAGACTACAAAAGCGGGAGCGGGCTCCGTTCGGGTTTTAGCGGGCGTAACGGGTTGGAGACCCGTTAGCCAAGGGCTATGAATAGGAGGGAGTGGCTGCATGCCCCCTCATGGCTTTGGGAGAGAATTAGGGTTTGCTAGAGTCAAAAGAGGCTTTGTGAGTTTGTTTTGGCTTTAGGCTTTAGTTGGTGAGAGTGGGTGTGGAGCACAGGCCGTGTCTCCTTCGATGTCCCCTATGTGAGAGCTCTGTGTCTGTGTTCATCCCCTCTTCAAGCATGTAGTGTACGTTCTTGAGGTTTAGGGAGAGGGAGAGGATGAGTTGAAAATCCATGTAATCATTCCTCTTGTTCTAATGTCCATGCGTGTGGGGACTCCTCTGTATTCACTGTTTTTCATGAATGGAATCTCTGAGATTTAATTTGTGTCACCTGTTCGTGCTTCGTTCATCCTTTGGTGATTTTTTGAGTTTTTGCATTCTCTTGTGTTTCTTGTTGGGAAGGTCCAAAATGGGTTGCTCTATGCTGGGATGATGCCTCAAGATCATTTGATCAGTTAAAATCCCAAGAACCCATCTTTGATTTCAGTTCTTAGTTTTTTAGCTTCTCTGTTCTTGTTTTGCCTTTCTAGGGTTTGAGGTGCTTTCTTGTTTCCCTCTTTGAGATGGCTTGAAATTTGGTACCTAGAGTCCAGAGGCTATCTATTAGCTATTCCAAAAGTTTCATGGCCAAGGGATCAAAGAATAGATGGCAATTTGAAGTTTTCAGTTGTGGCTCTCTTAGTGCTCAGTTTATAGGGTTTTGATGTTTTTCGTGTTTCCCTTCATGAGATGGCATGAAACCTGGTATCTAGAGGCCTGAGGCTATTAAGTAGCTATCCTCAAAATTTCATGTCCAAAGGATCAACGATGGAGGAGTAATTTGATTTTTGGCGGAGTCTCTATAAGTTTTCAGATTTTGGGTCAAATCTCAATTTCTTGGTCTTTTGTTGGATTTCTTTGGTCTCCTAGTTTCCTAAGGATATTGTGGTCATATCCTTGCTATTCTTGATCAAAAAGATCTAAGGGTATCCCAGAATTTCTCCTCTAGTTGAAGTCTCAAAAGTCTGGTTCTTGTTTTGTCTTAAATTCAGCCTCTGCAGTCTGAAACCCGAGGGGCGGTCTGACCGGACTCTTGAAGGTGGTCAGACCGGCAAGGCGCAGGCGGTCAGACCGGCTTGAGCTGTGCGGTCCGACCGGCCCAGCCCGAGTGGTCAGACCGGCCAAGGCTGGGCGGTCAGACCAGCCCAGCTCGAGCGGTCAGACCGCCCGCCCTGTTGAGTTCAGCCCGGCTTTTCTTGCTTTTGTGCTGAATATGTTATTTCTCTTGGGCAGTTAGGGTTAGGCTTTCTTCTCTGTTTTTAAGGTTCAGTGAGTTTAAATGCATCTCTTTCATAGCTTTTTAGCTATTGGAGGAGAATGTCGAGTGAGTACTCTTTGAGGGGTAAAGTTTTAAGAGTCGACATTCACCCCCCCCCTCTCTCGCCATTTCGGTCCAACAAATTATCTGCATGAGTGAGATTTTTCATCCATGATTAAGACTTTCCATCCGTGTTAATGACTTTTTTCCATACTATTGTACTAGCACGCATCTAAAAGCAATCCAAAGGCAGAGAGGCTTGGTGCCCAGGCACCATAGTGCCCCATTTCAGCGTCCTCTATATATATATATAGGAAGCCTCTTTTCTACACCCGGGTGTAATTACACCCTATATTGTATCTCACAATGTAGGGAGTATCTCGCGTAACGAGGAGTATGTACATGTAGTATATGAGTATTTAAGACTATATAGGTGGTATGAACAATTTTTCAGAGGTGGTATGTACATTTTTTTAACATACTCCTTTTTATGTACGTATATAAAGGTATTTACAAAATACGCTAAAAACTATGGACTTCCTTGCAATTTTTTCATGTGGTTCACATTGGAGTATCTTATAATTAGCATATGAGTATACCTAAAGTGATAAAGGAGTATGTCAAATTTATTTAGGTGGTATATTAGAGGTGGGTGTAATTACACCCGGGAGTAAAAGGTATTTTTCCTATATATATATATATATATATATATATATATATATATATATATATATATATATATATGCTTCTTCTCAGAACCACGTAATAAAACATAGTATAGTATATATTCGAAAAAACGCGGGGACTTTTTCGCAAAACTGGTCCCCCCACTACTACAGAAAGGCTAATAGTAGACGGCAAATCACAGACGGTTTTGTGAAACCGTCTGTAATGTAAACTATTACAAACGGTTTTAATTTGAAGGCCGTCTGTGGTATTTGTGGCGGGAAAAAGGAGTATCACAGACAGTTCTTACCGCTGAGCCGTCTATGATACTGGAATATCACAGACGTTTTTTTTAAAAACCGTCTGTGTTGTGTCGACTATCACAGCCGGTTGTTGTTAAGAACCGTCTGGGAATGTTCACAGACGGTTTTTCACAAGAACCGGCTGTGATGTCCCTTTGTCTGTCATATTCTAGATCAGAGGTTAATATATAAGTACACATTGCTTCTAATAACTTAACTACAGAACTACTGAGACAAGAGATCACAAATTAAAGGCAAATTTATTAATTTCAATTAGAGGCAAATTTATTACAAAAGTCGCATAGGTAAAGAGTTTCCCAGATTGTATTCTTTTGGGCTTCGTAAGCTTCTTCTTCAACTTGGGGACTTGGAGGATCAGCCGCTAAATTCTCGAACGCCGTTAAGATTGCCCTTGTCCTCAGCACTTCCTCCTGCAGCCTGGGCAAATGATCAGCAGCATCCATAATGTCGTAGAGGATAGCATGAAAAGATTCCTCAGAATCTGCCGTTTCTGCTTGATCGGCAAGGCTATCCATCAGTCTCTGCAATGCGTGTAGAGCTTCTTCCGCATTGCGCACATTGTGGTGAAGAACCAGGGTGAGGGTTGTTTCCCTTTCTTGAGCGGCAGCGAGACGCCTCCGTCGATGGCGGAGGATCAGGTCAAGCTGACGGATGCAAGAAAGTCGGGGAAGGAGAGCAGGGCGGGTGCGGAGAAGCTGCTCCAGATGCAAATTGCTGGCCGCCTGTGTAAGGTTCTGGCCGAACAATTCGTGATGAACAGATGAGAGGAAGGAGATGATCACAAGAACAGTAGTAGAAGCCATGTTGTATTGTATATTGTATTGTACGTACATAGAAGAGACCTGGATTAGGAGCGCATATTTAACCTTTAGCACAAACGGTTCGTATACCCAAACATTAATGATATAGACGCTTCGTATAACGATCGAGAGACGTTAATTAGACGATCGAAACACGAAGCGTTCTGGCATCGAAACACGCGCGAAGCGTTCTGGTATGAAGCTTATCACAGATGGTTTTTTATAAAAAAACCGTCGTGATAATTTTATCACAGACGGTTTTTAATAAAAAACCGTCTGTCATAACTGGTTATCACAGACGGTTTTTAGTTAAAAACCGTCTGTGATAATGACTAAGGCATTTATTGCGCTGCTCAGACCGCATCTGTCTTCATTTCGATCCAGATCTAGCCACTGCTGCGCACTTTTTCACTCGAGAGGAAGCTAGGCGAATTCAAGCCAGTTAATTTGGTGGGAAGAGGCAGAGATTGAGCTTTGAATTAAGATTCAGACTTTCCTGGTTGCTGTAGATATGATTAGTAATGAAATTTATTTTTTTAATTGCATTACAATTTAGGTGTAAGTAATCCATGAGTGGTTATTGAAGATGGTTAATTTGCAAAATTGTTGGTTATATAATAGCTATTGTGTTTGTAATATGAATTGAGCTAGGAAATTAAGTCTCAATATAATAAATGTGGCTGGTATATATGTAGTTATAATTAGTTATTCTAGATTTTAATACTAAGTTGTTATATATGTACGTAACGTAGGACCGAAGCTAGATGTATGCCGCGAGCCGTGTGAGTGAAGAGTACATTAATGGCGTTTCTGCTTTTATAAGAGCCGCCGAGGAGGATATGTTGAATAAGGGGGTGGAATATATGTGTTGTCCATGCACTGACTGCGAGAATTTGAAGATGTTTAAGAACCCAGGGCAAATTGAAGCGCACTTGATTCGGAGGGGTTTCAAAAAGGATTATACGTGTTGGACCAGTCATGGCGAAGTGAATGATCATATGCCGCCGGATGACATCGCCGGTGAAGTGAATGATATGCCCCCGGATGACATCGCAGGTGAAGTGAATGACATGCCGCCGGCTGATGTCGATTGTGGCTCGGATTCGGATAGGTTGCACGATGATAATCTGGATCAGATGCTTCGCGATGTAGAAGAGAACTATGATGAGAGAGAGTATGTTAAATTCCGTGGCTTGATGGAGGACTCAGAGAAACCTTTGTAGACGGGCTGCAAGTACACGAGGTTGTCGGCCGTGCTTGAACTGTTGAAATTGAAGGCAAGCAACGGTTGGTCCGACAAGAGTTTCACGGCGCTGCTAGGTCTTTTAGCGGACATGCTTCCGGAGGGAAATGAGTTGCCTAAAACCACGTATAAAGCCAAGAAGGTTCTTTGTCCGTTGGGAATGGAAGTAGAAAGAATACATGCATGCCCGAACGACTGTATCCTCTACCGTAAAGAGTATGCAAACATGCATGTATGTCCGGTGTGCAACACATCCCGATACAAACGTAACAATCAATCAGATGATGGCGAGGGAACAGAGGCGAAGAAAGGACCTCCTGCTAAGGTGGCATGGTATTTTCCTATAATTCCCCGTTTGAAAAGGTTTTATGCAAATCCAAAGGAGGCAAAACTGCTGCGTTGGCACTCGGAGGAGCGCAAGAAGGATGGAATTCTAAGACACCTTGCTGATTCCACGCAGTGGAGAAACATCGATAGGAGTTTTGCAGAGTTCGGTGCAGAACCAAGGAATATAAGGTTTGGACTGAGTACAGATGGAATGAATCCTTTCAGTAGCATGAGCAGCCGACATAGCACATGGCCCGTGACTCTCTGCATCTATAACCTTCCTCCTTGGTTGTGTATGAAGCGAAAGTACATTTTGCTGTCGATACTTATCCAAGGGCCAAAACAACCTGGGAATGATATCGATGTGTTCCTAGCACCGTTGGTGGAAGATCTAAAAGTACTGTGGAACGAAGGGGTACAGGTATGGGATGCATACAAACGAGAGAACTTCACTCTGCGCTCCTTATTGTTCTGCACCATAAATGATTATCCTGCCCTTGGTAACCTATCGGGCCATAGTATAAAAGGTGCCAAAGCTTGTACTCACTGTTTAGATGGTACCGAGAGTGTGTGGCTGAGACACTCACGCAAAACCGTCTACATGCGTCACCGCCGGTTCCTTCGGAGGGCTCACCCATACCGCAAGATGAAGAAACAATTTGACGGAGAGAAGGAAGACGGTTCAGCTCCAAGGCATTTAAGGGGACACGAGGTTTATGATATGGTTAAGGATTTAGATATTGTCCTCGGAAAGGGACGTAAATTGAGGGCTCATGAGAAGAACACCTGGAAGAAGAGATCAATATTTTGGAACTTACCTTATTGGGAGTACCTAGATGTTCGGCACTGCATCGACGTCATGCACGTAGAAAAGAATGTGTGCGACAGCTTGATTGGTCTCTTACTGAACATCCGTGATAAAACAAAGGACGGCGTCAACGCACGGCTTGACTTGGCTGATATGGACATCAGGCCTGAGTTAGCACCGACATGCACTGATAATGCACGAACGTACCTTCCCCCTGCGTGTTACACTCTGTCCAAGGCTGAGAAAACAGAACTGTGCCAGTGCTTGCATGGTGTCAAAGTTCCGTCTGGTTACTCCGGCAACGTGAAGAAACTTGTTTCGATGCAAGATTTGAAGTTAAATGGCATGAAGTCTCATGATTGTCATGTGCTGATGACACAGATGCTCCCTATTGCAATTAGAAATATTTTGCCGATCAAAGTCCGAGAGACAATCATGAGGCTATGTTATTTCTTTAACACAATTGCTCAGAAGGTCATCGATCCCGAAGGACTAGATGCTCTGCAGGACGAGGTGGTGATGACTCTATGTCACCTTGAAATGTATTTCCCTCCTTCGTTTTTCGATATTATGGTCCATCTCATTGTTCATGTTGTGTGGGAGATAACAATGTGCGGGCCCGTATTCCTACGTAGCATGTACCCATTTGAGAGATTCATGGGAATTCTCAAGTCCTATGTACGGAATCGTTCTCGGCCGGAGGGCAGCATCGTCGAAGGTTATGCAAGCGAAGAGGTCATTGAGTTTTGTGTCGATTATATGGCTCAAATTCAACCGATAAGTGTCCCTCAATCTCGTCATGAGGGGAGGCTGAAGGGTCTCAGAACTATCGGAAGGAAAGCAATCACTCCAGATATGGACATGTATACTCAAGCCCATTTCACGGTGTTGCAACACATGACTGAAGTGGCGCCTTATGTGGACCAGCACAAGGGTGTGCTTCGACAATAGAATCCGGAGCGGCCGGATGTTTGGATCATGAGGCAACACAACCGTCGGTTCAACCAATGGTTGAAGGAGCAAATCGCTAGGAGCTCGCCGAGTGAGACGCTGACATGGTTGGCAAAAGGGCCGACATTTACAGTTGTGACATGGCAAGGATATGACATAAATGGGTACACATTCTATACGCAGTCTCAGGATGTCAAGAGCACTAACCAGAACAGCGGTATCCGCATAGATGCATTCAGTACCGATGGGTCGAGAAACTCGTAGTATGGCTTCATAGAAGAAATTTGGGAGCTCGACTATGTGGTTTTCAAGATCCCCTTATTTCGCTGCCGTTGGGTGCATCTCCCACAGGTGAAGGTTGACAAGTACGGTGTCACGACCGTGGACCTCCAACGTGTCGGGTACAAAGACGAACCATTCGAACTCGCCAATCAAGTTGTTCAAGTTTTCTATGTAACCGACCCGGCAAATAAGAAATGCCATGTAGTTCTTCATGGAAAAAGGAGAATTGTCGGAGTGGAGAATGTAGTGGACGAGGAGGAATACAATCAATCTGACGAGTTACCTCCTTTTGGAAATGGCATAAGGGTCGACGATGAACAACGTGACGAAACTAGTTACGTACGCATTGATCATGATGAATGGCTAATTTTTAAAGGAAATAAGCAAGTACAATAAGAATGTATATGTGAAAATGTGTGACAATTTTGAGATGTATATGTGAAAATGTGTGATGTAGTCAATTTTGAGATGTATATGTGAAAATGTGTGATGTAGTCAATTTTGAGATGTATATGTGAAAATGTATATGTGTGATGTATTTGAGAATGACAAAATGTATTGGCATTTATGTATATGTGATGTATATGTGTGATGTATTTGAGAATGACAAAATGTATCAAGAAATACACTGTGCGAATGCAGCTGGTTGGTGTTGTATATGAATGCAGCTGTTTGGTGGTTGATATGAATGCAGCTGTGTAGTTATTGGTGTTGTCTTAATTGCAACAGCCAGCAAAGGCTTATCACAGACGGTTCTAAACTTAGAACCGTCTGTGATAACATATCACAGATGGTTCTAAGTTTAGAACCGTCTGTGATATGTTATCACAGACGGTTCTAAGTTTAGAACTGTCTGTGATAATCTCCCTACATATACCCTCTCGCTAGGGTTTTTCGTGTGCGCTGCAGTTATTCGATTAGATCTAAATCCCGAGCCCGTCGTCGTTGTCGCCTCCCCGAGCCCTCGCCGGCTGCCTCCCCCAGCCCTCGCCGGCCGCCTCCCCGGACGAAGACATCGCCGCAGCCTCCTCCTCCTCCTCCGTCGCCGCCTCCCCGAGCCCGTCGCCGCCGCCTCCTCCTGCGTCGCCGCCTCCTCCTCCTCCGTCGCCGCCTCCCCGAGCCCGTCGTCTCCTCCTCCTCCTCCGTCGCCGCCGCCTCCCCGGACGAAGACGTCGCCGCAGCCTCCTCCTCCTCCGTCGCCGCCTCCCCGAGCCCGTCGCCTCCTCCTCCTCCGTCGTCGTCGCCTCCTCCTCCTCCGTCGTGGTCGCCGCCTCCTCCTCCTCCGTCGTCGCCGCCTCCTCCTCCTGCGTCCCTAAGGTCACCAAAACCCTAAGGTCATCAAATCCCTCCCCGAGCTTCATGCTTACTGTTAGTGTTTAGGGTTGATGCTTGATGCTTCATACTGTTATGGTTAGTTGCTTAGTACATATTTAGGGTTGATGCTTCATGCTTACTGTTAGTGTTTAGGGTTGATGCTTGATGCTTGGTACATATTACATTGGTACATTGTTTACTGCAGTAGCTTAATTAGTTTGCTATTTGGTACATATTACATTGGTACATTGTTTACTGCAGTAGCTTAATTAGTTTGCTATTTAGTACATACTACATTGGTACATTGTTTACTGCAATTGCTTAGTTTACATTGGTACATATTACATTGCTTGTTGTGTTAGTATATAGTATATAGTATAGGCACATAACCCCTCTCTGTCCACATCACCCCCTCCCTTCTCCCCCTTTCCTCTACTCCTCTCCTCTCTTCCTAACATTGAGCATCATGTATCACTTTTCTTGCTTCCTCATCTTATCATGTGCAACCCTACAATTTGAGAGCACAAATTAACCAATCAAGGAAGAGTATATGATCAAAGGGCATGAAGCAAGTAACACATTCTAGTGTATCCGGATAAAGAAATCTTGCGATTATTGCAAAAGATACATTGACTATTTGGGTGGAAAGAAATACATTGTGTCGTCAGGCTCATGACTGCCAATTTGAAGTATAGCATAGCATCCGAGGCACATCCGAGGCCTGCAGCTGTGTCTTGAAGAATGCCAAGAGCTGGTCTTCAGATGTGGCATTCCTCAAACTATAAATTATGAATCTTATTCTCATAACCCATCTGAATACCAGCTCTTGGCATTCCTCAAGACACAGCAGCAGGCCTCGGATGTGCCTCGGATGCTATGCTATGCTTCGAATTGGCAGTCATGCGCCTGACGAAACAGTTGATCTTTCCACCCAAATGCTCCATGTATCTAGACAAAAAACAGCAAATGAAGCAAGTGACATACTATAGTGTTCCCGTTCAATGAACCGGATACACTAGTTTGTGTCATTTGCTTCATAGACCTTTGTTTAGGGACTTTGCTATTTGGTTTATAGTATTAGCAACTAAAGTAGGTGCTAGGATAGGAACTTTGTTTAGAGACCTTGTAGTAATAGTATTCCAAAATTCAAGGAAATTTTAGTACAGAAGTTCAAAAAAAAAGAAATTCCCAGATTCTTCGGTGAGCAGCCGATATAGCCGACTTCTTCGGTGAGCGACTATCCATCTGCTTCTTCCCACTCCTTCTCTTCATCTCTGATCTCTGGATCACGTACGCCAGTAGCGATGATTCAGTTAGATGAATCATCGCTACTGGCGTACGTGATCCGGAGACCAGAGATGAAGAAAAGGAGTGGGAAGAAGCAGATGGATAGTCGCTCACCGAAGAAGTCGGCTATGTCGGCTGCTCACCGAAGAATCTGGAATGTCTTTTTTTGCACTTTTGTAATAAAATTGACTTGAATTTTGCGGGAAAAAGAAGGACTTGATACATTGGTAAGATAGGCACATCACCCCCTCTCTATGTCCATATCACCCCCTCCCTTCTCCCCCTCCCCTCTACTCCTCTCTTGTCTTGCAATTCAATATGATTACTTTCTCATCTTATCTTAATAGACCCACAAAATGAGCAACATGTCACCCGCGCATTCTTCAACATCATCGCCAGAGGCGTCCGCTCCAACATCAAGACGCCAAGGAAGAGGGCTATCAAAGAAGCCTGAGGGCCGACAGATCATCACAGCGGTGAATGCATCTGGGGTCCCTATCCTTCCTAAAAAAGCAGTAAACGCATTCCGAACCATGGTCGGAGTAGTTGCACGAGAACGAATTGAGATCATATACAATTCGTGTAAGAACGTGCCTGACACTCGGAAACGTGAGCTGTGGACCGAAATTTTGGCATCGTTCGAGTTCCCAGAAGAACACCTGGACGCTGTGCAACAACAAACCTACAAAGCGGCGTGCAAAGCATGGAAGAACATCAAGAGCACGCTTGTCAGGAAATACGTGGAGACGGACGAAATGCCTGTTCATAAATACCCATTCCTGGAACCACAATGGGAAGAGTTCAAGGCGATGAAAACGACCGAAGATTTCAAAAGTACAAGTGTGGCGCACAAGGCCCTCCAGGCAAACAATACACACCCTCACAGACTTGGCACAGCTGGGTATGCGGGTAAAATCTCGCAGTGGAGGAAGGAGGATGAGCTGGCAGCTGCACAGCACATCGCCCCGCCGTTTTCCAATATCCCGGATGACCGCGCTCGAAATTGGATTAGAGCAAGATCATCTACAACGACATTAGGGGACGTCACCTTTCGAAACCCTGCAGACCAGCAAGTGACCAAGCGCCTGGTAAGATATCGATCGAACTACGTAGCTTGTAATTACTCCACAACTTCGTACGAATTGAAATGACATGTCGTGCTCTTGCAGGAAGAGCTGAGTTTTCAATCTACCCTGGGATCATTCCAGGGAACAAGGGAGAATGATATGCTCTCCGTGGCCCTGGGAAACAAGGAGCACCCGGGCCGTACGAGAGGCCTTAGGCTTTACGTTCCTTGGAAACATGGTTTCCAAGATGACTCCGACATGTATCGGCGCAGGAAGAGAAACAAAGCCGAGCGTGACGCACAGCTACGAGAAGAGATCAAGGAATCTCTTAGAGAGGAGCTATTAGCTCAGATGGCTGATGTAATCAGAGATGAGGTGCGGAAACAGACAGAAAGTCAGCAGGCCGCCACCGCCGCTCCTGTGCTAGCTAGCCCGCACAACCGTCCGAGTAGCTGCGCATCCAATCCGACGCAAACCCAGTCCAAATTTCCTGTGGACAATATCCTGGTAATAATTATTACCTCTCGAATGCTTGCTCCATTGGTAGGCCTATTTGAGTGGTAATAATTATTACCTCTCGAATGCTTGCTCCATTGGTAGGCCTATTTGAGTAGCTAATTTTGTATCGTTATGTAGGAGCCTACGACGTGCAGGCTCCAAGTGAGATATGGCTCCATTCCCTTGTACACTGCTTGGGGCCAGGCATATTCGTCTGGTATCGGGGCCATGGTGCACGGTCAAGCTTTAGCGCCAGGCTTCGCAAAAGTTAATGTGGATGGTGTGTATGCCAATTTTGAGGTGGTCCCGCTACCGAAGCCCCCCAACGACGAGATCGTGAATCTAGGACAGGCCATTGGAACATTCATCCAGTGGCCCAAAACCGACATCTCCCTGGAGGCTTCTTCACCGGTGGCAGGACCAGAAGTGCAGTGCGAACCACAATAACTTGCACTGGTGCCATCTCCACACGGGCAGTGCGAACCACAGCTACCTGCACCGGTGCTATCTCCACGGGTGCTATTCTCGCCAGAGCAACTTGCACCGTCTATACCATTACAGTCGACTAGCATAAAGTCGACCGACAATCGAGACAGTGGCCAGGGCAAATCAAAGACGAAGGATGATGACGATATCCCGTCCATGCCATTGGCCCGCAAATTCGTGCTAGCTGAGCCGATGGTAGTCCAGGAAGAGCTCCAAAAACTAGGACTTGGTTGCCAAAGATTCCACCTTTGGTATATGGAATAGTCCAATAAGCCAGAGGCAGAACGGCGCTCAGGTATCACTGTCAAATTCAAGCTGGAACATTTCTTGCACGAAGCTCAGGACTGTGTCTTCGCGGTGACCTTTGACGATATATTTGAACTTTTCATGCTCAACGCTCTCGACGCCTCACTCGTTCGATGTTGGATGCTGTAAGTCTGTACAATCACAGTCTCTGTTCACGTAATACCGATATATGTCACAATTTGTTGCTTTCCTGTGTTATATATAGATTCATGCTGACCGAAGCTAGATCATCAAAATCACGAATTGGTTTCCTGGACCCACGCTTGGTCGCCATTGATACCATCATCGAGAATGCATCCTTCGTCGAGGACTATATTACAAAAGCACTGCTAGCTCACCAAGATAAGGAATTTGTTCTTATGCCATACAATGAGAAATTCCATTGGATTTATTTGTAATTATACCAAAATGGAACAAGGCTATATACCTTGATTCTCTAAGTAAGAACAAATCCAAGTACATAGCTATCGCCCAAATACTCGATAGGTACGTACATTGTACATTGTACTCTTTCTTTCCTTCCGAATAACTAATCTAACTTTTTCGAATAACGAAGGTCGTTCGCCACATACGTTCAACAAATACGTGACTCGACGACAGGGGCCAAGGCCTTGAAACATGATCGCAAGTTTCGGGTATTCGCTAGCTACACATTAATTAATCATATACAACACATAGTAGTAATGCCACTTGATTTAACACATTATATTTTTTGCAGTGCCACCAGCAGCAGCCGGGCAACACGTCTGGATACTACGTGTGCCACCATATGAGACTACTCCTCGATTCCACCAAGATCACTAATTCTAAGGTTTGTCAATCTTCCCACATTTATTTCATACATGTCAAGTTTTATATATGCACGCGTTCATATTCCTATCGACAGGCTGCGTCCATCTCTACATCTGCATTGAAACAGCCGGATTTTGCAAAAATTCGAGGAGAGCTCATTTGGTTTTTGTGGACAAAAGTCGTAAGATCAGATGGAGAGTTCCACTGCCCAGAATGATTTTTTATTGTAATTCTAAGTGCAAATACAGTGTAGATCTTTTACAATTGTGTATTTGTTAATGGATATTTTATTTCAATTCAATGAATTGATTTGCGAAATGGATGCTTTATGTTTGTGAAATGAAGTGCGTTGTCAATTGGATGTTTTATGTCTGTGAAATGAATTGAGATGTGAAATGTATCTGAAATGAAATGAGATGTGTGAATTGTATATGTTTTATGTCTGTGATTATCTGCTTATTTCAGAGGGTATGGCTAGCATTTCCTGAGGCTAGCCAATAAACAGAAATATATTTAGGGGTTGAAGGGAATATCACAGACGGTTTTAAGTTAAAAACCGTCTGTGATAGCTGATAATCACAGACGGTTTGGAGTTAAAAACCGTCTCTGATAGCTGATAATCACAGACGGTTCAAAAACCGTCTGTGATGATCTTCGATTATCACTGACCCATAAATATAGACGGTTCACAAAATCGTCTGTGATGACGATTTCGATCCGTCTGTGATGACCTTTTCTGTAGTAGTGCCCGATCGTACACAAATTCTGCCGCCACGCGCCGGCCGAGGGAGCGCTGGGGGCGACGTGGGACGCCTCTCCTGCGGGGAATCCCCCGGCTTTGTTTGGGGTAGTATTAGCATGCATATATGCATGTACGCACGTCCTGCGTTGATCTGGCTGTTAATGAATCATAGCTAGCTAGGTTGTTGGTCAGTAACGAAGTCTACAAGTCGATCGATCATGCCGTCGTCTTCAGAGTTGAGACTTGAGACAGCGAATGGGTAGCCGCCTAGAAGCTAGTAACAGAAACAGATATATACTTTCCGGAGCGTCTAAAACACTAGGAAAAAAACAAAAACTCGGGGTTCTATTTCCCCGAAGGTCAGCCGTCGGGAATAACACTCGGGATAGCTTCATCGGGTAAAAACTAGTTTCCCGAGTGTTACACTCCGGAACCATAAATTCGCCGTGTGTTCAGCAATACACTTGGGAAACAAACAATACTCGGGATAATAGTTGATACAACAAGTTCAGCCACTGCAACGGGATACTCTACCGAGTGTGGATACTCGGGAACATTTTATTTCCCCAAGTGTAAACACTCGGGAAATATTGCTACCTGGTGATCCTTTCCCAACGGGATTCCAAAATTTTGCCCGAGTGTATATCATCCTAGGACACTCAAGAATTGTCTGCTATCCTACTCTCATTGTGGCTGCCATCGTCTATGCATTGCATGTCCGATCTACTACTTTGTGACTCGTCATGGTAGACCCATACGGTATAACGTGGCCAAAATCCAAACTTGCACAAGTGTGCGATCATTATCGCCCCCATTTGTAGCTGTGTGTTTGAACAATGACCACAAGGGCACAACACACCACCTCGTCGTGTACTCCTAGCAAATGCTCGATCCACAAAATCAATGGTCTTTTGCATCCATTCTTGGCTATACTCACCCATCTTTCTACGCCTAATATACATCCAACTACGATCCTCAGCCACCCTAGTGTGCACAAACGTACAAAAATTAATAAATTAACTTGAAAAGCTTTGTAGTAGACAAATTTTAATAAATTAAGTAAATACTCCTGTAGTAAGTAACATCTTTTTAAATGAATCAACAGGGGTGTTCTCTATCTTACATCCCCATTCTCAAATCCTTTTGGTCTATTATAAAAGTTAAAAACAATGAGAGGGAGGATGGCATTGAGGAGGAGGTAGACATATGGGGAATAAAGGGAGAGGGCATTGACAAAGAGGGTGTAGAAGGCAGCACTCAGCCCATTGAAGCTTATGGAGAGGGAGAGGGCCAAGGCGATTGCTTGTGCTGATGGTAGAAGAAGCTTATTTAATTGAGGAAAAAACAAAAAAAATGTAATGTTTATTTGGTCAGCACTGTATTCAGGGGTCAAAATTGATGAGACATGCTATATATGTTCCATCAAAATGAGGGCTTAAATGCTTTGTATTGGGCTAGATGTATTTTAGACCAGCTCCATGGAGGTAGCAGCCAGTGAACAGCTACGGCCGCCAGTGAATGGCCCAGGTTTTTAAAAAATTACGCCCATTAAGGAAAAACACACAGGTACAGTGATTCTAATTATCTATGAGCTGGCAAAAATACAAGTTCATGGTCTACGCAAATAAACACAAGTGCCCAACAGTCCATTGTTTGAGCAAAGAGGGAGAAAAGGAGCTAAAAAAGAGTAAAAAATAAGATAGTCCATGTCTCAAAAAACAAATAAAAGAAATGCAACAATCGAATGCACAGTCACATTATGAAGCAAAACAATACATAGACTATGATAGAGCATACCCAGTGTGATTCTAACAAAGGCCAAAGTTTTCCAAATTCAAGAAAGCAAGCATGGACACACACACATCTATTCATTCCCAAAACTGGAAATAGGGTAATTTCACATGTTCACAATAATCTAACATCTAACATAATTTATAAAGGCCTTAATTTTTCAATAAAACCCCATTTGTGCTAAATAAAGTACTTCATGAGTTTACTGAACAATGTGCAATACAAAAGCTACCATACTTGCATCTGTATTGGGTATGTGTTTAGAAAAACAAATTTATTTCAAAAGATATATGGACAAACAAACCTTGGGTACGGAGGAGGGGGAGACAGCGGAGACAGAGGCGGTGGATGGGCAAGGGAGGAGGAGGATGGGGAAGTGGTGCCGGTGGTGGTGGATTTGCAACAGTGGAAGAGGGGGACGGCAGGGTCAGGTGTGGCTATGGGGGACGAGGAAGAGGTGCCGACTTGAGTGGATGAGATGGCTGCGGAGGTAGTGTGGGAGGGGAGACGGCAGATGCGGTGGATCGATGATAGAGAAGGAGGGGAATGGTGGGGAGGTGGCGCTGGTGGTGATGGATTGTAGTAGTGGAGGAGGGGGCAGCAGGGTCGAGTGTGGCAGCGGGAGATGAGGGGGATGGGGAGGCGGTGGAGGTGGTGGATCGGTGAGGGAGAAGGAGGGGGAGAGCGGGGAGGCGGCGTCGGTGGCGGTGGACCTGCAGTAGTGGGGAGGGGGGCGGCGGGGTCGGGTGTGGCAACGGGAGATGAGGGGGATGGGGAGACGGCGGAGGTGGTGGATTGGTGAGGGAGAAGGGGGAGGGTGGGGAGGTAGTGCCGGTAGCGGTGGATCTGCAGCAGTGGAGGGGGCAGCGGGGTCAGGTGTTGCAGCCGGAGAAGAGGGGGATGGGGAGATGGCAGAGGTGGTGGAGGGCGGGGAGGTGGCGCCGGTGGCGGTAGACCTGCAGCAGTGGAGGAGGAGGCGGCAGGGTTGGGTGTCGCGGTGGGAGACGGGGGGAGGCGCCAGGATCGATGAGCGGGGAGGAGGAGGAGGACGGGGAGGCAGCGCCAATGGCGGTGGATTTGTAGCAGTGGAGGATTGGGATTGGGAGGCTGCTGTGGAGGATGGGGAGAAGGACGAGGACGAGGGTAAAAAAATTGCTGCTTTTTCTGTCACGAGTGTAGTGAAAAAAAGGGCATGGTAGTGAAAAAATTGCTGCTATTTCTGTCACGAGTGTAGAAAAGACAGTGGCACTAGGGAATATATTTCACCCCATTCAGACCTGTTGATATCTCATTTCCATGTGCATGGCTGCTGGCTCCTGTTTGCATCTACCGCATGTAATATAAAACACTTGGTAAATCTCCACCTCCCAAGTGCTAGATTTAAATCCCAAGTGTCCAATTAAACAATCGGGAATTTCTTGAGTGTTTCCTACTAGACACTCAGAAAAAATATTGGCACTCAGGAAAAAAAACACAATTTCTGGTAGTATGACCACGCTCTAATTCGTTTCTAGGTAGAAGTAACTTTAGAATGTATGCAAATATATTTATATTTGTTACCGGTGGTACGTAGATCCATGATTTTTCAATTAGGATGTACAAACCTAATAAAATATTATTTAATAGAAAATTTAAGGCCTATAGTAGAAAGCTAAATTACAAATTGTTTCTACTAGAGCGAACTTCTCAAAATAATTTAGAGAAATCACAGAGTAAGTAAGAAAAATTATAAATTAACTTGACATGTTCATGCTTTGTAAGTGAAATACTACGTCTTCGTCACAAACTTGTAGAAAAATATTCTCTTTCGAGAGAAATGTAAATAAGTAATCGTTCAAGTATTGATCATCATGCCATTTCTTAATTTTGTTCTTCACAAAATTCATTATCGAAAATAATCTCTCAAGTCTGAACACTTGCACTTGCTATGGGAAGGATTAGCACCATTTAGGAAGCTTGTACAGACAAGTCTATATATAATTGAGGTACTTTTTTTCAAGATTTTTTTGCTTTTTTAAACCTTTCATCTCTATGCATATCACCAATGAAGCACGTAAGTTTGTGCTTGAGATGTCCTTGGGATAATATTGAGTAAGTCTAAGCAAGTTATCCTTGTCAAAAGAAGTGAATGAATCATAATAGGAGATATATACAGAATATTTGACCTAATTAATATTCATACTAAATACAAGGTATTTTACAAAATAATTGGGTATGCAGGTGTACATCGGTGCACCCATGAACCAATGTGCATCTGCTCATGTTTGTTCCATATAAGTAATATTTGTAATTGCTATAAAAAAATGCTTTCACATTGACCGCTGTATTTTCTAAAAAAATCTAACATATAATTATGAAAAGCAACCGTCAAACTTGTATATTGTGTTGTGGCTACGAAACCAAACAGTAGAGATAAGGAGGAGCTTCGGGCACTTACCCTCGACGAATGGGGTAGGTCTCAAGGTCTCAAGATGAGGATTGGGGAATAGAGAGACAAGTGTATGAATATTGTGTAAAAAAATTCTTTCTGTGGCTTAGTGGACAAGGAGACCTATTTATAGTATTACATGAAGAGGGTTAGGAGATTACAATGGTGCCCTTTGCATCTATGTCCGACGCATGGTCGACTCATATGGACAAGGTCTCCCTTTTGGTCTTGGATGGTGTCAAGACCCTTTGTTGTGTGTGAGGCCTTGGTGGGGCTGAACCCCCTCGAATATACCAAGGGGGATTGGCCAGCAGGGCTCGTTTGGCCTCCTTTGATGGCTTGGGGTTGATAGCCCCCTCACTAGGTGCGAAGGGGTCGAGCTGATTGACCCGGTGGTCAATATTCCTTGATTGGAGCAAAGGTTCTACCCTCTAGCTTGGGTTGAGGATGATAGGCCCCCTCACTTGGACTGAGGGGGTGTTTGGCCCAGCTGGGACTAGCTTCTCCTGATGAGGATATCTCAACGATTACACTAACTTCTAATCATTCTCCATAATTTGTTTCTTGTCTTTGTGTTTGTGAGTGTAGCCTTTGTTGTGTGTGAGGCCTTTGGTGGCGCTGAACCCCCTTAAAAGAACATGTCCAGCGGGAGGTGAGGGAGGATGGAGCATGCAATACAAGCATAAAGTTCAAGGAGAGAGGTACTGGCCGCATGGGCTCATGAGCCCTACGTGATGCATATAAGAAGCACATGGTGTCTGAGAAAGAAAGAAAGAAAGAAAGAAGGAGAAGATATGGAAGGCCAAGTTCAAGCTACGCAGCATTATGGGCCAACTCTTTCTATTCGGCCACCAAGTCTAAGCCCAAGTCCAATTTGGCAATGGAGGCCAAAAGCATCATCAAGCCTACCAAGTACTTTGGATAAGATTTTTAAACTTAATTTAGATCCAACTCAAGCCCATCCAACTTCAAATTCGGAATCAATTCTGAAATCAATTTAGACTCAATTTGGAGTAGTCAGTAGGGCTACATTAAAAAGCCCATAACTTTCGCAAACAGAGTTCGATTCAGATGTTCTTGTCCTTGTTGAAAAGCTTATTTGAAGGCTCACACGATGGATAAGGCCCATAGAAACTGTACGAATTGATCGCAATCTCCAAAACAAAGTGGTGGCTGAAAATGTATGTATTTGTATTAGAGTCCATGCCTTGTTTGTTATTTGTTGTGTTAGAAAGGCTATAAAGCTAAGGGGTGCACCCTATGTAATAGGGGAGATGAAAATATTTTAGGTTTTATACAAAAAATTGATCTTTTGATCATGGAGAGTTTGCTTAGCTTTTAGTTCTTGCTAAACATTGTTCTTATTGATTCTTGAAAGAATTGATCGGTCATGATCAATCAATTCGTGCTCCAACTACGTGTTGATTGTGTGTGATTCAATTTCTATAGTCGAGGTCTTGTGCTAGACGCCAGGATGCTGAAATTTCAGATTGAATTGTTATCTTTGAGTTATTTTCATTCATCGTTCATCGATTGTCATCACAAGATCGGGCTGCACTGTATCACCTCCCCTAGCCTGACTAGGGGAGGGGGAGGATGCCCTTCAATGTGCAAGGGGGATTGAGTTGGCTGAGCCGATGGTGGCATTCTCGCTTGGGCCAAGGGGTGTCGTCGCCTCCGTGCTACTTCGACCGGCCTTGCAGGCATGGTTCATAGTACTTTGCGTGGGCAATTAGGCCTTTGGGTCACCCCTATAATATATCGAAAATCGGGTGGATGTCGAAGACGATATCTATTTATAAATAGTGTGAGCTAGCAGTGCTTACATAACTAATTCAACTTCTGCTTAGAAATGTAGGTCGTTCGTTTTGCATTTCCTATGGCTTCCAGGTTGAAACTTTGATCACTTTATAACGATAATATATTAGTCAAATACATAAATTTTGTAATAGCATAACGGAGATTTTCATGGTAATTAACGGAGATTTTCATGGTAATTCTTACATATACAGTTTGCACATATTATTTGTTGAAGTTTACAAAGGTCTATGGCAAGCACATCTGGGATGAAAACAGAGCGGGTACGTAGCGGATAATAGTTAAACTACATCCGTATTCATATTATTTTTTTTGAATTTAAATATGTATCAGATAAATATCAAATACGAATATAGATTGAACAAATGTGAGGTACAAATTCTGATCGAAGATGGATACTCAAGGTCGCATAGGAATCGGATATTTCGGGGTTTCCTACGAACAGAACGGACCAAGAAACGACAGTACCAGCTACTACTGTTCCACATGGCCCCCAGTGCGTACATACATCGCGCACAGTGCCATCCGTCCGATCCCCCTGCGTTGCGAGATCCTCCGGCACGCCATTAGCTTCACATCACCGGGCCGATCCGTGTCAACTGTGCCGTCCATTATTGCCCACCATTGGAGGCAGATGCCACATCGTTATTCCCCCACCAACAGTCCTCCCTGCAACGAGGTAGTATCTCCGAGGCAAACGGGGCAACGGCACGGCCGGACGGGGACCCGCCTCCCACCGCCGCCGCAAGTTGGGGCTGCTCCTGGGCCCCACGGCCCCACCCCTCTACGGAGCCATTTACTTTACTATTTCTACAGAGTTTTTCTTATATAGTTAATTGTAATATCCCGTTCTGTTACTGTGACGGTCCATATAATCTATATAGAGCTATAAGGTGTGATTAATCTCATATCATTTATCTAAAGTGAGTTGTAGTAGCATCTAATATTTATGTGCAAAGATAGTACATCCAAGTTAACCATTTTATACGAAACAAGAACGAAAGTATAAATGTAGTACTATATATATATGTGGTAGAGGTGGGCTATTAATTCCAAACATAATACCTCTCAGTTAACTATTTTACTCAAAACGGAGACAAAAATATAAACAAAATACTATGCGTAAACATCGTCTTTGATGCGCAACTCTCACTCCGTGACACGTAATCTAACATATACAGTGTATGCACATAACGTAGAGTTGGGGTTTGGCCGTCGCTTTCAGTGTACCCTGCAGGTACATGTATGCATGTGCATATATGGTGCACGACAGCACAAGTGATTACTTAGATAAGCACGTACGTGCCTTTCCTTTTCCTACAAGGAAATGGACAAAGTGCAGAAGTAGGATTGTGACGTACACCCGACAGTATTAACTAGTAGTTTACATGTGACCTGAGAGATCGAGACGGTGGACTAAAGGATTACAATATTAACCAGTAGTTTATCGATGTGCGATTTCTTCCGTCTACTTATTTTGATTTGAGCTTTTAATTTCTGATTTAATTTTTACTATTTATAAATTTCATCTTTTTTTTATCTTTTTGACTTTTTTGAGCTTTTTGCCGTTTCTTTTTTTCCGTACTTGTTTACATTATACGAGATGGGCTAACCTATTTTTTTAATTTTTTTAAATTTAATTATGCTAAATAAGACACCATCAGGTACAATGCAAAATAAGCCAGCTACAGTAAAAATAAGGCATAAGCCAGGTTTATTCAGTTTAAATAAGCATGACCTTAATGGTAGTTACTGTGGGCGTTCACAAATAGATATTTGTTTAAAATTAAAACTAACTGAATTTCCACTCACAACTATATGGCTAGATACTATAATATATATATACTATATCAAAACAAAGAGTTTTACTTATACTATTTTAATGTTTATGATAGAAATGTAGTTGTATTCCTTAATTATACAATTGTAACAACTCTTATATCTTTATCTGATTAATCTACTCCATTGTAATTTGGACTTGCCATAATCAATAATATAGATTTTTCTCTTTGCCTTCCAGGTAACGTGATCATTTCTTGCCTTTGAAAGAGAATGTGGCGGCTTTTTTATCGTTTAAATAATATAATAGATAAAAAGATGTAGAGTTCAAGACAATTAAAATTGGTTGCCCAAAGAGTAAGCTCATGTCACCACATTGAGCTTGGTGAGAAACTAATTGAGAAGATTTCGTTGCATTCTCATCCGCAAACTTGACAAAAAGAACATACACAATTGACTGTAGTAACATGTGTAGAAACTAAAGTTCCTTCAAAATCCTCTGCTTTATATCGAATCATAAATCATGCCACATATTTATCCATAACGAGTCACCATCCATTTCCTTGTATTGAAATAGAGCTTAAGGGCATGTTCTTTTCAGCTTCTAAAAGGTACTTTTCGGTTTTTCTACAGTAACTAGCTTTTAAACGGAATATCTTTTTAAGATATGGTTTACTAGTTAATTGTGACGTTAAAGTGCAATTGCACTCGAAGTTTGTAGAGTGAGAATTTGAATTTTGCAAAATTTGCATTTTGTCAGGTTTGTTGTTAGGCAAACCGGTTTGACCATTGGCTAACCGTCGATCTGACCACCGGCTTATTGCTAGTCAGACCACCAGTGTGTTGCTGATCAGACCACGCGGGGCGGTATGACCGGAGTTTTGTTGTCGATTGTAATTTTTCATAACAGATTGTTTGCCTATGTTCAACTAGTTTGACTGGCCTTGGGTTGGCGGTTAGACCAGTCCTGAAATTTGGTTCTATGATTTTGGAATATTAGTCTCCGGATAATTTGAATTATGTTTGGTCGGCACATTAATGTTGCATGAAGAATGTTTTAGCTAACGCCGATTAAGTTGTGAAGAACTTGTGCCCAAAAACGATTTCTTTGTGTTTAGATGTGTATGAAGCTCTGGAGTCAACGATGGCTAACTATGAGGATCGAGGCTACGCTTATGGAGGAGCCAAGTCTTAGAACGGTCAAGGATGCCGAGTAAGATGGTTGAGCTCAAGCATGGCACGAGAAAGGTGAGAAATGTGTCAGGACCGGATCTCCAAATCCGAACCTTTTGTGTATTATGCACTACTCAAGAATTATGCTAGGTGAAAATATAGGTGAAATATCGACCATGATTATGATTAACTATGAAAGAAGCAAATATTATTAATTATCAAACTAGCGACCTTATGACCAATTATTACAATAATAGCTGGAAGGGCCTAACAAGAACTAGCAGTAGGAAAACAATGTTAAATGTGGTTGCCATTCGACATGTCCATAGTCAATCGATTGGGAAGTGAAGTCCTAATCCAAAAATTCATCGAAGAATTATCTTTCAAGTATCTTTGGCTGATATAGTTATCTTTTAACAACTAAATAGCAAATGATATAACCGTAAGTACATGGAGTACTCAGCAAGTCGTTTGTAACAAGATGTAAAATATAATGATGCAAAGCTTATCAAATAATAGCAGAGTGATTATTTTGTAGAAAGCAATAATTTAGAGTAAATATAATAAACATATTGAAAACACAATTGGGAAATGAGTAAGTAAATAAGTCTAAAGAATTTAATAAACCATAAGTGAATGGACCATTCACTTCCCACGATCCAACCAAGGCTTTATGAAATTCTACCCCTCTTGTGAAATCACCAAGAATTGTCCATAATCATAGACATGACTATTCGAATAGTTTGACACTCTATAAAGGTTTCACAACTTTACCCACAAGAAATAATAAACTTATCATGTCGGCCAATACACACTTTCTTGGATGTGCGACAAAGTGATCATCATAAGGCTTTTCCAATGCTCAATCCCAACCCAATCTCACTCACTAAGATTTCGTTGACGAGTAGGCTAATAACCTAATCGGAAAAGTCCCCTCTTGCGCCTATGTGAAAAGTCTAACCAACACCCACATTCATCTCAATGGCGAAACCAAAATTGAAACATCATAAATTAATGGCACATAAAATTAAGTCCTTAATTATTACCCAAGCAAGGCATCCATATCCCAATGTGCTAACCACACTCGCTCCTTTACTGCATGATCACTTGTCCAAGTGAAAACGATTTTGTTTAACCAATGCTAATAATACTACCGATGTCATAGTACATAAATTTTATAACTATGGTTGATCACCACAATTCAACATTTTATTAAGTCAAAATTAATTAATTTCTGACCAGATCTTAATCCAATACGAGTATATATCGTATCTCACTTAGAGTCTATCATCCGGACTATTATTGTTCCAACTGTTAAGTGTATGACCATGTAAATTTATATATACTTGGTTGTAACTTGGAAACACTATTCCGATTACTGGTTGATAGCGGTCCCTAGCAGGACATATTGACCAGTTAGTATACTCATACTACAAGTTCACATCCAGTCAGACCTATCGACCTGTTACGTATTCTCCTTTTGGCACACTATATCCGATCGAACTCCAGCTGAGAAACATGTTATCCATGGGCTGTTTAATCTTTTCATGATCTAATGATAAATAACTTCATGTAGTCGTCTCTTCGACTACTCGTGGCATGGTCATGCACTTTCTATGACTACGAATGGTACTGTAACTTATGACTATGAATGGTACAATATTTGACGATTATGATTGGATACTGTAGCCTACGACTATGATTGGGTACAATATCTTACAACTACCAACCATGACTTACGACTACCGTCCACGGTTTACGACTACCGATCACGACTTACGACTATCGACCATTAGCCATCGATTATCGATCGGTACCGTAACTTACGACTATCGTTAGCAATCGAGGTTACAACTACCGTTAGAGGTCAAAGATTACGACTACTACAGTTGGAGGTTTCGACTATGCAAGTGGTCGAATATTTCGACTATGGCTGCGATCAAAGATTTCAACAATGTCAGCGGTCTAAGATTTCGACAACGCGGTGGTCGAAGATTTCTACAACGTCTGCGGTCCAAGATTTCGACAATGCAGCGATCGAAGATCACTGCCACGCTAGCGGTCTTTGACCACAAAGGTTTTTCGAGCGCCGAGCAGGTATTGCAACTTAAGACTACCGATTATCGACCAGGTTCTGTAAATTTCCGACTACTGACTGGGTACTGTAACTTACGACTATGACCGGGTACTGTAACTTATGACTACGACTGGGTACTGTAACTTATGACTACCGACCACGGCTTATGACTATCGATCACGACTTACGACTATCGACCATCGGCTATCGACTATCGGTACCGTAACTTACGGCTATCGTTAGCAATCGAGGTTATGACTATGGTTAGAGGTCGAAGATTATGACTACTGCAGTGGGAGTTTCAACTACGCAAGCGGTTGAATATCTCGACTACGGCTGCGGTCAAAGATTTGGTGTGTAGTAACACAAAAGGAAAAAAACCGGAAAGCATCCAAACAAGGGCAACGTTGTAACAGGACTTGGTGTGTAGTAACACAAAAGGAAAAAAACAGTCTAAAGGAGTCTAAAAGGAGGTATCGATATCTATGCTCAGCAATTCCTTTTTTTTCTGCCTATCATGAAAGCACTCTGCATCTAGTACTGCCCTGTTTCTATTTTAGGTTGCGGAAAGTAGATGGAATAGGGATGTCTCCTGCATAACCGAAGGTAGTATTGTTGCTACCGTCTTCTCTCTGTTGAAATGTACAGCAAACATATGTGTGTATGATCTACTTGATCTATATAGTTTTGGAAAAACGGGCACTCTACCATGATATAGGTTAACATATTCTCCTATGTAATGGTATGACGGATTCGGAATGTCTCCTGTAAAGGGATGTCTCCTGCAAAACCTAAGCTAGTATTGTTCCTACCGCCTTCACTCAGTTGGAATAATGTACAGCAAACATATGCTGTATCGGTCTACTTGATCTATGTAGCCGAAAAGAAAAACTGAGACTCTACCATGATATAGCTGAACATATTCTCCTATCTATTGGTGTGGCCTCTGGTGAGTTTCAGGCCGGTGGTCGTTGTTCTGTTTCAGTAAGGAGGAGGATTATATATGTAAACCGAAGGCTAAATGGCAAGCTCAGCAAAGCTGGCTGCATCCAGGCTAACCCTGTTTGTAAATACATGAAACACAGAGAGCTCGTCCGTATAAAAGACAGAAATCGCATGAAACCTGTGTTAGCGAAACTGGAAAGCATCCAAACAAGTGCAACGTTGTAACAGGACCTGGTGTGAGCTAACACACGGAAAAAAAACAGTCATTCTCTTCTGTTTCTAGGCTATGGTAAGAAAAACAGTCATTCTCTTCTGTTTCTAAAAGGAGGTATCGATATTTATGCTCAGCCATTCCCTTATTTTTTTCAGTCTGTCATGAAAGTACTCTGCATCTAATACTCTTCTGTTTCTATTTTAGGCTATGGTAAGTAGACGGAATAGGGATGCGTCCTGCAAAACCTAAGCTAGTATTGTTCCTACCGTCTTCTCTCTGCTGGAATGCATAGCAAACATATGCTGTTGCAAGTTTCCTTCTGTTCGCTCTCGGATGACGCGGAGCACATCGCTCCTGCTCGATATGCGACCCGCCACCTTCCTCCGACGCGACGCCCTCGCATGGAACACGCGAAGAAGCACTAGCACGGCAGAGGGGTGTGACGAGACGCCTCGCCTGTTGACGTGAAGGAGCAGCGCCTCTGCCTCCCTGATCTTCACGTGATGGACCAGGCAGACGCAAGCAACAGCACCTTGCCTCTTTGCTCTGGCGTTGTGGACAGCCTGCTGGGTAGGAGCACAACCAGACAACGCAAAGTCGCCGAGAGCTCGAATACTTTTTCCGGAGACACCAACCGTTCCCTCTTTCCTTCTTATTTCCCTTCCTCCCGTGCTAGGTTAGCTGTGTACACCTCTTCGGAGTGTAGAGGCTGGAACTCTGTTCCATTATCTAAAAAAAAATGCGTTACTAGGTGTTTTCGCTGCAAGGGGTTCAGACATCATGCAAAAGATTGCAAAGGACCCCGTAGACCAGGAGGTAGCTCCAACTCAGCAGTAGCTCCTAGAGGCCGCCAGTTTTAGTCTAGCGGTCTCGTGTCAAGTAATCCAGGCATTGTTCTTATGCTCTATTTGCTGTTTTTTTTCTGGACTAGGTTTGTCCATGTGGTTTACCTGCCACCTCTGCATTAGCTTTTCTTCAGAGTCTATTGTGAGCCCAATGCTTGTTCTGGGCGCGTCAGTCAGTTGAGATTAGTATGCGGCACGTTCTGAAGGTTGTGGGTTGACACGGCCTGTGGAGGAATATGCCGTGAGTTGTGGATCGTGGACTCCGTTTATTTTGGCATGTTTTGTTACTTGCATATATTAATAAACACTGGAAAATGCAGTGAGTTAGTTGCTGCGCAAATATCTCTCTCTCGGTTGTTCTCTCCAGTTTCCTGTGTGCAAGTGTTCTGGTTTTTTTGATTCCTCCTTGATCCAGTCCAAATTACACACACCAGATCGGAACCAGCGTTAACTGAATTTTCTTCAGTACTGTAGCTTGTGTTGACAACAGAGACGCAGCTTCAGTTTTGCTGGGGCATTCGTCGGCTTTGATTGGTGCTGGGTCACTCTGACAGTTGGTATCAGAGCCACCGCACCTGGGAGTGGAAGACCATGCTGCGCCGACGCTCTTCATCACCACCACAGCGGACTCGGGAGGAGTCCACACCGCCATCGGGGAGCGGTGGCGGAGGTGGCGGCAGTACCGAGCGCGTTTTGGTGATTCACCGAGTCACCAAGGAGATCAGCGGCAGCGGCTCATTCCCGACCTTGACGAAGACGAACTACTTCGACTGGGCGGCGCTCATGCGCGTCATGCTGCAGGCAAGGGGCTTGTGGACGGCAGTGAGCATCGGCACCACCGACTTCGTCGAAGATCGGATGGCTCTCGAGGTGATAGCGAAGGCGGTTCCGATGGAGATGGTTGGGACCGTCGCGAGCAAGGCCACTGCAAAAGCTGCGTGGGATTCAATCAGGACGATGCACGTCGGCGTGGAGCGTGTGCGCAAGGCCAGAGCAAACACTCTTCGTCGTGAATTTGATGCACTCAGATTCCGCGACGGGGAAAGCGTGGATGACTTCGGTGTCCGGATCAACGGGATCGCGCACCAGCTCGCGATTCTGGGTGAGGACTGTTCTGACGAGGAAATTGTCCAAAAATTCCTCCAGGTGCTCCCACCAAGGTTCGAGCAGATTGCGTTGTCGATTGAGACGCTCCTCGATCTGAGTGAGCTCTCTGTGGAGGAGCTCATGGGACGGCTCAAGGCGGCGGAGGAGCGTCACAACATGGGCAGCGGCATCAGCTCTTCCACGGCAAGATTGAATCTCACTGAGGAGGAGCTAATAGCCCGGGTGACCTCGCGGCTGCAGCTCACAGGCGAAGGCTTTCAGGAGCGCGGGAAGGGAGCCGCGTCAAGCTAGAAGAGGAGCCACGGCCGTGGACGTGGAAAAGACGGCGGAGGTCGAGGCGGTTCCAAGCCACCGAGGTCGAGCGGAGGTAATAGCGCCGGCGGGAACCTCGTCGCCAGTGACCAATGCCGGTACTGCGGGAAGATGGGCCACTGGGCTCGAGAATGCCGAAAGAAAAAAGAGACGAGCAAGCCCACTCGGTCCAGGTGGAGGAGGGAAGTGAGACAGCTTTATTGCTTGCTGAGGCAACACTAAATGCTACTTTCCCCACTTCTACTTTACCCATTCCGACAGCATCATCTGAAGACCCAAAGGAGCCGGCGATTTGCACGACGCCGCCACCAACAAACCTCCATCTGTCGGCGTCTGTCACACCACCGCCGGTCGGTCCGGCGTCGCAGGCGAGCTTCTCGTCTCTCCACCTGGAGGAAGACAGGTTATTCGTCCAGCTCGGTGACAGGAAGGATGGTGACCTGCGCACTTGATACTCGACACGGGCACCACCAACCATATGACGGGCGAGCGCTCAGTCTTCACCAAGCTTGACACCGGCGTCCGAGGCTCTGTGCGCTTCGTGGACGGGTGGGTGGCCGGGATCGAAGGCTGCGGCACAGTGCTGTTCACATGCAAGAATGGGGAGCACCGGGTGCTCACCGGGGTGTATCACATCCCAAGGCTCACCGCAAATATAGTGAGCTTGGGGCAGCTCGATGAAGGTGGCTACTAGATCCTAATCGAAGGCGGTTTGCTCAGGATCTGGGACCACGACAAGCAGTTGCTTGCCAAGGTGTGGCGCTCAAAGAGTCGCTTCTATGTCCTGACACTGGATATCGGGAGACCAGTGTGCCTAGCGGCGTAGGGCACGAATGGGGCATGGAGATGGCACGCGAGGTATGGACACCTCAACTTCAGAGGACTGCGGAAGCTTGCGCAAGCACAGATGGTGCGAGGGCTGCCACAGATTGATCAAGTTGACCAAGTCTGCGACAGCTGCTCTGCCGGAAAACAGCGGCGCCTGGCGTTCCCGAGTGAGGCGAAGTACCGCGCGGAGCATAAGCTGGAGCTTGTGCATGGCGACATCTGCGGTCCCGTGACGCCACCGACACCGAGTGGGAACAAATTGTTTCTGCTGCTCGTCGACGATCTGAGTCGCTTTATGTGGCACTTCCTGCTGGGTGCCAAAGACCAAGCAGCTGCAGCGATCATTCGCTTTCAAGCTGGAGCCGAAGCACAGGCGGGGCGGAAGCTCGGAGCACTGCGCACCGATCGCGGTGGAGAGTTCACAGCACGGGAATTCAGCAACTACTGCGCCGAGCAAGGCATCCAAAGGCATCTGACAGCTCCGTATTCGCCACAACAGAATGGTGTGGTGGAGAGGCGCAATCAAACTGTGATGGGAATGGCTAGAAGCATGATGAAGGTGATGTCCTTGCCAGGCTGGTTCTGGGGGGAGGCTGTGACAACGGCTGTATTCATTTTGAACCGGCCCCCTACACAAAGTGTTGAAGGCAAGACGCCATGTGAGGTATGGTATGGTCACAAACCTCCTGTGCATTTCCTCCGCACTTTTGGTTGTGTGGCACATGTCAAGACCGTCAGCAAGCACCTCACCATGCTAGAAGACCGGAGCACACCCATGGTGTTTGTGGGGTACGAGCAAGGATCGAAGGCCTACCGGTTTTACAATCCGGCTACGAAGCGTGTCTATGTTTCGCGGGATGCTATATTTGAGGAGGACCGACCCTGGGACTGGGGGGCCGACAAGGGAGCCGGACCAGATGATGACATAGAACCATTTCATGTGGAGTATGTCACGGTTTCCAGAGGACAAAGCGGTACCACCGTCCCAGCAACGGATGCTCCACCAGCCTCACCAACGTCACCATCAACAATACCTGCCAGCGTGGCGACGCCCACGTACGGGTCTGAGTCTCGCACACCATCAGTGCCGATTGTGACAAGAGATGAGTTCACATCACCACCCTCAGGCGAACCTGACCTGGACGCCGACCATGAGGATGCGCCACTCAGGTTCCGCACCGTGGATAACATCCTCGGCTCGGTGTCTCCTCCGGGTTTGGCTGAGCGGCAGCTGACTGAGGAGCTTCTGGTGGCGATTGAAGAGGAACCTGCAACAGTTGAAGAAGCAAAGCAGTCCAAGCAGTGGCGCATGGAAATGCTAGAGGAGATGGTCTCCATTGAAGAGAACAAGACCTGGTCCCTGGTGGATCTCCCGGCGGGACATCGCGCCATTGGCTTGAAGTGGGTATTTAAAATCAAGCGCGATGAACATGGCGAGATTGTGAAGCACAAGGCAAGGCTCGTCGCCAAGGGATATGTACAACGCCAAGGGATCGATTATGAGGAGGTGTTTGCACCGGTTGCAAGGATGGAATCGGTGCGGGTGGTGCTGGCTGTGGCAGCAAGCAGTGGATGGTCTGTGCATCATATGGATGCGAAGACCGCATTTCTCAATGGGGAATTGGAGGAGGAAGTTTATGTCTCTCAACCTCCAGGTTTCATTGCAGCCGGCCATGAACAGATGGTACTCAAGCTACACAAGGCTCTTTATGGGCTGAGATAGGCTCCGCGGGCATGGAATGCAAAACTGGACTCAACTCTGAATGAGCTCGGCTTCATCAGGAGTGAGTGTGAGCATGGTTTGTACACACGCGGAATCCATCAATCACGGTTAGTGGTTGGAGTTTATGTTGATGACCTTGTCATCACGGGGGAGTCTGACAAAGAAATCAATGCCTTCAAGCTGGAGATGAAGACACTCTTCCGGATGAGTGATCTGGGAACCCTATCCTACTACCTTGGAATCGAGGTGAGACAAGGGAGAAGGAGCATAGAGCTGTGCCAGAGTGCTTATGCTCTGAAGTTGCTTGACAAAGCAGGCATGGGCAGCTGCAACCCCTGCACGACACCAATGGAGACTCGACTGAAGCTGTCGAAGCAAAGTTCCTCGCCGGGAGTGGACTCAACAGTGTACCGTAGTCTTATTGGGAGCCTGCGTTATCTACTGCACACCCGGCCAGACCTAGCCTTTGCTGTTGGATACTTGAGCCGCTTCATGGAAGAGCTGAAGCAGGAGCATATGGCTGCTATGAAGCATTTACTTCGGTACGTCGCAGGCACGGTCAACTACGGTTTGGTATACTCCAGGAGTGATACCGAACTCAAGTTAGTTGGCTATAGCGATAGTGATATGGCAGGGGACGTGGACGACCGCAAGAGCACAACCGGGATTGTTTTTTTCCTTGGTGGAAACCCTGTTTCATGGCAGTCACAGAAGCAGCGAGTGGTTGCGTTATCGTCTTGTGAAGCGGAGTACATTGCGGGAGCTGCAGCAGCGTGTCAGGGAGTTTGGCTTCGACGACTACTTAGTGACATTCTTGGGAATCAGGCGCCACCACCTCAACTGAAGATGGATAATATGTCTGCCATTTCTCTCAGTAAAAATCCTGTGCTGCATGATAGGAGCAAGCACATCGACACAAAATTTCATTACATTAGGGGATGTGTTGAAGGTGGGGAGATCAGCCTGGAATTTGTGGGTACTCAAGATCAGCTAGCAGATATTCTGATGAAGCCGCTTGGAAGGTCTAAGTTCCAGGAGCTGCGGGAGCGAATTGGTGTCGTCAAGCTAAAATGAACAATGCCAGCATTAGGGGGAGATTGTCAAGTAATCCAGGCATTGTTCTTATGCTCTATTTGCTGTTTTTTTTCTGGACTAGGTTTGTCTATTTGGTTTATCTGCCACCTCTGCATTAGCTTTTCTTCAGAGTCTATTGTGAGCCCAATGCTTGTTCTGGGCGCGTCAGTCAGTTGAGATTAGTATGCAGCACGTTCTGAAGGTTGTGGGTTGACACGGCCTGTGGAGGAATATACCGTGAGTTGTGGATCATGGACTCCATTTATTTTGGCATGTTTTGTTACTTGCATATATTAATAAACACTGGAAAATGCAGTGAGTTAGTTGTTGCGCAAATATCTCTCTCTCGGTTGTTCTCTCCAGTTTCCTGTGTGCAAGTGTTCTGGTTTTTTTGATTCCTCCTTGATCCAGTCCAAATTACACACACCAGATCGAAACCAGCGTTAACTGAATTTTCTTCAGTTACTGTAGCTTGTGTTGACAACAGAGACGCAGCTTCAGTTTTGCAGGGGCATTCGTTGGCTTTGATTGGTGCTGGGTCACTCTGACATCTCGTACTCTGCCGGCAGAGAGGACTCCGATTTCTACTCCATCACCATGTTGTTTATGACCACTGATTCTCCGACGGTTAGGTTCCCCCGAAACCTCCACCCGCTTCTCCGCTTGAAATCTCCGACCGCTTTATGATCGAAAAAAATTTTGACCGTACCGCTTCGAATCCTAAGCAACACTTCTTGGATACCGTTCGATGCTTCAACACCAGTTGAACGCCATCCAATGCTCTTAAGCCGCTTGAATGCCGTCTGATACTCCGTCGCTACTCGAACACCGTTTGATCTCCGTAGCTACTCGAACACCATCCGATCTCCTTCGACTTCACGCTCGAAGTTGAACCTCGACCACTCATCTGGCTTTGTTAGTTGAACTCAAAACATTCCCCTGAGTACTTGAAACTCTTCTGTTCGTCAAGTACGGCGACGACAACCCGAAAACGAGAGAGCGATAGGACAAACAAGATCTTTTTGGTGATGCTTCAATCGCCACACCTTTTCTGGAGTATTCTCCCATCTATTTGTACTCAAGTTTACAACTCAAAGACAGGAAAGGCATTGCCGATTACAAACTGAACTCAGACTCGATTTCTTATTGAAGCTAGACTCCGAAACTAAACTAACTGCAACTCCTAGTTCGAATCCACACCTTATGATGTGACCACACCACCAACACATACGACCATAGCGGTCAATATCAAGATTGAACTGAAGGTGAATTCGTTTCTTCAACTTCAACACATTTTAAATGAGAATATGATGCTACCTAATGATGAAAATATATATATTTGTAGCACCACATCATTTTGGAACCAATTGAAGCAAGGGTTCAAGTTGGACAGGTTTTGGAATCCAATTCGGCCTCCAGATCAATTCGGATTCAGCCCGACAGGCCAATTTCAAACGGCCATAACTTTTGATCCAGAAGGTTTCTCAGGGCCCGTGAGTACTCGTTGGAAAGCTCTTGGAGTCTACTTTCAGATGGATCTAGTCCCACCTCCAAACTCCATTCGAGCAGATCAGAAACTACGAAACAAGTAACGTCACTTTTCCAGTCCGAGTCAAAGTGGGCCGAGGGCCTTGTAACTTGGGCTATTTGGGCGGTACTGTTCAGGTGAACAGTAGCACGGGCGCATGAACAGTAACCGTAAATAGTACCATATCCCTTGTCATTAGATAAGTGCGACTTTCCCCTCCCCTATTTAAGGAGGCTGCACCCCTTTAGTTTTCCTGGGGTTTTACTTAGATCAATTTGTCTTTGAACAGATTCGCCGTTCATCGGTTTGTGAGACCCCAATTTTCGAGTGCTAAATCAATACATCTGCAATTCAGTTGTGTTCTTCCTTGTTCTTGCTTGTGTTCTTCGATTCGCAGGCGAGGATTAGCCTTCTTGGCGAGGTCAACCGGGCTGCGCACGGTTGATAACCTGAGGAGACGTGGAGCTGCGATTGCGGGGTTCGGAATGTGTTGTTCGGAAGCCGGATCGATTTGTGTCGCGCCTCCACCAAATCGAATTTATCCAGAACCTGTTGGAAGATCGAGACCCCGTTCCCATCACCTTGATTGAACCGACCCATACCTGCACTCGATGATTGCTAATCAAGTCTAAATTAATTCCAACAAACTCCTCCCTAATCTAGGCTTGATTTTGAAAAATCCTTGACACCAATCAGCATCCCCATCCCTGAAAACTTCAGTTTAGGAAGAGATTTAGTAAGGATGTCCACACGTTGCTCATCTCCCGGGACATGCTCAATTTTAATCTCTCATCTTTCAACACATTCACAAATGTTGTGAAATCTTATGTTGATGTGTTTACTCCTCCTGTGGAACACAGGGTTCTTAAATAGAATGATTGCTGATTTGTTGTCGACTTTTAAAGTGACTGTTTCTGGGGAACGTCCGGTGATTTCACTCAATAGTTCCCTCAGCCACATCGCCTGGCATGCGCTGCTGCTACCGCCATAAACTTTGTTTCGCATGATGACGACACCACACTTTTTTGCTTCTAAGATGCTCATGAAACTGCACAGTTGTTAAAATAGATGGCTTTGTTTCTAAGATGTCAGTCTTATCTTTCCTCATGTACATGGCTTTTTCTTGTGGACATTTAGTGAAGCCAAGCTGCTTCAGACTTTTGTCCAGCTGCTGATTCCAATCTCGAGGTGCTTGTTGAAGGCCATATACAACTTTATAGAATCTATACACCTTGTGCTTTTCGTGCCTTACCTCATACCCTTTTGGCTTCTTAACATAAACTTCCTCATGTAATTCTCCATTCAAGAAGGCCGTCTTGACAACCATATGGTATACTTGCCACTTGTTTTGAGCAGCTAGGGCAAGTAGCAACCTCACAGTCTCAATTCTCGCTACCGGAGTGAAGACTTCTTCAAAATCAATTACTTGCTTTTGTACATAACCTTTTGCAACAAGTCTATCTTTATACTTCACAAACTTTCCTTTAGAGTCTCTTTTCACTTTGTAAACCCACTTCAGACCAATTGGTTTATGCCTTGTCGGCAAATCAGTGAGTCACCAAGTTCCATTCTTTCCGATTGAGGCAACCTCATAATTCATAGCTTCAACTCATTGCTCCTCTTTAGCTGCTTGTGAGTATGACACCAATTCTTCTTCTGCAATTCTGCAACCTGTAGCAGCTCTTCTAGAGGTAGAGTTACCTCCTCTGTCTCTTCATAAATTTTAGCGAGAGATCAAATTCTCCGTGGTATCCTTGAACTCGCTAATTCTGGACTGGCCACAGCAGTTCCCCAAGCTGGTCTAGACTCTGTTGGTTGACAGCTTCGGTTGGTAAGGAAGGTAAGACTCTTGTAGGTGTAGAAGTGAAGGGATCCACATCAACCTCTGTAGATTCATCTTCTACTGGCTCTGCTACAGTAAACGTACCTCAACTATCATAGTTTGCTCCTGAGCCCTTCTTCCAATCCCAACACCTGTTCTCAAATATCACATCCTAGCTTATGCAAACTTTGTTCTGACTTATATCAAAATAGCCTGCTTCCGCTCTCAATGCCTAGATAAATCACTGGCATACTTCTGTCATCAGGCTTACGGGTGTGTGCTGATGGGATCTTCATATGAGCCTTGCAGCCAAAGACTCTCAGATGATAGAACAAGATTTTTTTTGGTGGTGCTTCAATGGCCGCATCTTTTCTGGGGTATTCTCCCCTCTATTTATATTAAAATTTACAACTCAAAGACGGGAAAGACATTGCTGATTACAAACTGGACTCGGACTCATTTTTTTACTAAAACTAGACTCCAAAACTAAACCGACTTCAACTCTGGTTTGAATCCATACCCGGATTGAATCCATCCATACCTGCACTCGATGATTGCTAACACACCACGCTTGTCTGAGCAGCAGTTGTCGGCACAAATGGCCGATGCTAAGGTTTCGTGTGAACATTGGCCGGACTTACCCGCGGCTGTAGCTAGACTAGGGGATCCCTCGCTGCGCCCTGAGAAGGAAATATGCACGATCACCCCCTCTGAAGCTATGGTCAGGCTGGATTCTCGGATAGAATAGCAGCTGCGGTTGATAGCTTCCCATGCATGAGCTGGGATGCCTTCCATTTCTAAAGCAACTTTGAACAGCAGAGTCTCACTCTGAGCCTGGGATCGCCTCATCCATGGTTTGAGACCCATCCTAAAGAAACTTCCTTCCACCGAGTCGCAGGAAAGCACCGTTGTTTTGATATCAGGCGAGGAGCAAACAATTAGAAAGTCCTCGGGCTGAAACTTATGAATCGTAAAATCATCATTAGTAATACAGAAGGTGTTCTTAATAGCCAGCCTTCAATTACTACCTTCGTCCGTTCTTTCCGCAGCCAGTAAAACCAACATAATGATCCACCTATATACAACGCAGCTACACTATTGATAAAAAAAAAAAGAATCATTTACCCAGCCTACCCTAAGATTATGAAAATGAAATGAACTCAGCCACCAAAGCACATCTCTAGCTTAGTAGAACCAGAAACGATGATGCAAAAAACAGATCTACAGCTCC
The DNA here is from genome assembly GCA_017311315.1 of Dendrocalamus latiflorus. Taxonomy (NCBI): domain Eukaryota; kingdom Viridiplantae; phylum Streptophyta; class Magnoliopsida; order Poales; family Poaceae; genus Dendrocalamus; species Dendrocalamus latiflorus. The sequence goes on along the minus strand of CM029670.1, from coordinate 26,736,491 downwards.
ATCCCAATCCACACGATTCGCTAGCACTACAGAACCAAAAAGAAACATACCAGCCTCTTTGTAACATCCTATTCTTCAGTGTCTTTTTGAAGCTTTTAAAATAAAAATAACCATTTGGAATTTTCTAGAATTAATTAAAGCATAATTTGATTTTTTTTTTAGAAATTTAAAGATTTATTTTGACTAAGATTTTTTAGAAATTTAAAGATTTATTGTGACTAAGTTAAACTTTAATTAATTAAAAAATTATTTAATTTGGGTTTATTTTGTTGCAAGAATTTTTTTGTATTTTTTTGGATTTTTCTAGATTTATTTGCTATTTTCTAGAGCTCAACTTGTATTAAATAAATTTCTGAAATTAGAAAAATCCTTGGAATCCTTTAAAGCCTTTTTGAGCTGAAAACCCAAGTCCGGCCCATCTCCTCACCCGCGCCTCGGCCCACTCGCACCAGCCCGGCCTGCCGATGCCTGCAGCCATGTGTCAGTCATTGTGCGTGCCCGTCTACCATGTGCCAGCCATCTACTCCTGTCATTTGTAGCCACACGTTGTGCCATGTGTCACCCACCAAGACCACTATGCACTGTTCTTCGTCTTCACCAAAGCCACGCCTCATTTGTCTGGGAGTTCATCTCGACGTCCGTGCCAACTTTGCCGCGGACTCTTGCTCGTGTCTATCCCGGCCTCCTCTGCATTCGCTCTTTAAAAAGGCCGAGCCGTACTACACCTTTCCACATCCCGAACCACCATTCACCCTTGTGCCGTTGACTTCCACCAAAACCCAAGTCGTCGTTGTCTTCGCCGTCAACCTCACCGCCGTGGTTATTTCGCCGAACCTCACCTCGCTCCTCCCTCTGCCTCCACCGCCGGTTGGTCGTTGCCTCGCGTGCACCGCTTGCCGCAGTCGCTCGACCAGCGCCACCTGTCGGTTTGCTTGCCTCGCCCGCACATTTGTTCGGTCATCCAAGCGAGCCTCGGTTCGTGTGCACCACTGACACTAGCCTGTGCATAAGCACTCACATACCTAGCCCACCATGAGCCTATTAGGTGACATAAGGGGCCGTGTCAGTGAGCACTGTTCCGTAGACCATGAACTGTGCCACATCACCCGTACCACGTCATCCACCAAGTCAGCACGCCACATCAGCCCTAGGGCCATGTGTCTCTGCCACCTTACCTCTTTTGCCTACGTGTAACACCACATGTCACGGCACGGTAGCTCTAGTGCCACATCATCCGAGCCATCCGTGTTCACTATTATGTGCTCCGAGTCCATCATAGACCCACACTATTCCATAGACCCAATCCATAATTCAGTAACCTTTTTTAATTTTTAGTAATTTATCAACCAATTAATTTTCTAAGAGTAGTTCTTCTCCGTCCTAGCTCCTATTGGCCCAATTTTTCTGTCTAAATTCATCTAAAATTGAACTCTATCTTTTGGTTCAGCTTTTGTAGTTTTTGAATTTTATTTAAATTTATTTATGTTTATGTACTTTTTCTTTTGTTAGATAACATTTTTGAAGGAGCAGAAGCAAGACTAGAAGATCAAGAGTTGGTAACTAAGTAAGGTCAAGACAAGTCATGACCTTTAATCATATTGAACAAGCTTTCAAATCTATTATTATTATTTTTTAAATTATCATGCATTGCTAATTTAATATAAAACTTTGTACTTGGTAGTTATTATCCAATTTGATTTATTCCTCCTTGGTAATTTGAATGCCATGATTCCATTATCACCATAGGATATGTAATTATCTAGTGATACAATACCAGTATCTACATGGGTTGTACGTTTAATATGCTTAGCTATGCTTGTAGTACGTTGGGCTCATCATCACACGTTGGTTAATTAATTAGTTTTGACTTAATAAGATATTGAATTGTGATGGTCAACCATAGTTATAAAATTTAATACCATGGTATGGATAGTGTCATTGGTATTGGTTATACAATGTGGTTTTCACTTAGGCGAGTGATAGTGCAGTAAAGGGGGAAGTGTGGTCAGCACTTTTAGGATATGGATGTCTCATATGGATAGTGCTAAGGATTTAACTTTGTACGCCATTGATCTGAGCCATTTATATGGCTGACTAATTTGTGATACTTGAACCTTGATAATGCCATTGGAATCTTTTGTTGGCACAAGTGAGGGCTTTTACCGACTAAGTGGTTAGCATACTCGGCAGTGAAACCTTAGCAGGCAAGATCAGTTTGAGATTGAGCATTATAAAAGCCTTGTTGAGATTGTATTGTAAAAGTCTTGTTGTGATCTTCTTGGTCAACATGACTAAGGAAACGTGTCATATCAGTGACATTACAAGATGATCATATCATGTGGGTAAAGTTGTGCAACCTCTGTAGAGTGTAAAACTATTCGAGTAGCCATATCCCCAGTCATGGACAATGCTCAATGATTTCACATGAGGGTTAGGTTCTTCCTAAATATTGGTTTGGCTATAGAGTAAGTTGTTTGGGTAGTGAATAGTCGGTTCACTTATGGTTAATTTAATCTTTGATTAGTTATTTATTTACGTCTTTTCCATAATTGTGTTGTTAATCTGTTTACTATATTTACTTCAAATTAATGTTTCCTGCAAAGTAACCACTCGGCTATCAATTGTTAAGCCTTGCACAATTATATTGCATCTTGTTGCAAATAACTTACTAAGTACTCTATGTACTCGCGGCTATATCCATATTTTCTAGGTTGCTAAAAATCAGCCAGAGATATTTGAAGAAGGATTCTTCGACGACTTGTTGGATTAGGACTTCGCTTCCTAGTCAATTGCCTGTGGACATGTCGAATGGCTGCTATGCTTATCTTTTGTTTTCTACTGCTAGTTTATTAGGTCCTTCAGGCTATTATTTGTAAGTTTAGCCATAAGGTCGTAACTCTAATATTTAGTCTTTTTAGTTAATCACGATCATAGTTGGTATTCATCTATGTTTCCACTTTGTACACTAGTATGATTCTGGACTAGTACACAGAGAGTTTGGATTTGCATATTTGGGTCTCAACAAAGGTGGTATCATAGCCATGTCGAATATAGGATGAAGCCCAAGCTAGAAAGGTCGATTTAGCAAAAATTTTCTAAATAAAACCAACCAAATTGGATATTTAGCAATTTCTCTATTCTTAAGTGACACGGGGTCGCCCGATCTTCTCGATCTAGGATCAAGATACCCACGTGGATTTTGAAGAACCGTAGTGATCCCCCGATGCCAATGCAAGGGTTAGCACTCTATAATTCTCCCAACCTCACGTGCTGAACTTCACGACCACAAGATGAAGTCCTATCACGCTCCCAATTCCCAGCAGAAAGGTTGAATGATCTTGATTTTGACGAACTCCCAATTCTTCCCTCAAGTTGGTTTGGCCAACAGAAAGAACAAGAGTAATCTATTATCAAAAGTGGTTTGAAGAATAATAGAGGGGTGACATGCGTCATATTTGCATATATTTACATGCCATTTTACCCTCTTATTTTTCGCATTTTGGGACCACTTATCATCATTTACACGCTTTTATATATTTAATTGCTCGAAATGGACTGTTTTACACTTTTTTGTGCTTTTCCACAGGCCGGCGCGATCTAGGCGCATAAACGACAAATTTGGACTGCTCCGTACAGATGTGCGCGTCGACACAAATTCGTAGGATCTGTTTGCGATAAAATCGGAGTTTCCAAGGGCCAGAAAAGAAGAAATGAAATGGGAGATGGACTGAATTGAAAACCCTAGATACTTTGGGGACCAATCTGAAAAGTGTCAAAACTCCCATCTCCTTCTAAACCCGCCGCCGCCGCCTGGGAGAGCCCGAGCCCGGTTTTCTTCCTCCCCTTGGCCTCCCTTTTGCTCCCCTCCCTTCTCCTCCAAGTCCGGCCGCCGGCGAGCGCCGGGCCGCAGCTCCACCGGCCGCCTCTTGCTTCTTCCCCCTTCCTCTCCTACCTCGGCGTCGCCACTTCTCAACCTCCGCGCCACCATCCTCACCGCACCCCTTCCCCTTTCTCTGCCTTGCCGCCGCCTCCCTGCTTCTCTTCCTCACCTTCTCCTCCCCGCTTCTTCACCGCATCGCTCCCCCTTCTCGGCGAGCTACCACCGCCTTTCTCCTCCGATCCACCTCTCCTCCGCCACCTTCTCCACCTATCTCAGCCTCCACGCCACCACAGAGCGACGCCGCCTCCTCTATTCCACCTACTCGCGCCTCCCTCCTCCGGCGAGCGCCGTCCCTTCTCCGCCTTCTACTCCTTCTCCACCCGTGCGCCACTCGTCTCCCCCTTTCGGTGCGCCTCCGCATCCTTCCATCCCCACCGACATCAGCTCCTCCGCGCCTTCCTTCCCCTTTCACATCGGCCACCCGCACCACCATCTCGCCGGCAGCCACTTCTCCATCGGCGCCGCCTCACTTCTCCGCATCAGGCCGCCCCCTGTGCCCTTCCTCCACCGCTCTCGGCTGCTCCCCTTCTCCACCCGTGCGCCGCCTCCCCACATCTACTCCTCCTCTTGCGCCGCCCCTCCCTTCTCTGTAGCTCCTCCACCAGATCCACAAGCTCCGCTGCCACTCTCTTTCTCCACCACACGGCCGCCTGCTCTCCCTCCGGTCTCTGCCGCCTCCCTCTTCTACTGCGCCGACCACTTCACCGCGCCGACTTCGACGGCGACCGGACTTCCTCCTCGACTTCCTCTACACCGACGGCATCACCATCACTGGCGAGCTCCGACTCTTCTTCACCATCCCCGACTGCCGCTACTCCACGGCGCCGCCGCACTCTCCTCTGCTACTTCTACTCCATTCGGTTGAATCCATTCCCCATCTCATTTACTGTTCACTGTATTGCTCATTTTTGCATGTTGATCTGTGAACTGCGATGTATACATGTGGATCTTAATCTGTGCTCTGTGAGTATGTGAAGTGTGGATGTGGTTGTGAAATTGGTGGATCAGAGGATATGCTTTTGTGTTTGCTCTAAAATTGTTCAGAGATTGTTCTAAAATTGCTGTCATTCTAGTGTTGGTACTGTTGCAGTAGTTTAATTATACAATCAGTTCCTGCAATTTGTTATCTGTTTTGATGTTAGTAATTTGCGGTAATATGTGTTTATGATTAGTGTGTGTGCTTTCTGAGTATCGATGTCTTGTGCTTATCCTGTTGTCAGTTTTAGTATATGTGTATGTTTGAGTTGCGCGGATTAGCGAGCCGACGACCGTCTCCCTTTCCCTTGCTGTCTCGACCCACCTAGTGCTTCTACTTTCTCCCTTGTGCTTCTCGACCTTCCCCCTTTCTTCTATGCGCGGTTGGTCGTTAGCGAAGTCGTGCATGCGTTCGTAGTTCTGTGTTTAGTGTTGTGCCGTCGTAGTCTAGTTAGCCGTCGACCGTTTCTCCCTCCTCTCTCGACTCCCTCTTTGCTTCTAGACTCCCTCAGTGCTTCTCGACTCTCTTTCTGTCTCGCGGTCGATAGTTAGTTAGATCGTCGATCGGTGGTCGTGTTCGGTCGGTAGTCGTGTCATCGTTCTTGTAGTCGTTGTAGTTTGTGTGTGTTTCGTGTAGTCAATCGTCGTGTCGTTCGTTCGGTTGTACGACGTCTATTCGTACGGTCGTTCGTTCTGTCGTCTTCCGTTTGTTTAGTCGCTCGTCGTTTCGTCCGTGCGAGTTAGAGCTCGTTTTGTAGTTCGTTCGTTCGGTTGATTCGGTGGACGTTTTAGGTTTAGTTCCCCCCGTTTTGTTTGACCTAGCTTTAGCTGAGCACCGGTAGCCTCAGTCTAGTCCCTGTGGAGAACACGACACTCGCCACTATTTCAGTGGCAACCCGTGCACTTGCGGGTGTGCTATTTTTGCACGATCAAGTCAAGGGGGGTGGCGGCTACTTAAAGCCAACCCTAACTTCACGCACGCACACACTTGGGCCTAAGGCTGAATTCAATCTAGTTTATGAATCCTAAAACAATTCGGAGTTGAATACTTAACTAATTACATGGCTGAATTAAACAATCTCAGCCCATCATTGGTACACAGGCTCATAAACTCCTCAATTGGCGTATATGCCTCTTCTTCATGTCTCGGTTGTGTGGAGCTTCCCTGCTTTTGACATGTGACCGCATGGGCCTCCTTCCTTGTGGCCGCATGTCTCTCTTTCTCCTTGGGGTTGGGCTGTTGGTTCTTCCGTCCTTGTTCTTCCATTGTTTTAAATCTAAGAACACACAATGCATTTGCATTAGGTAGTATACCATTCTCATCTAAAGCAATAGGGAATTATCTAAGAATCAAAAGCACCTATTGTTGTAGCAGCTTAGCTCTTACTCTTGTCATAGGACATGTTGGAACCTCATCACAAGCTTTATCATACACCCTTGGAGTGGAAAGTGAATGTGTAGTAGAGATGTCCTCATCATCTTCCCCCTCTTGAAAAGAAGTTCGCCTCGACTCTGTACAATCTTGTCCAAAGAAGGGTGATAAATCAGCAACATTAAATGTAGAACTCACCTTATAGTCATCTCTAGGAAGCTCAATCTTGTATGCATTGTCATTGATCTTGGCAAGAACTTTAAAAGGTCCATCACTGTAAGGACCCAGATTTTACAATCCGGATTCCTCTGTGATTACACCGCACTATTCCCTGGATCAGTAGATAGTGCTAACAGATTACAGTTCTGAATACCAAAGTACATATCATGTGGAAGCGTAAATATATAATAGTAGACTTACTCATGGGCCGATTAGGCCGAAATCAATAAATTGCAGCAGCGGAAGAATGAAGTACATAGGTGGGACCTTCAGGACATGCCCACAGGCAGCCAACTGGAGGTGCACGACCTAGCCCTTGACATCTTCTTTGTCACCATGACCAGTAGATTTGCTGAGGCGTAGTGATCTGATTCCTGATTCTGGATTTGTTGTGAAAGCGAGTGTGAGCACAAACTACCGTGCTCCACAAGCCAATACACAGGATGCAAATAAATAGTATGCATGGCTTATCAAAGGAGAGGCTCGGGTTATTTTATTTGCCAAAAATTTACTTTTAGTAGCATTATTATTACTTAATCATAGTATTATTGTTGCTACCTAAACTCCACATAACGATTGTCATAATTGACTTAATCCACCGAAAATACACTTTCTATATTGTTTGATGTCTAAAACTCCAAACAGCGAGTGACATCATTTAGTTAATCCACCGATCATACATTCACTGCTGCCTAAGACTCCAAGCAGTGGGTGTCATCCTTTATTCTGGATCCACCAATATCTTTTGTATTTTAAATTCCTAACAATCCAATTTTGTGGTTGCTGATCATCAACTCTTCATTTCTAAATTCTAATGATTAACTAACACCATTGCTTTTAAATCCACCGAAATCATTCGTATTCAATCTTTTTGTTATTGATCCAACACCATAATTCATTCTTCCAATAATCAATCTCATTTTCCAATATCTATCACTAACTAATTCACTAGTATACCTCCACCAAAAATATCAATGATCAAGTCAACGACTCACCAATATACACCCACCGAGAATACACTTTATCATGATTGTAACCCAACAATTGTTATTATTCCTCCAATATTCTTAGAAATTCAATTCATCCATCTAGTATTTGATCCAATCCTATTAATCCCATTATTGCCAACATTTTCCAAGAATTTATATTAGTTATCAGTGTTGTAATCCAGCAATTACCTTTGCACTCCCTAATTCTCAGAAAATCATTTAAATCATCTTTCTAGCCTATATATATTCATCTAGGCTTCATTAATTTATTTCTCCCAGAATCCACACTATCATTTTCACCTTTATGATTGACATGATCCACCAACAACTTTATACGGTTAACACAATCAACCATCTACTTTTCTTATGACTCTATCTATTCTTCCTGACATTTTACTTTGTGAGATGTATTATCATTATTCAGAAATATAGTACATAGAAATTTCCTGAGACCTAGCAATTTTGAACAAAAACATAATGTGTAAGAGAATGCAATAATAATAGCGATCCAGATTCCATCCATCGTTACATGGCATCCGCACCATATAGCATCTTTCAGCGTTATAGCCACTTAACTTACCACTGGGACGACACCCAGGACAATTCAAACCAGGACCATATGCAGCCCTTCACTTTACCAGTACCACCCACAAAGTTTTCGTAATAGAACTATATCTGGTTAAGCTCCCATGTCCGCCCTTGACCATGGGCACGGCTATTCGAATAGTTTTGACTCTGCAGAGGTTGCACACTTTACCCACAAGAGATAAATCCACTCATTGCCCCACATGATTCCTTAGCCATGCGGTTGAGTAGACTATCACATGATTGTTACAATGCATAGTCCTACTGTGGTTACGCCCGCTAAGGTCTATCTTCCGTAGATGCGCACATCCCTCGGGAATGGTATCCCTCATGAGCCATCACGGGCAAAGGCAGGGATAAGACCATCCATCCCTTTGCTCGTGGTCATACATTCATGTAACCACCTTAGAGCCACACAAATTAGTAAACCCTGCCTACACTTTGCCAGCTTGTGGTTGTACTATTTTACACTGGGAGGCCATCACGAGATTCAGTCCTTAGGGTTATTTGGGCAGTGCTACCACTAACCACTTTGCGCTTCCACTGCACCACACTTACACACACCCTCAATCCATCCGCCCAGATATTTAAGCAAGTAGGGTTTTTGGGATCATAAAATAATCATACTGACATATACCAGTCATTTCCACCATGACTGCCCAAACCAATTTCTCATGATTCAAAGTGATATTTTGGGGCATTTTTGGTGCCCCCGATTATTTAAACAGTACTAAGCATGGCGTATAATTAGGGACTTATTTTTGAAAGGTTACTATTATAATTTTACTGGGGCGACAAGGTTCACACATTCAAATATTCTAAAGGAGATGTAATATTAGCCAAGTTAAATAATGGGTATATAACTAGAATCTTGAATTAATCATGTATTTGCATATAAAATAACAGCATGCAATTTGATAATTTAAACAAAAGTAATTTGCAGAAAATGTAGGTTCAACATATGATCAAAGTATTGACTCGCCTGGCGCGGTTTACCGCGGTCTTGAGCTCACACAATGCTTTCTCCTGAGCTTCTAGTCTCTATCTTCACTTCGAGCTTAATCTTGCTGGGTCCACTGAATCTTCACAACTTCCAATTTCTAATTACGCGACAAACGACTGAATCCAAATAAAAGCAAATAACTCAAGAGATCCAAATAAATCTGAATAAACCCAATTTTTGTTTTATCATGAGTTAGTGGATGATTTGGGTGATTTGAGGCAAGGTCTGTGGTGGGGTACGACGACTTGATTTTATTAATAATACCTTTTATTATTTTTGTATTTATCAAGGAAGTTTCATGAGTTAGGTTAGACCTATGATTTAATGTACAAGTTTAGGTGGGTATTACTCTGTCGAGCGCTAATATTCAGGGCATTTTGGCTTACCGAATTAATTTTACAGTCTAGGTGTATAGCATTTTATGGGGTGACATTTTATGTAGCCTCAGTTTTCATTAAGCCTATTTCAACTTGAATTAAGATTCAGTTGTATGGGCCATATCTTGTTATTTCATTCTCATCATTACTATTTATTAAATCTAGTATTAAGATTTAATTATTGGTACCATTATTAGGCTTAGCCTTATTTCTAATTTAGCTATCTGGGAAAAGCTTGGTATGTATCACTTTATGTGACCCTAATTACTCATGTTAATGGTTACATATTTACTTTAGAGTATCTATATGTCCGTGAGATTATTTTGATGCTTGATGACCTAGGGCTATTACATTTTAGTATCTGTATACTATTATAGCCTTTTAATTTGAGTGCTCACTGAAAATTACTAATACGGATATTTTTATCCCTCTATAACTCGAGCTTGCCATACATGATTACATTTTGTTATCTTTACTAAATTAAAGCTACTATTTAAGATTTCATGGTCGCCAATATGCTAATGATAGGGTTCATATTTTCAATAGGGTCTAAGGTGTGTAAAAATTGTGCTAACATATATGCTAATGGGTTGCATATATATCATCCGCACTTTTTAACCACTTATTTATACATACATACATACATACATATATATATATATATATATATATATATATATATATATATATATATATATATATATATATATATATATATATATACTTAGAAAGTCTCTATATTTTAGTTGTTGTTTGGCTCAGCTTTAATTAAAATTTATTTATCTAGTAAGGCTTGTTTTACAAGGTTATTTTTCAATATTTGCTAATTAGCAGAATCTACCATTAGGATTTGTTTATTGGTAGCATTTTGAATATTGTGTATATATCTTGATTTTAATTAAGGGCAACCTCTACTTGGTCATTTACCCTAAGTTGTTTTTCTTTATCAACGTCCTTAATTAAAATTTTAGTCTTTTAGATTATTGCTCAAACCATATTAATTATTCATATATGAACTAACCCAAATTTAAATCTTACATAACCTCTTTTATATCCTAATTAAATTTGGTTAGCTTCTCTAAATTATTCCCAAATTTTTTATGATATTTATTAATTAAAAAGGGCTACAAAAAGTAGAGCAAAATATGGGTAAAAAAGTGCTACCGGCCGGATTTGAACTCAGGACCTCTCGGGCGGCAGATTCTCAACTCGCGCATTGATAGCCAAATAGGCCGAAGCCTGGGCTTGACTGAGGGTGGCGTTGAATAGACTTATGCTGGTAGCTCGGGGGGGGGGGGGGCAGAACAGAGGAGCCGACTCAGGCGGCAATGGCTGACGGTTGCGCCGGCGAGGAGCGGCCGGGGAGGCGCCGGAGACCGCTAAAATGGGACCTTCCCGAGGCTGGGACACCAGTGGGGGTGGTGGCTCCGGTCGGGGGGCTCGGTGGCGGGCCTACGGCAGTGGGGGGCGGACGGCGGGGAAGGTCATCAATGGCGACGGTGTCCGAAGGCGAAAAAGGAAGGGACCCGAGTGGTGTGAGCTGGAGGAGGGTGTTGCTGACCTTACCATGTGGTAGGCAGAGCCGGAGGGGCGCCGAGGTTGGCCGGCGATGTGCATGGCGGCGGCGCAGAGGAGGTCACCGTGGCCGGCGCGCTATGGTGAAGGGGAGGGTAGGGCGATGCTCAGGGAAGGGCTGTGGCGCCTAGGTGGTGCTCCCGGCGAATGGAATTGGGCCAGCATCCACTGAGCCAACAAAATCGGCGGTAATGGCGCGTTTGGCCGGCGGTGGGAAAAACCGGCCGTGCGGCTAGCTCGGGGTGAGTGGGGATAATTGGTCGCGGTGGGAGGACGAGGGAGATGAGGCGGGGCGGACGGAAGAGCCATCTTGCTTTTAAAGATCCCGAGCCGACCGGGCGGCATGCGGGCAGTGGCGGCGGAGCAGGGCATGGGGTCGGGCTCAGCGTGGCTACAGGGCGCGAGGTGACAGGGGTGAGTCGGCGCAGAGGGAGGTAGGGGCGGCGGCAGGCGTGCACTGACGCGGGTGCGGCTTTTGGCCGAGCGAAGAGGAAAATGGGGGTCCGGCGCTCGGAAGAAAAGGAGGAAAGGGAGGGTCCGGCTGTGCGAGGAAGAAGAGCGGGGAGAGAGTGGAAGGGGTGGGGCCCGCTGGTAGTGAAAGAAATGAGGGAGGGGAAAAATGAAGGGAAGGAGAGATAGGCTTAATCATTTCCTGGACTTTGGATTTTTGATTTTGAACTTTTAACTTGTATTAGAATTTACAATTTTTTGGATAGCATTTAGAATTCAAGCTTTAAATTTTCAACTATTAAATGAGAGTTTTTATTATCATTATTATTTAGGTTATATGTGTATATATATTTTCACATATTGTTATTTGCTGGTTTACTTAACTTTGCATATATATATATACATATATTCATTATTTCCTATATTGCTAAACTCCTCCTTGCACAATTTGTCTATGCACATATGTATATATGTATATGTGTTTGTATTTTATTCATTCACTTTTTATTGCTATTTATGTCATGATTTCCAAAATGAGATTTTATATTTTAACTCAGGTTTCTCCCTTTTTATGCTGGATCATCTTTTTAGATTCGTATTTAAAATTTTAGTTTTCTATTATTTGCATATTCCGTTATGGCCTTACTAATGTTTGCCTTTATCTTTTATGAATTTATTCATTTTTTTTGGAATCTCAACCAAATTCAGAAAACCACCATAAAACCCAAATTCCAATAGAATACATTGCAAAAATAATTCAAGAAATTCATATTTTCAAATTCAGATTTTTCAGGATGTTACAATCACCACAGGGCATCAATTTGGATCTACGCTTCTCCGGAAAGCGATCTTTGTGAAGGTGTACCCACACTAAATCACCTGGTTTCAAAAGCATTTTCTTTCTAGACTTGTTAGCTTTGGAAACAAAAGCACGTACCTTCTTTTCAATTACCTCTTTGGTTGTGGCATGGAGCTTTTTTCACATAATCAGCACGTTTAGAAGCCTCCATATTAGCACGTTCTTGTAGTGGGAGTGGAAGTAAATCAAGTGGCGTGATTGGTTTAAAACCATACACTACCTCGAATGGACACAATTGAGTTTTAGAATTGACCGCCCTATTATATGCAAACTCCACATGTGGTAGACAATCTTTCCACTCTTTCAAGTTCTTCTTTATCATGGTACGCAGCAACGTTGAAAGTGTATGGTTCACCACCTCCGTTTGTCCATCTGTTTGTGGGTGACAAGTCGTCGAAAACAACAACTTTATCCCAAGCATGCCCCACAAAGTCTTCCAAAAGTAGCTCATGAACTTGACGTCGCGATCAGAAATAATGGTTCTTGGCATTCCATGCAATCTCACAATCTTCCTGAAAAACAAGTCAGCTACATGTGACGCATCATCGCTCTTATGACAGGGAATAAAATGTGCCATTTTAGAAAACCTATCCACAACAATAAAGACTGAATCCCTCCCCCTCTTGGTCCTAGGCAGTACTAACATAAAATCTATGCTAATATCTTCCCAAGGAGCACTAGGAACCGGAAGTGGAGTATACAAACCATGTAGATTAAGTTTTGACTTCTCCTTATGGCATGTGATGCATCTTTGAATGAACCTCTCGACGTCTCGCCTCATCTTTGGCCAATAGAAGTGATCAGCCAACATCATGTAAGTCTTCTCTCTCCCAAAATGCCCCCATCAATCCTCCTGCATGAGATTCCTGCAACAATAACTAATGCACAGAGGACTCCGAAACACATAGTTTATTCATACGAAAGAGAAAACCATCATGAATATGAAAATTATCCCACCCTTTCCCATCTTTGCAATTAGAATATGGAGCTGCAAATTCATGATCGGAAGCATATAAATCTTTCAAACTTTCCAACCCTGGTACCTTTACCTCCAACTGAGCCAAAAGCACATGTTTTCTAAACAATGCATCAGCTACCACATTCTCTTTGTTTTTCTTATATTTGACAATGTATGGAAAAGTCTCAATGAATTCTACCTAGTTAGCATGTCTATGATTCAATTTTGCTTGACCCTTTAAGTATTTCAAAGCTTCATGATCAGAATGTATAATGAATTCCTTGGGCCAAAGATAATGTTGCCAAGTTTCCAACACACGCACAAGAGCATATAGTTCTTTATCATAAACATGATAATTCAATTGTGCACCATGAAGCTTCTCACTGAAATATGCAACGCGTTTTCTTTCTTGCATAAAAACACCACCAATACCTATTCCACTAGCATCACATTCAGTCCTAAAAGTTTTTGTGAAATCAAGTAAAGCAAGCAATGGTGCTTCAGTCAAACACTTCTTCAATTCAGCAAAAGCTTTATCTTGTTTTTCTCCCCACTCAAAAATAACTCCTTTTTTGTTAAATCATTTAATGAGGCAGCAATGGTGCTAAAGTCTTTCACAAATCGCCGATAAAAGCTAGTAAGCCTATGGAAGCTACGAATTTGACTAACATTCACAGGAATTGACCAATTTCTAATAGCTTCCATTTTAGATTCATCCACTTCAATTCCATGAGTTGAAACAACATAGCCTAAGAACACAATCTTATTAGTGCAAAAGTACACTTCTCAAGATTGGCATACAAGCGTTCTTGCCTAAGCACTTTTAGCACTTGTTTGATGTGTTCAACATGATCATCCAAAGAGCGACTATATATCAGGATATCATCAAAGTAAACTACCACAAATTTTCCAATGAAGTATCTCAAAACATAGTTCATTAAGCGCATGAATGTACTAGGAGCATTGGACAAACCAAAAGGCATCACTAACTATTCATACAAGCCAAATTTTGTTTTAAAAGCAGTTTTCCATTCATCACCATGTTTCATCCTTATTTGATGGTAGCACTACGCAAGTCAATCTTAGAAAAGATAGTAGAACCACTTAACTCATCAAGCATATCATCTAACCTAGGAATAGGATGACGATAGCGAACAGTTATGTTATTAATAGTTCTACAGTCTACGCATATTCTCCAAGTACCATCTTTCTTAGGAACAAGAATAACAGGAATGGCACCAGGACTAAGACTCTCGCGTACGTACCCTTCATCCAAAAATGCTTGCACTTGGCGCTGAATCTCCTTTGTTTCTTCTGGATTTGTGCGGTACGGCGGCCAGTTGGGAAGAGGGGCTCTGGAACCAAGTCAATTTGATGTTCAATCCCTCGAATAGGTGGTAGACCAGCGGGCACCTCCTCCGGAAACACATCGTCGTAAGCTTGCAAAACTTGAGAAACAGCACTAGGAAGAGATGTTAAATCATTAGTAGAAAGCAATGCATTCTTGTACAACAATACAAGGTGCATGAAAGCAGGATCATCTTTCATCTCTCTCAGATCAAATTTGGTGGCCATCATGACTAAGTTTTTCTCTCCCTCACTCTTGCTTTTACCTCTTGGTTTTGGTTTGTGGCTCCTATTCGCCTTTTGTGGAATCACACTCTTTTGTTCTCTCCCTTTCTCACTCTCAACTTGCACTTCATCTTTTGTACATTATCATTTACAATTTGAGGAGTCAACGGTCATAGCACCACTTGTTTGTTGTTCTGCCAAAACTTGTATTGATTAATTCTTCCATCATGAAGCACGGCACGATCATATTGTCATGGCCTTCCTAGCAGCAAGTGACATACATCCATAGGCACCACATCACACTCCACCGTATCACAATAAGTGCCAATTTCAAATTCAACATCCACAGTTTATCCCACATTCAACGAGCCTCTCTCATGCAACCACCGGATCTGATATGAATGTGGATGTTTCTTGTACTTCAACCCTAGTTATTGCAAAGCTCCTTGCTAGCCAAATTATGATAGCTCCCACCATCAATAATTACCTTGCAAAATTTGCCATCCTTGCTAACTGAGCTCTTGTGTGAAATAGATTGCAGCGCTATTCATGGGACACCTTTGGTTGCACACTCAACACCGTCGGAGCACACACAAGTATAGGACCAATACCGAGATCACAATACTGTTTGTCTTGTTCTTCCTCATATGCATCATCATATGTCGCTAAATCAGCATGGTGATCATTCTCTTCTTCACTTGTAGAATCATATTCCCCATTTTCTGACATCAACATCACCTTGTTATTTGGGCAATCTTTTTGCATATGACCACGACCAAGGCATTTGAAGCATTGTATGCCACTACTCTTAACCGTGGAACCCACAGAAGAGGCACCACTAGCTGCTGGATTTGATGACTTCCTTGCACTTGGAGTGGCTTCTTCCTTCTTGCTAGATGATGGGCGAAAGCTTGAACCACCACTTGGAGCTGTTCTCTGGCTCATTTGTGATTTGGAAACATATCTCCCTCCGCTGGACGGTGTACAAGCAGCAAAGGACGTAGATCTTGCAAACTTAGCATCCTCTTGCAATTGCCGTTCTGCCTTTATAGCTTGATGCACTAACTCATAAAGATTGTTATAGGGCTGAAAATTGACAATTTGTTTGACTTGATGGTTCAAACCTGAGAGGAAGTATGCCATGATTTGCTCTTCTTATTCTTGAACCTTGGCTCGAATCATGGCTAACTCCATCTCCTTGTAGTACTCCTCCACAGAATGTGCTCCCTACTTCATCCGTATAGTGATGCATACCGAATATCTTGTCAACCTTTAATTCCTAAGTGAGATACTCCTCAGGATCAATCCCACCTGCAAATTTGGGCATGGAAAACTTGAGCTTGCCAATCCATCATCTTCATTGTATGGACGATGATAATGGTCATTGCGATGCAAAGCAAAATCACCATCCCATTCCATCGCATGCGCAGCACCACCACGACCACCACCTTGGCCATGCCCAACATGGTCTCTCAAAAGTCCTCCTCGTCCCCCGAGCGTCGGTGGATGCACCACGTTTGCCGTCACTCGGTGTTGCGGTTCAGGAGGTACAAGCAGCTTCTCCACCTTGAATCCTTGCCTCATCACCACCATTGCGTGCTTGTATGAACCTAGTGAGGGCTCCAATGTCCTCCCGCAATTGGCATACATTTTCATCAGCATGTGTCTTCAAGTTTTGCATCTCTCTTGTAATTTGATCAGTAAATGCATCATGCTTCTCATGGAGTTGATCGAGCCCTTGGTGTAGCTCACGTCGAAAGTGTTCACGGAGTACCCCAAATTGATATTGCTTGACGAATGCTTGAGATTCATTCGTTTCACCACTCTCATCATGGTGTTCTCCTCCACCTGACATGGTTAGCTATGCAAGAAACAAATAACTATGTAGAATAATGCTTTATGGAAATTACTCAATCTCATTGTTTTTCTCTCCCAAGTAAAGTTCTTACCCTTCTGAAGTGAATTAAGGCCAATAAAAACTTACACCTAGTAGAAGTGACAACAGCACAGTAATGATCAAGCGAATTTAAGAGTGTTCACTACTTGCACAACAACGGTTATACGGTGGGGCTTGGTATGAAAGTGTTTATCCTACACAATCTGAATTTCACGATATTGTAAGATTAAGTAAAAATCCAAGCTAGAAACTTTGCCCAAGTGCTGACCTAATAGGTTTTAGTGAAGTATATGAACGCACACGCAAAGATCAATGTGACTTAATGCAAACAAAGGAATGAGCTAGCTGGAAGCAATCTGAAACTAATGATGAAATAGCTTGTTTTGCACAAGTACTATGAGAGACGCTAGCCAATCGCAATAATAAGAATAGAGGGAACAAGATTGCTCAAGAATTTTAGTCACTCAAACTGAAATTATGAACTAGAAGCACTCACCCAAATCAGCGTTCTCGCACCTTTTTTCTCATTTTTTTTGCTCGGCTTATTTTTTTGCTATTGTGCCACTGACCCAAATATCTTCAAATCACTGTTCTGAGTCTATTGAGATACGTGGGTCACAAACTTTTTGTGGAAGGTAGGGGTATAAAGGTAATTAAAAGATACTCTCTCTCTCTAAACTTTGAATTTTTTTTGATCGGCTAGAGTGGGTGATGCACAAGCCCAATGTTCAGATATAAGTATTCAGGAGCAGCTCTCATTGCAATATCAATGACCAGTCTCAAGTATTCAAAGGATATAAGTGAAGCTTGTCTGTATGGTGTTCCGAACACAACTCTTCTCTTGGATTTCAGATAGCACTTCCCTAGAGTTGGTAGGGGATGGAGCGCGCGCGTCTACTTCGACTAGGCGCCAGCTTCGATGCCACCCGTTCGAAGGGTAGAGGACGGAGCGCGCGCGTCTACTTCTACTAGGCGCCAGCTTCGCTGCCACCCGTTCGAAGGGTAGGGGACGGAGCGCGCGCGCCTACTTCGACTAGGCCCCAGCTTCGCTGCCACCCGTTCGAAGGGCAGGGGACGGAGCGCGCGCGTCTACTTCGACTTAGGCACCAGCTTCGCTGCCACCCGTTCGAAGGGCAGGGGACGGAGCGCACGCGTCTACTTCGACTTAGGCGCCAGCTTCGCTGCCACCCGTTCGAAGGGTAGGGGACGGAGCGCGCACGTCTGCTTCGACTAGGCGCCAGCTTCGCTGCCACCCGTTCGAAGGGCAGGGGACGGAGTGCGCGCGTCTACTTCGACTTAGGCGCCAGCTTCGCTGCCACCCGTTCGAAGGGCAGGGGACGGAGCGCGCGCGTCTACTTTGACATAGGCGCCAGCTTCGCTGCCACCCGTTCGAAGGGTAGGGGACGGAGCGCGCGCGTCTTCTTCGACTAGGCGCCAGCTTCGCTGCCGCCCGTTCGAAGGGGAGGGGACGGAGCGCGCGCGTCTTCTTCGACTAGGCGCCAGCTTCGCTGCCCCCGTTCGAAGGGTAGGGGACGGAGCGCGCGCGTCTACTTCGACTTAGGCGCCAGCTTCGCTGCCACCAGTTCGAAGGGCAGGGGACGGAGCGCGCGCGCCTACTTCGACTTAGGCGCCAGCTTCGCTGCCACCCGTTCGAAGGGTAGGGGACGGAGCGCGCGCGTCTGCTTCGACTAGGCGCCATCTTCGCTGCCACCCGTTTGAAGGGCAGGGGACGGAGCGCGCGCGTCTCCTTCGACTTAGGCGCCAGCTTCGCTGCCACCCGTTCGAAGGGCAGGGCACGGAGCGCGCACGTCTACTTCGACTTAGGCGCCAGCTTCGCGGCCACCCGTTTGAAGGGTAGGGGACGGAGCGCGCGCGTCTGCTTCGACTAGGTGCCAGCTTTGCTGCCACCCGTTCGAAGGGTGGGGGACGGAGCGCGCGCGTCTACTTCGACTAGGCGCCAGCTTCGCTGCCACTCGTTCAATGGGTAGGGGACGGAGCCCGCGCGTCTACTTCGACTTAGGCGCCAGCTTCGCTGCCACCCGTTCGAAGGGCAGGGGACGGAGCGCGCGCGTCTACTTCGACTTAGGCACCAGCTTCGCTGCCACCCGTTCGAAGGGCAGGGGACGGAGCGCACGCGTCTACTTCGACTTAGGCGCCAGCTTCGCTGCCACCCGTTCGAAGGGTAGGGGACGGAGCGCGCACGTCTGCTTCGACTAGGCGCCAGCTTCGCTGCCACCCGTTCGAAGGGCAGGGGACGGAGTGCGCGCGTCTACTTCGACTTAGGCGCCAGCTTCGCTGCCACCCGTTCGAAGGGCAGGGGACGGAGCGCGCGCGTCTACTTTGACATAGGCGCCAGCTTCGCTGCCACCCGTTCGAAGGGTAGGGGACGGAGCGCGCGCGTCTTCTTCGACTAGGCGCCAGCTTCGCTGCCGCCCGTTCGAAGGGGAGGGGACGGAGCGCGCGCGTCTTCTTCGACTAGGCGCCAGCTTCGCTGCCCCCGTTCGAAGGGTAGGGGACGGAGCGCGCGCGTCTACTTCGACTTAGGCGCCAGCTTCGCTGCCACCAGTTCGAAGGGCAGGGGACGGAGCGCGCGCGCCTACTTCGACTTAGGCGCCAGCTTCGCTGCCACCCGTTCGAAGGGTAGGGGACGGAGCGCGCGCGTCTGCTTCGACTAGGCGCCATCTTCGCTGCCACCCGTTTGAAGGGCAGGGGACGGAGCGCGCGCGTCTCCTTCGACTTAGGCGCCAGCTTCGCTGCCACCCGTTCGAAGGGCAGGGCACGGAGCGCGCACGTCTACTTCGACTTAGGCGCCAGCTTCGCGGCCACCCGTTTGAAGGGTAGGGGACGGAGCGCGCGCGTCTGCTTCGACTAGGTGCCAGCTTCGCTGCCACCCGTTCGAAGGGTGGGGGACGGAGCGCGCGCGTCTACTTCGACTAGGCGCCAGCTTCGCTGCCACTCGTTCAATGGGTAGGGGACGGAGCCCGCGCGTCTACTTCGACTTAGGCGCCAGCTTCGCTGCCACCCGTTCGAAGGGTAGGGGACGGAGCGCGCGCGCCTACTTCGACTAGGCCCCAGCTTTGCTGCCACCTGTTCGAAGGGTAGGGGACGGAGCGCGCGCGCCTACTTCGGCTAGGCGCCAGCTTCGCTGCCACCCGTTCGAAGGGCAGGGGACGGGGCGCGTGCGTGTACTTCGACTTAGGCGCCAGCTTCGCTGCCACCTGTTCGAAGGGCAGGGGACGGAGCGCGCGCGCCTACTTCGACTAGGCGCCAGCTTCGCTGCCACCCGTTCGAAGGGCAGGGGACAGAGCGCGCGCGCCTACTTCGACTAGGCGCCAGCTTCGCTGCCACCCGTTCGAAGGGTAGGGGACGGAGCGCGCGCGTCTACTTCGACTAGGCGCCAGCTTCGCTGCCACCCGTTCGAAGGGTAGGGGACGGAGCGTGCGCGTCTACTTCGACTTAGGCGCCAGCTTCGCTGCCACCCGTTCGAAGGGTAGGGGACGGAGCGGGCACGTCTACTTCGACTAGGCGCCAGCTTCGATGCCACCCGTTCGAAGGGTAGGGGACGGAGCGCGCGCGTCTACTTCGACTAGGCGCCAGCTTCGCTGCCACCCGTTCGAAGGGTAGGGGACGGAGCGCGCGCGCCTACTTCGACTAGGCCCCAGCTTCGATGCCACCCGTTCGAAGGGTAGGGGACGGAGCGCGCGCGTCTACTTCGACTTTCACCACTCTCATCATGGTGTTCTCCTCCACCTGACATGGTTAGCTATGCAAGAAACAAATAATTATGTAGAATAATGCTTTATGGAAATTACTCAATCTCATTGTTTTTCTCTCCCAAGTAAAGTTCTTACCCTTCTGAAGTGAATTAAGGCCAATAAAAACTTACACCTACTAGAAGTGACAACAGCACAGTAATGATCAAGCGAATTTAAGAGTGTTCACTACTTGCACAACAACGGTTATACGGTGGGGCTTGGTATGAACACAATCTGAATTTCACGATATTGTAAGATTAAGTAAAAATCCAAGCTAGAAACTTTGCCCAAGTGCTGACCTAATAGGTTTTAGTGAAGTATATGAACGCACACGCAAAGATCAATGTGACTTAATGCAAACAAAGGAATGAGCTAGCTGGAAGCAATCTGAAACTAATGATGAAATAGCTTGTTTTGCACAAGTACTATGAGAGACGCTAGCCAATCGCAATAATAAGAATAGAGGGAACAAGATTGCTCAAGAATTTTAGTCACTCAAACTGAAATTATGAACTAGAAGCACTCACCCAAATCAGCCTTCTCGCACCTTTTTTCTCTTTTTTTTGCTCGCCTTATTTTTTTGCTACTGTGCCACTGACCCAAATATCTTCAAATCACTGTTCTCAGTCTATTGAGATACGTGGGTCACAAACTTTTTGTGGAAGGTAGGGGTATAAAGGTAATTAAAAGATACTCTCTCTCTCTCTCTAAACTTTGAATTTTTTTTGATCGGCTAGAGTGGGTGATGCACAAGCCCAATGTTCAGCTATAAGTATTCAGGAGCAGCTCTCATTGCAATATCAATGACCAGTCTCAAGTATTCAAAGGATATAAGTGAAGCTTTCTGTATGGTGTTCCGAACACAACTCTTCTCTTGGATTTCAGATAGCACTTCCCTAGAGTTGGTTTTGGATGGCATAATTCCAAATGGATTTCGAAGTGGATAGCTAGCCTATACCGACTTGGATTCTAGGGTGGTACTCGGATTTGGAAGAGTTGTAGACTCGGACTCAACTCTAAGAGTAAATTGAATTTACTTTTTTTTAGCTAATTGAAGGATCAACTAGCAGATTTTCAAAGGTTTAATATAACAATGATTAAGCAACGCAAAAGACACTAAGATCAGCACCTAAACAAAATTATAATGGACTAAAACCTAATGAAACTCACATGAAATAACAGATTAATCTAAAGGTTCAGAAATGTTTTTGGCAATTTTTTGGTTTTAATGGGCTATAGGATAGAAATAAACCAATCTAGAAGTAAGGGTAAATAATCCTACCAAGTAAACCACGCTCTGATACCATGATGACACGGGGTCGCCCGATCTTCTCGACGTAGAATCAAGATACTCACGTGGATTTTTAAGAACCGTAGTGATCCGCCGATGCCAATGCTAGGGTTAACACTCTATAATTCGCCCAACCTCACGTGCTGAACTTCACGACCACAAGCTGAAGTCCTATCGCGTTCCCAATTCCCAGCGAAAATGTTAAACGATCTTGATTTCGACGAACTCCCAATTCTTCCTTCAAGTTGGTTCGGTCAACAGAAAGAACAAGAGTAATCTATTATCAAAAGTGGTCTGAAGAACAATAGAGGGGGGTGGCGGCTACTTAAAGCCAACCCTAACCTCACGCATGCACACACTTGGGCCTAAGGCCGAGTTCAATCTAGTTTACGAATCCTAAAGCAATTCAGAGTTGAACACTTAACTAAGTACTTGGCTGAATTAAACAATCTCAGCCCATCATTGGCACGCAGGCCCACAAACTCCTCAATTGGCGTATGGGCCTCTTCTTCGTGTCTTGGCTGCATGGAGCTTCCCTCCTTTTGACATGTGACCGCATGGGCCTCCTTCCTTGTGGTCGCATGGCTCTCTTTCTCCTTGGGGCTGGCCTGTTGGTCTTTCCGTCCTAATTCTTCCATTGCTTCAAATCTAAGAACACACAATGTATTCGCATGAGGTAGTATACCATTCTCATCTAAAGCAATAGGAGATTCTCTAAGAAACAAAAGCACCTGTTGTTGTAGCAGCTTAGCTCTTGCTCTTGTCATAGGACCTATTAGAGCCTCATTATAATCTTATCATACACCTTGGAGTGGAAGGTGAATGCATAGTAGAGATATCCTCATCATTGATAGACCATGTGGATGCGACCCCATGCTTGTGATGAGTTTGGTTTGTGCGTTTCGTGCCATGATGGCATTTGGCTCAGTCGGGTTTGGTTAGTCGGATTTGAGGCATATTCTTCTTTCCTATTGGTCGTTTGGGCATTTTCATGCTTAATTACGATTTGTTGATGCTAATGAGGATTACATGTTTCGAGCGGTGCTATGTGATGTGTTTCTTGTCTGTGATGGCTGCAGGACATCGAGGTGGAGTCGTGGCGAGGCACGGGATGACCGGACTAGACGTAGGCGGTGTCGAGGTCAAAGCGGTCGAGGTGTGCCGAAGACGGCGAAGACTCTAGGTAGCTGCGAGGCTTGGAAGGCAAGGAATGAGGAAGCTTCCCGGAAGGTGCAGGAGGGGCGTTTTGGTGAATACGCAAAGCTGCACTAAAGGAAGTGGGTTATGGATAAAGCACGAGAGTTGTTGGAGGCTTAATGGGCAAAGCAATTGTAAACCCTTTAACCAAAGGCTATATAAGGAGGGGATGTCTCCTGGTGCATGCATGGCTTTTGAGATGGGTTAGAGACTCTTTCGCTTTGTGCTTTAGTTGTTGTGGAGTGGGTGAGAGTAGGAGAGGTTGTGTTGGCTGTTGCTCATGTCCCTCTTGTGTGTGTTTTCTCATGTGTGTTCATGAGTTTGAGAGTTCTTGTGTTTCCTGAGATTGTGAGAGAGGGAATGAGTTGATCCTCCATGTAATCATTCATCTCTCTTCCTCTAAATCAATATGAGAATGTTTGTATTGGAATTTTTCATCTCCCTGCTCTCTACGTTGTTTTTCTGTCTCTGTTGATTTCGTGGTTTTTGTGAGTTGAAGTTGTCTCTTGCCCAGAGGGTGTAAAATGGATTGCTTCATGTTGGGATGATGCCTCGAGATCATTTGATCAAACAAACTCCCAAGAGCATAACAGGAAATTCAATGATTCCTTTTCACCCATTTCCTCTGTTTGCTAAAATTAGGGTTTTGAATCAGGGGAAGATGAACTCTTGTGATTTCCCTTCATTGCTAAACTTCCTGCAAAAGCTCATGAGCAAAGATTAAGAGATTTCTGAGTAATTTGGGATTTGGTCCATTGTCTGTAGAAGTTACAGATGTTTGTCAAAATCCTAAATTCCTAGCCCTCTTGATGAAATCCTTGGTTTTCAGGAGCCTAATGATGTTTAGAATAAGTCTCTTATGTCTTGGCTAGGAAAGAACATGTGCATTACTTATATTTCCTTGGATTTGACAAGTTCTGTAATTTCAGCAGTTTTCAGTCGGTTGTCTGCTGAAATCTGCCCCTGTCTGCCCGACGGCTGGTCAGACCGGTTCCCCTTAGGCGGTCAAATCGGAGGCACTGGGGCGGTCTGACCGGCACCAAGGGAGCGGTCTGACCGGTGGCATGTATGCGGTCTGACCGACCGGTGCACTTCGGTCAGACCGCCCTCCTGCAGATAGCTAGGTTTTGTGTTACTTCTCTGATGTTTTGTGTCTTGTTAGGTTTTGTGTTACTTCTCTGATGTTTTGTGTCTTGTTTCCTTCTCTGAGTATTTGAGTTCCAGTAAGCATTAACAATCTCTTCTCTTAGCTTCCATAGTTTTTGAAGAAGAGATTCTCTTGTGCACTCTTCGGGGTAAATTTTTGAAAAGCGACATTCACCCCCCTCTGTCGCCGATTTCGATACATCAATTGGTATCAGAGCCGGTTAACTCTTCTCAATAGATCTTAACCGGTCTCTAGAGCCATGGCGACAGACAAATACTCGACCAAGCCCCCGATCTTCGATGGGATCGACTTTCCCTTTTGGAAGAGTCAGATGGAGACCTACATCCAGGCTCAGGGCTACGCCATCTGGCGGAAGGTTAAGACCCGGTATGTTGTTCCTGCCGATGAGAACATCAACTCTAGAAACATGCTTGATGTTGAGGCGAACGCTAAGGTGAGGAACATCATAATTCAGGGTCTGAGCAGAAGTGAGTTCGATCGCATCTCTCATCTGACGTCGGCCTTCGACATCTGGGTGACCCTCAATGCATACCATGAGGGCACCACCCAGATCAAGACGGTTCGACAGGACCAGTTCAAGCGAGATTACAACAAGTTTTAAATACTCGCTGGTGAGTCTCTCGATGACTTTTTTGCGCGTTTCCACAAGATTTTGAGCAACCTCCGAGCCATCGGTCTCACATACCCCGACTCGGACAATGCTCGACAGATGCTTGCAGCTCTTGATTTGCGTGTTTGAGAGATGAAGGTGACTACCATCAAGGACACCACCGATCTCTCGACCTTGACTCTTGACGCGTTGTACTCACACCTCAAGACTCATGAGATTGACATAGTCTCTCGTTGGTCGAAGTCGCAGTCGATGGCCTTAGTCACCGATCCCAGTCTGGTTTCTGGATCTTCTTCCGAGTCGATTTGTGGATTCTCTCTAGCTGCTCTCTATGACGTAACTGATGATCAGTTAGAGCAGCTACCAGAGGATCAGTTAGCCCTTCTAGCTAGAAAGTTTTTCCACGCATACAAGAGGGTGAGGGATCGGAAAAGGAGTGGTCCGATAATTTGCTTCGAGTGTGGTGGCCCCAACCACATTCGGGCGAATTGCCCCAAGCTAGGGAAAGGCAAGAGCGACTACGGCGGCGTGAACAAGAATGAATACATCGAAGCAAGTAGAGAGCTTGTCACGGGAGCTTACTTCACTTAGATCTGCTTCCTCCCGTGACGATTGTGATGTATGCACTGTTCTGCTTGATGACATGGAGAAGCTAAGGACCTTGCATGATAGTGTGTCCTCTGAACTAGACATGGTTAATGTGGAGAATGTTAGTCTACTTGCTGAACTAGAGATGAGTAGGATAGTTACTCTTTCATCCCCTGTTGTTGAGACTACAACTTGCACCTCATGTGAGGATAAGGACAATGCTTTTAGAGGTTTTATACCATGCTTCTTGATCTGCCTGAGACTTGTGAAAATTGCAATAATTTGAAGATGAATATAAAAAGGGCAGATCACAAAATTGTTGAATTACATGCTTCATTACTTGAGCCTATTGCTTCATGTTTAAACTGTCCTAAATTAACTGCTTGAGAGACCATGTGGTTGTGACTCCATGTGAATGATGAGTAATTGACAAAGGTTTAGGATAGTCGAGTTTGGTTTGTGAGGTCGGACCATGTCGTTGCGCGGTGCAACGGGCTCGGTCGGACTTGGTCAAACCGGGTCGTATGGGATTAGGATGCTTATTCCATTGTTTCGACAGGTTTGGACTTCGTCATGAGTAAGTATGATGTGCTTATGCTATTTACGCTTTCATGTATCGAGCGGTGCCATGTGATGTATTTCTTGTCTGTGTTGGCTGCCGGACATCGAGTGAAGTCGTGGCGAGGCACGGGTGACCGGACTAGGCGCAGGTGGCGCTAAGGTCAAAACGGTCAAGGTGTGCCGAAGACGGCGAGGACTCGAGGACGTCGAGGCGGAGTCGTGGCGAGACACGGTGGACCGGACTAGGCGCAGGTGGCGCTGAGGTCAGAACGGTCGGGAGGTGTCGAAGACGGCGAGGGCTCGAGGTGGCTACGAGGCTTGCAAGGCAAGAAATGAGGAAGCTTCCTAGAAGGTGCGCGAGGGGCGTTTTGGTGAATACGCAAAGCTGCACTAAAGGGAGTGGATTGTGGGTAAAGCGCAAAAGGTTAATGGGTAAAGCAATGGTGAACCCATTAGTGGAGGCTATAAATAGAGAGGGTGTTCTCTAGTAGTCTTCATGGATTTTAGAGAGAGAAATAGTGTGCTGAAATTGAGAGAGAGAGAGAGTGGGTGTAAGAGTTAGGGTTTTATTTGAATCTCTCCATGCAATGAAATGAGCATGAAATGAGAGGATGAGAATGAGAGTGCTGTAAGAACACATATTTAATCATTCATCTCTTTTCCTATATTTCAATATGGGTATTTTGGTTCAGTTTCGTTGTTCTGTGCAGCCTCCTGTTCTTTCAGTTTGCATCTTGATTTGGTTTTGATTCTCTCCTCTTGCCTTGTTATTATCAGCAGCAAAGTGCTCTCTCGGCTAAGCAATCATTTCTTGTCTCGGCAGATTGTAGACTGCAGTCCTTGTTTTGGCCGAGTGATGGTTTCATTCTTTTGTTATCGGTTTTGAGTTTATCTGTCCATCCGAATGCTTCTGCAGCCTTCTGCTATTTTTAGTCTCATCTTTCTCAACTTGAGCAGCAGTATACAATCATTAATTGCTCTCTTAGTTGAAAAATAGCTGCGGCCAATTTAGTGCTTGCGAGTAGCTCTTTGATCTCACTGTGTTTGGCTGCTTGGATTGATTTTCGGATGACAGGGAAAATTATTTTGTGTTTGGTTCTGGTAGTAGACAGCAAGCTGCACTCTTTATGATCTTTTAGTCTCCTTTGGGACAGGTTCCAAACTGGTTTTCTTTGCATCCTACTTTGTAGTTTTTCCAGCAAGTAGTACTTCCAAAATTCTGCATGTTTTAGCTCTTTCGGGCAGAGTTTTCAGCTCCTTTTGCTTTCCCTTTTAGTGCTGCTAAACAGCAAGAAATGTTCTCTTTTTGTGTTGTATTCAACCTTGCTGCATGCAGACCAAATGACTTTGTTTTCAGCTGTATTTTTTGCTGTTCAATTGTTGATCTAAGCTGATTTCAACCATACTGCATGCAGTCCGGATTTCCATTTCTCTTGTTAGTTTTTGTCTAAGTACAAGTTCTCCATTTCCTTGCTCATTCCGTCGGCAGCTTTAGTCATTTACTCAATCAAGCAAGAAATTGGCAGCAAAGCTTCCAGTGTTTGATTTCGTCTAGCTCATCTTGGGCAGTAGTTCCTGATCAGTCTCTCTTGCTTCGCTTTTGTGCTTGGTTGTCTGTTTGTCTCTTTGAGTTTTTCGTAAGCGCTTAAATTTCTTGCTTCATAGCTCTTTAGCTATAGGAGAAGAATATCTTTTGTGAGTACTTGTGCGGGGACGATTTTTATGTGATCGACATTCACCCCCCTCTGTCGGCCATTTCGGTCCAACACTGCTGAACTTGAATCTGTCTCAAAACATTTTCAAGAAATGATTGAGTACAATAAGAAAATAGCTCAGTATGCTTCTAAGGACCCTGTTAGCTCACCATGCAAAAATTGTCATAAACTAAAATCTGACTTGATTGCATTAGATGATAAATGTGTGAAGCTAACTAAGGACCTACTAGAAAAGTAACCATCTGGTTGTGATGTGTGTGATGGTGTGGGGGAGAAGCCCAAGGGTAAGATGGAGACGCTTAGCGATGTAAACCAACTGGCTAGCAGTAGGACTGTCCCTTCTGAGTCGGCTGTGTGTGCACAAGCCATTCACTCTTCTGCTACTGATTCTTCTTCTACTCCCTTACCTTCTGCTGTCTCTCCTTGCCTCTGCTCTTCTTGCACCTCTCTCTTTCGTGAGTGCAGTACCTTATGAACACTCTTGAGAGATTTGTAGGAGGCAAGAAGAAGCTAAATCTTATTCTAGACCAGTCCAAGATTTGCAAATTCAATAAAGGTCTAGGATATGATTTTCTTGAGGATGTTAGGAAGCATCCACCTGCCGTGCTCAGACCCATAGCCGCAGGTGTGATCGAGGTCAAGCCCAGAACTGAGAAAGTTCAATTCAAGTCAGCAGGCTTTGTCCAAGGGATTTCTGACAGCAAGGTGATTCCACTTGTTGCTTCGGCCTCTCAGAAGGCGAAGCCCCATCGTGCTACTTCCACCTCTTAGAAGGTGAAGTATCATTGCACCTTCTGTAAGAAAGATGGACACTTGATCGAGCGATGCTTCAGGCGCGCCAAGATCACGCGTAGAGACCGTGTTGCAGCCCTTAGGCGTATTCAGGGTCAGCCCAGACCTTCAGTGCACCTAAGACCAACACGAGGTCTAGGGTTGACCACTCTGAGGGTTTTAGGCAGTATCGAGGACTTGGCTTTTCTGGTTTTACTGATTTTCATCCTCGGTATGCCTCTGGTCATGACTTCCGCCGTCCTGAGGGTAGATATCATTTTCTCCATCAAGATGGCTACCCGCGGCGTGATCAACATGTTGCCGGTGCTCCGACCTGCTCTCCGTAGCAGTCGGAACCAACAACAGCTTCAGGTCTGCACATAGATCTTCTGCCTCTTTGAGTGATAGAGAGCGTAGGGTAGTTAGAGGTCAGTCGTGTTTGACTACTTCTGCTGCTCGACGTGTTACTCAGTATTGGGTGCCAAAATCACTCTTGATTTATCCCAGTACTGAGCCTTTACTCTCTGTTTGGCTCAGGTTCGTCGGGCTGGGAAGGGAAAGGTTTGGCTCGTGGACTCCGGTTGTTCTCGCCATATGACCGAAGACTCTCGTTGGTTCTCTTCCTTAGCCTGAGCTACAGGTGATGAGACGATCACATTCGGAGACGCTTCGTCTGGGCGCGTCATCGCCAAAGGTACAGTGCGTGTTAACGAGTCTTTTATTTTAAAAGATGTTGCCTTGGTTAGTAAGCTGCAGTATAATTTGCTTTCTGTTTCTCAGCTTACCGATGACAACTTTGAGGTGAGCTTTAAGAAAAACGCTTGCAAAATTCTTGATTCTTCGGGTAGTCTGGTTTGCGGGATTTCTCGTTATGGGAGGATCTTTCGTGCTGATTTTCTGAGTCTTCTGGTGATCCTCTCCGGTGTTTAGTTGCGTCTGAGTCCCGTGACCTTACCTTTTGGCATAGGAGACTTGGTCATATTGGATTTGACCATTTGACCCGAGTTAGCGGCCACGATCTCATTCGTGGTCTACCGAAACTCAAGATGGTCAAAGATATTGTTTGCGCTCCTTGCCGGCACAGCAAGATAGTTGCCACTTCTCACCCTCCGGTCACAGTGACTATGACCGATGCACCAGGACAGCTGCTGCACATGGACACAGTTGGACCAGCTCGAGAGCAGTCAGCAGGAGGGAAGTGGTATGTTCTTGTCGTGGTCGATAACTTCTCGAGGTTCTCTTGGGTGTTTTTCTTAGCCTCGAAGGATGAGACGTTTACACATTTTTTAGGTCTTTTCATAGGCTTTCTGTTGAGCTCCTAGGTGCCTTACGAGCGATCCGCAGTGACAATGGCACGGAGTTCACGAATTCCTACTTTGAGAGATTTTGCGATGAGACAGGTGTAGAGCACCAGTTCTCTTCTCCGCACGTCCCACAACAGAATGGCGTCGTGGAGAGGAAGAACCGTACCTTGGTCGAGATGGACAGGACGATGCTTGATGAATATTCTACACCTAGGAAGTTTTGGGCTGAGGCTATAGCGACCGCGTGCCATGTTTCGAACAGAGTTTTTCTTCGGGCACACTTGCATCGCACTTCCTATGAGCTGATATATGGGCGAAAGCCCAGTGTGTCTCATTTTTGTGTGTTTGGTTGCAAGTGTTTCATTTTGAAGTCCAGGAACCTAGATAAGTTTGAGTCACGCTCTTATGATGGTATCTTTCTAGGCTACTCGACTTCTTCGCGGGCGTATAGGGTTTGGAACTGCGAGTCTAGTAAGTTGGTAGAGACCTGTGAGGTGACCTTCGACGAGGCCAGTCCAGGGACTAGGCCCGATATCTCATGTTCTTTAGAACAGTTCGAGCCCATCTTTGTGGACGATGAGGAGGATGGAGATGAGGGTTGTCTACCCGATCCAGTTCCTCATCCTCCACTTGAGGTGCCTTCGTCCACGGCACCTCCAGGTGATCAGCCCATGGCTTCCACATCTTCCTGAGTTAGTGGCTCTGTTCCTACCTCGTCAGCTCATGAGGTAGAGGCTACTTCTTCATCTCATCCAGGACCTCCCCGTCATATCAAAAAAGACCATCCTTCCGAGCAGATGATTGGAGACCTCTTTGAGCGAGTCACACACTCAAAGTCTGGCATGTCACATTTCTGTCTCCATTCTGCCTTTGTTGCCTCATTTGAGCCCAAGGATGTTTGTCATGCTCTTTCTGATGAGTCTTGGGTCAATGTCATGCATGAGGAGTTAGAAAATTTCGAGAGAAATAAGGTCCGGTTGCTTGTTGAGCCCCCTCGAGGTCACAATGTCATTGGGACTAAGTGGATGTTCAAGAACAAGCAGAGTGAGGATGGGGTAGTCATTCGAAACAAGGCTAGACTGGTAGCTCAGGGCTTCTCCCAGGTTGAGGGTCTAGATTTTGAGGAGACCTTTATCCCTGTAGCTAGACTTGAGGCCATTAGAATCTTGCTTGCTTTTGCAGCTTCTAAGGGTTTCAAGCTTTGCCAGATGGATGTCAAGAGTGCCTTCCTCAATGGTTTTATTGAGGAAGAAGTCTATGTGAGACAGCCTCCAGGTTTCGAGGACCCCAAATATCCAAAGCATATCTACAAGCTTTCCAAAGCCTTGTATGGACTTAAGCAGGCCCCCAGAGCTTGGTATGAGAGGCTTAAGTCCTATCTACTGAGTCATGGTTTTGAGATGGGTAAGGTAGATAAGACCTTGTTCATTCGTAGGCATGGCACTAATCTTCTGCTCATCCAGATTTATGTGGATGACATCATCTTTGGCGACTCTTCTCATACTCTTGTTTCACAGTTCTCAGATGTCATGAGCACCGAGTTTGAGATGAGTATGATGGTCGAGTTGACTTTCTTCCTTGGCTTCCAGATCAAGCAGACTCGGGAGGGTACTTTCTTGCATCAGGGCAAGTACACTCGTGACCTCCTGAGACGCTTTGATATGAGTGATGGTAAGCCCGTGTCAACTCCCATGGCGTCCACAGCTTCTCTTGACCCAGATGAGGACGGCGAACCAGTTGATCAAAAGGAGTATCGCAGCATGATTGGCTCCCTCTTGTACCTCACTGCCTCGAGACCGGACATACACTTCGCTGTGTGTCTTTGTGCTCGGTTTCAGGCTTCTCCTCGCATATCTCACTACCAGGCGATGAAGCGCATCCTTCGGTACCTTCGAGCTACCATTGACTATGGTATCTGGTACTCTTCCTCATCTTGTCTTTCCTTGTGAGCCTACTCGGACGCAGACTTTGCTGGCTGTAGGATAGATAGGAAGAGCACTTCTGGCACCTACTAATTCATTGGCACTTCTCTTGTTTCGTGGTCTTCAAGGAAGCAGTCCGGTGTTGCACAGTCCACCGCAGAGACTGAGTACGTTACTGCCGCTAGTTGTTGCAGCCAGGTACTTTGGATGGTCTCGACCCTGCGGGACTTTGGGTTAGTTATCGATAGTGTTCCACTCTTTTGTGATAACACTTCTGCGATTAACATTGCTAAGAACCCAGTGCAGCACTCTCGGACCAAGCACATTGATATCAGATATCACTTCCTTCGAGACCATGTGGAGAAGGGTGATATAGTGCTCCAGTTTGTGGAGAGTGACCACCAGTTGGCTGATATCTTTAGCAAGCCTTTGAATAGCTCTAGGTTTTCGGCTCTGCGGGGAGAGCTTGAGGTGGTTTGTCCTTATGGACTGCTGTGAGGGGAGTTTACGCTTCATGCTATATCATGTTTATTTTGCTCTTACTCCTTTCTACTGCATTGCATATGAGTGCATTGGGGTTAATCCTTCTAGCATAGGTTAGAGTGGTTCTCTCGCCTAGTTGCATAGATTTCTTTCTCTCATCTTGTGATTCTAGGATGCTGCTTATTAGCTTTCTTTCTTCTCACTAGGTTGAGCTCACTCACTTCTTATAGGTTCTAGTGAGGGTTGGGCCACCCTCGGGTAGACAGGGTACGTGTTTGCTCCTTAGTGTGTTAGTTGATCAGCTGATTGTCCTAGAGTCATTTGGGGTAGATGAGAGTCAGTCTGAGCCATAGTATCCTCTATATCTTGTCTATGCTTTAATGACTGTCTTTTGCGATTTTCATTGCCAGCTTCTCGTTTTATTGCTTTGGTTCAAGGGGAGTTCTTTTGGGAGCTTCTAGATCTTAATGTTGACATAACTCAACTTGAACTAAAAGTGCATCTCTTGTTGAGGAGGAGCTGGATTTTCTTGCATGTCATTCTGCATTGTAATATATCTACATGGAGCCTTGATTATTATGCTTATATGACATGCTTACAATGCGTTACATCTTGCCATGATTTGTGCTTACTTGCTAGATTTCTCATGACTTTATATGTGTAGTTTGGTCTTTGCCATGATAGGTTGATTAAAATGCTCAACTTGAAAAAATTCATGTCATGTTAGCTCTTGAGACTAGTCTCTCTTTAGTCCTTTCATGATCCATGCCATGTCAAATAGGCTGAGTTGAATCTTGATTGTCTGTTGAGCTTTAGATTGAGCTATGCTAGTTTCTTAATGAAGCATGAGTTTTGTACAATTTTTAAGTAAGCAAAAAGATCTCTTTTGTGCGAAAAAAACTAATCTCATCAATTCTTTCTCTTGAGACGGCTTGCCATTACACTAGGCATGAATTCAAGGGGAGTTTTGGATGACCAAGACTATCTTCTTAAGTTTCTAGCTTGGAGTAGTCGCATGTAACAGCCCAGGTTTTTATTAAAATTAAAATGAATTAATGAATAAATAAATAATATTAAAATAAAATCTGAATTAAAATAAGTATTTTTGTGCCAAAAGTTTAAATTTGGATTTGCCCTGAATTTCTGTTTTTGAAAAAGCTGGATTTGAAATTGCAATTTCAGAAAAACCTAAAAGTATTAAATAAAATGATATTTTGATTTTATATAAAAATTCTATGTCAAATTAATCATTTGGAGTTATTTGGCTTTTATTTGGTTCCCTGGTTTTTTTTGGAGTTTAAAATTGTATTTTTGAAATTAAAAAGTAATTTAAAGTATGAAAATTAAATACCAACATTAGTTGGAATAATTTTATTAAGTTCCAAATGTCTCCAGGAGATTCTCTGAACTTTTCTGAGATTTTTGGAATTTGTTTCATATTTTTCTGAGGCTTAATGAATTTCCTGTCAATTTCTGAAAATGCAAAATCAGAAAATAAAATCATTTTTCCCTCTCCTTCCCTCCGGCCGCCACGTGGACGGCCAGATTTGCGCCCACGTCGCCCGCCGGATCCCGCCTCCCCCTCTCCATCGGCCGCCACGCGTCCGGCCGGATCAGCCCACCCCATCCGCCCCGGCCCATCTGGCCGTCCGCCCGCGCTTCGCCCTCGGCCGCCCGATCCGCGCGTCTCGACGTGGCCTCAATCCCCGCCGTCCGCGCCTCACCCCTCTCTGGCCGCATGGCCCCGCCTGTCGGCGACGCCACCCCGCTCTCCTCTCTCTTACTTCCCGGGCCCCACTCGTCAGGTCATCTTCCCCGCCGCCTTCGTCCTCCTCGCGCCCGCCCGCCCCGGCCGTTGCGCCCACCTCCGCCTGACCCGGTCGCCACCCCCCTTCCTCGGCCACGCCGCCCACCTTCGTGCGCCGCACGCGCCGCGTCCACTCCCCCGCCCTACGCGCGCCGGCCCACCTCTCCACACCCCACCTTCTCCGCAACTGCCGCCGCCCGCGCCCCCACTCCGGCGAGAAATCCGTGCGCCCCCGCTCCCCCTCGCCCCTATTTAAGCCCCCGCCCGGCTCCTCCCCATCTCGCCCCACCTCGCTCCGCCCTCCTTTCGCCCCTCCGCCACCCGAGAGCGCCGGCACCGTGCTCCCTCTTCCCGAGCGCTGTCCGCCGCTCCGACGAGCGATTCCGGCCGCCTCGCTCCTCCTCGAGCCTCGCCGTCAGCCTCTCCGGCTTCCTCGCATCGCCGCCGTGCCCGTGCGCCTCTTCTCCGGCCCCGAGCGCCACCGAGCCGCCGCCGCGCTGGGAGACCCGAGCGCGCCGCCGCTTCTGCTCGCCGCCGGCCGCCTTCGGTCATCCGCGGTGAGCTTGCGCCCCTCCCCCGAGTTCCCCTCGGCCCACTCTCCCCGTTGCGCCACTCTCCGCCGGCCGCCGCCCGCCGGAGCTCCGCCGTCGCCGCCACCCCGTGCGCCACCCTGCCACGTCGGCGTCCCCGTGCCCACGTGGCTGGTGACGCAGCGCCACGCCAGCGCCACCTCGGCACCTCCCCGCCCGGTCAGCTCCACCCCGCCACCTCAGCGCCTCCTATGCCCCGTCATGCCACGCGGGCAGGCATGCCACCTCGGCATTCCTCGGGTCCGTGGGTCTGGTCCATGGACCGAGGGCCCACTGTCAGCCATGCCACCCCCTTGCTGACGCAATGCCGACGCATTAAATCAGATTTTCCTTTAGGGAAATAATTCCAATAATCCCTGCTGACGTCATAAATCCAATTTCCTTTAGAAAAATAATTCCAGAAAATCTCTTTTACCATTTTCTCTGAATTTAATCTTCCCGGAGCACGTTCTCCTTCGTTCTAACTCCGATTTGGCCCATTCAAATTTCTAAATTCATCAAAAATTCCCCTCTATCCATTTCTAGCCTCAATTCAAATATTTGAAGTCAATTTGAATTTAATTTGAGTTTATTGAATTTGGTGAGTTATTTTCACGTGTAGACTTCGACGATTCGGGAGATTTCTTCGACGAAGATTCAAAACAATTTGAAGAGCAAGGTAAGTCACCCTCCTTGATCATGTTGATCCCAGTTTTCAAAATAAAATTATGTTGATTCAAATTATATTGCATGCATATGTTTATTCAACGTATTTCAATTCAGTTTTAAATTTAGTTAATGCCTACTTGTTAATTCCTCCATTGAATTTGAATTCCTCAACACCTTGTCACCCTAGATTCAAACTCTAGTTAATACATTAGTGTTGGCTAGAGGAATTTATACCAAATGCTTAGACTGCTTAGATATAATATTTGTTTTGGGATGTCTTTCGCATAAAATGATAACCCTGTTTACATAAAATGATATGAACTCATGACTTTGGTGAGTCAAC
The DNA here is from genome assembly GCA_017311315.1 of Dendrocalamus latiflorus. NCBI lineage: Eukaryota > Viridiplantae > Streptophyta > Magnoliopsida > Poales > Poaceae > Dendrocalamus > Dendrocalamus latiflorus. Next base: position 26,700,967 of record CM029670.1, on the reverse strand, counting down.
GAGGTTTATGAAACTATTTTGAAAACAAATATAAAACTGGTTTAGACTTAGGCAATTGGTTAGAGTGGTGGGTGCAGGCATGCCCTGTTGGTTGGAGCCGCAGTGGTTGATTGTCGTGCACGGGGGTATGTGGTTGGGCCTGAGTCAATTAAGGACCGGTCTGTGAGCTACTGTTGCAAAGCCCTAATCGTACTACCACATGGCTGGTATGGGACAGCCCTGGCTGAATAATTTGTGAAGTCCCAACCTGAGCCGAGTTGTAGGTTGAAAGTGAGCGTGGTTGGTGCCATGTGAAGTCTCACTTGGGCGAGCGTGGTTAAGCCATGAGAAGTCTCGTCTAGGCTCAAGAGGGAGTCCCGGTCTGGTGGATTCCTTACTGGGGTGAAACCTTAGAGTTGGCTCGACCAGGTTGAAGGCTTTGCATTGTAAAGGCCTTGTCACGACTCCCCACCGCACACCTAAGGAAGTGTGTAATCTAGTGGTACAAAGGGATGATCGTGTCTTGTGGGTAAAGCTGTACAACCTCTGCAGAGTGTATAATCTATCCTGGATAGCCGTGCCCACGGTCATGGGCATGCTGAGTAAAAGTTTTTCATGGATTAGACTTTGTTTTTCAAAATGTTTTTGAAAACCTTGTGGATGGATGGAATCCACGAGAGATGAAAACCTTGCGGATGGATGGAATCCGTGAGAGATTGAAATCTGGTGAATGGATGGAATTCATCAGAGTTGCGCAGTGAAAGCGTGTGGATGGATGGAATCCATACGTGAGCTTTTGGAAAAGATGGTCCGGGTGGGATGCCCGTGGATAGGTTGGTGTTTGGTCGGAGCCGACACTGACGGTATTATTTTCAACTACAAGTATTGTTTTTATTTACGGTATTAAATTCAGCAATTTCAATCTACTTATTGTATTTCTTAAATGCTGTTTTATGCAAACTAACCCTATAAGCCTTCCATTGAAGCCTTTATCATTATGTTGCATTTTCCCGGGTGATTTGCGGAGTACAAGTTTGTACTCACGTTGCTTTTTCCACACAGAGAAGGAAGACGTCAACTACGGTGAAGATCTGGACGAATAGGCTGCGTCTTACTGTTGTTTGCCTGTGGGCAGGCTCATTGGGCTTCTTCCGCTTCGGTTTTTCTTCCGCTGCTTATTACTTAATTTTGGCTTATGTGCCGTTGATGTAAACTTTGGCATTCATGCCCATATTCAGTTAATAAATGTCATTATGGTTGATCTTTATCTTTGTTGTACGCTGTGTGCACTAGCTGATCCTGGACTAGTGCGATTTACACAGAGGATCCAGGAGTCGTTGCTCCGGGTTCCGACATCGCATAAGGCTTGAGATCTAACACATGACTAAAAATGTTGGTTGGAAACAACCATGAGCTTTAAAAGACAAATCATGTTAAATGTGCTTCATTTGCTTAACTTCCAAAAAGACTAAAGTACTTAAACAAATGTCTCATTCTTGAACTTGTAGCACTCTAAATTGACTCAATTCTAGCTTCTTGGTTCCACTTAGATTATTGACATGGCCTGCATCATCTTTGGATATCTTTAGCTAGACTATAATCATGGTTGACTTGACATGTTAAGCAATTCAACTAATTTTCAGATTATGACTTATTTGGCTTAGCTTGTCTATACATGTTTAGTCATGATCTTGATAGCATTTTATATGTTATGGCTTGGTGTAATACTAAAAGGTCATTTTGGATAATGTTCATGGCTCTAAATGCTTAAAATAAACAAACTTCAGCCATTTCATCCAACACCATACCTTATTCTCTCTTTTGCATTCTTGATGATTTTATTGCCAAAAGGGGGAGAATAGCGGAGAAAAAGCCATTTGGGAACCTTCTAGAGCTTTGGAGAACAATTTGCTCTTTCTTTTGTAGCTCTAGTGTTCTTTTGTCGACTTGGTCATAAGCTTCTTTGATTTCTTTAGGGACCATGTTTGACTCTCTATTTCTTTTTTCAAACTCAACTTTACGTTTTTTCTAGGTTTGTCAATATACTCATCAAGGGGAGATTGATAGACCATGTGGATGCGACCCCATGCTTGTGATGAGTTATTTACAAGTTTTCTGGAAAGTTTGAGTTTGGTTTGTGCGTTTCGTGCCATGATGGCATTTGGCTCAGTCGGATTTGAGGCATATTCTTCTTTCCTATTGGTCATTTGGGCATTTTCATGCTTAAGTACGATTTGTTGATGCTAATGAGGATTACATGTTTCGAGCGGTGCTATGTGATGTGTTTCTTGTCTGTGATGGCTGTAGGACATCGAGGCGGAGTCGTGGCGAGGCACGGGATGACCGGACTAGACGTAGGCGGTGTCGAGGTCAAAGCGGTCGAGGTGTGCCGAAGACGGCGAATACTCTAGGTAGCTGCGAGGCTTGGAAGGCAAGGAATGAGGAAGCTTCCCGGAAGGTGCAGGAGGGGCGTTTTGGTGAATACGCAAAGCTGCACTAAAGGAAGTGGGTTATGGATAAAGCACGAGAGTTGTTGGAGGCTTAATGGGCAAAGCAATTGTAAACCCTTTAACCAAAGGCTATATAAGGAGGGGATGTCTCCTGGTGCATGCATGGCTTTTGAGAGGGGTTAGAGACTCTTTTGCTTTGTGCTTTAGTTGTTGAGGAGTGGGTGAGAGCAGGAGAGGTTGTGTTGGCTGTTGCTCATGTCCCTCTCGTGTGTGTTCTCTCATGTGTGTTCATGAGTTTGAGAGTTCTTGTGTTTCTTGAGATTGTGAGAGAGGGAATGAGTTGATCCTCCATGTAATCATTCATCTCTCTTCCTCTAAATCAATATGAGAATGTTTGTATTGGAATTTTTCATCTCCCTGCTCTCTACGTTGTTTTTATGTCTCTGTTGATTTCGTGTTTTTTGTGAGTTGAAGTTGTCTCTTGCCCAGAGAGTGTAAAATGGATTGCTCCATGTTGGGATGATGCCTCAAGATCATTTGATCAAACAAACTCCCAAGAGCATAACAGGAAATTCAAAGATTCCTTTTCACCCATTTCCTCTGTTTGCTAAAATTAGGGTTTTGAATCAGGGGAAGATGAACTCTTGTGATTTCCCTTCATAAGATGGCACGAGATTTGATTTTCCAAGTCCTTTTGTCATTGCTAAACTTCCTGCAAAAGCTCATGAGCAAAGATTGAGAGATTTCTGAGTAATTTGGGATTTGGTCCATTGTCTGTAGAAGTTTCAGATGTTTGTCAAAATCCTAAATTCCTAGCCCTCTTGATGAAATCCTTGGTTATCAGGAGCCTAATGATGTTTAGAATAAGTCTCTTATGTCTTGGCTAGGAAAGAACATGTGCATTACTTATATTTCCTTGGATTTGACAAGTTCTGTAATTTCAGCAGTTTTCAGTCGGTTGTCTGCTGAAATCTGCCCTTGTCTGCCCGACGGCTGGTCAGACCGGTTCCCCTTAGGCGGTCAGACCGGAGGCACTGGGGCGGTCTGACCGGCACCAAGGGAGCGGTCTGACTAGCGGCATGTATGCGGTCTGACCGCTCGGTGCACTGCGGCCAGACCGCCCTCCTGTAGATAGCTAGGTTTTGTGTTACTTCTCTGATGTTTTGTGTCTTGTTTCCTTCTCTGAGTATTTGAGTACCAGTAAGCATTAACAATATCTTCTCTTAGCTTCCATAGCTTTTGAAGAAGAGATTCTCTTGTGCACTCTTTGGGGTAAATTTTTGAAAAGCGACATTCACCCCCCTCTGTCGCCAATTTTGATCCATCAATCATTAAGGTTCTTGCTCTTTGCTTTTTTTTCTTAAACTTTGTTTCTAATTCTTAATTTAGCTTCCTTCCCTTGTAATGCCATAGATGTCTCGAGTTTCCCATAATCAGAGTGGAGGTTGGCCTGAACTTCTCTGAGTGTTGCTGTGAAGTTTTGGATCAAAGAGACAACCAATTTATTTCACAAAAAATGAGAAGGCAGTGGAACAGTGCATTGGGTTCATTATAATATTGTACTTTACTACAAGGATCGGCAGCTAAGTTCTTCATCAGAGCTTCAAGTATACTACCACTCATGAAGACCTGTCTATGCATGGAGCTGTGTGCAAAGTGTTCGATGTCGTTACAAGCAGTATAGAATGAGTTTGATGAAGCATATCCAGAAGTTTGAAGAGCAATGCACAGCTTTGCCAAGTATTATGGAGCAAGAGGAGATTATGGAGAAACTGCCACTGTAGTCGCCAATCCTTCTACCATCGCCTACGCCACCTAGTCTAGATGACAAACGACGCATAACGAGCAATCATCAAGAGTATCTTCATCACTTCATTCTAGTCAAGGCAAGAGAGCAGTCACCACCAGTTCACAACTCATGGTGTTCTACAGTGACTCAGAGTCGGAGTCAAGTGAGCCCTATTTGGCAGGGCCAGAGTAGGAGTCATTAGATTAGACCCTTGTAGAATTCGCAATCCTGAGTAGATCATTTTGCTTTTATTTGTAGTTGTGTTTGACATGAGCTACAGTTTTTAGTATTATGTTGTAGTCATGTTAAAGATCTTTACTTGAGTACTTCAGTGCTTCTTTTGTTAGCCCTTCGGCTAAGTGTTTGCTTAGTTTAGCATTGCTATTAGAATATCCCTTTTAGACAAGCTTACAACTTATCTATAATGTTCCCTCTTTTCTTTGTAGACATGTGGAACTAACCGTCTGCCATGTGGACTTCACCTCGAGATGTTTGCAAGATGGTTGACACTCCAAATTTAGCCTATCATAGCCAGACACATACAAATCTAGGCAGAAGTGTTGCAGAGCCTTTAGTGTAGGGCAACAGTCAGTACCACGGGATTGGATGCAACTCTAAGTTAGTTTACGGCAATCCGGACTTAGCTGATGAACACAATGATGTAGAATATGAACAATGTGATTGTTGTAGGGGTGGCCCAACCCCCCGTGACTGGGCCGTGCAGCTAGTCCAACATGTAATAGGCCCAATAGTGTAGAGGAATACACCAGTGTAAATATACCAATGTACCCTCATCCTTTGTAAATACTAAGGGGTAGAATGGGGATTTCCCATTCTACCTCACTCATATATATATGAACCCCCAGGAGGGGCAGGAGGGGGACATCCCTCATTCTCACCAACACTCCCACAGACTTGGCTCTCCTCTTCCTCCTCTACTAGTCCCCCTCTTTCCTGTTTAGCCCGTAGCTACAACAGATGGCGCCGTCCGTGGGGACTGGGCTAGAAGTCACGAAAGGAAGAGTCACCACCGCGAGGAAGATTTGCTCCGTGGCTGGGCTGGGATACATCCGGCCAAGAGCAAGAAAAGGTGAGTCTCTGCGTAGATCTGATAGATCCACCGACCTTGCAGGTAAGTCCTTGTGCAGATCTGATAGATCCATCAATCCATCATCGTGAGTATTAATCGAACACCCATGTCACATGATAACTATGAGTTGGTGCGCGTGTGATGCATATTTCTCCAAAACTGATTTTTACTAGTATTGCTGAGTACTGCCTGAGCAGCGAAGTGCAGCGACAGGGTCTCGACGCCGATCTCTATGTCGAAGCCTCCTCGAGCCTCCGCACGGTGTAGAGCCCCCCGCGTCGAGCCTCTGCAGGACATCGAGTCTCCGTACCAAGCAACGCGTCCAGAGTATCTATCCGCACCTCCATACGTGCATGCACCCACATGTTCATCTGTGAGCCATTACGAGTATTTATTCTTGCATGCATGAAATATCCTCCATGTATATCTACCCTCTGTCCTTGTCGCTACGGGCCTTCGTGGGTGCGCGCCTAAGCGAGGGAGCGGTCATGGCGAGAATAAAGCAGGCGGAGTGCGTGTACTCCGCGAAGCTGGCACGACGAGCGGGCGGAGACGAAGCCAGCGCGACGGGCTGGCGAGATGAAGCCGACGGAATGCGTGTACCCCGCAAAGCTGGCGCGACGAGCTCCTCGTGGCCCAAGGTCTTCCACATCGAGGCATGCACGCACATGGTGTGGGCGCTACGCCCGCCTCCGTCTTGGCCTGGCGTCTACGCGCGAGCACCCAGTTGCGCTGCCCCGCGGTGTACTCCCCAAAGGAGATGGACAGGCCGAAGGGGGCTGGGAGCAACAAGTCTTATTCGAAGACCTGAAGTGGAATCCAGGAAAGGGTGCTCCGTGAGCCTAGCAGCCAAGACGGAGCGAACGTCGCCTACAGATTCGAGCAGCCAGGCGAGGCTATGGAAGACGCTTCCACTTCGAGGCTGTTTGCCGCGAGTTCTACCACCCCATCCTCATCAACTTCTTCGGAGGCCGGTGCGGAGTCCGTATGAAACTCGGAGAAGGGGCGCGAGGACTGGCAGCGCGGAGGCCATGCCGCACGCGAAGTCCCATGGCATGCATGAAGTTGTACGCGGAGGCCATGCCACACGCGCGAAGGCTGAGTGCCGCTCGCATCATGCATGCATGCATGGCCCCTACGTCCACTACCGCTCGTCTCCGCGTGGTCCATGCATACATACAACCCCCTGAAGCGTCAAGCATCTTGGCTCCCCTCCGCTCCAAACACCATCTACGTGCGCCGCCCCGAGAAAACAACGCCAAGCAAAGTGGCCGGCTAGCTCGTTACGAGTCGCAGCAGGCCAGCGGCCTACTGACCGGTTAGCGCGCGCCGGCAGTGGGGCGGCCGCCGGTCGCTGAACGGAGGCTCGCGGCATATGCGATGGCGGCGTTGTGGCTGCTGGTATCGGCCTCAGAGGCGGCGCTGACCCAGGGGGAGAGCCGCGAACTGGCGCAAGGGAAGAAGGTGCGGCACCGGTGGCGTTTGGCTTCGACTCGTCTCCGGCCTTCGCGCAGACAGCATGACCTGCCTCGGACTTCGCTTCGACTCGCACGTTGCCGGAGTCTGCGTTGTAATTCCGGCCTTCGTGCCCTCGGCATCTAAGCGCGGGACTACATGCATGTGCGGAGTCTCCCAGCTCGAAGTCTCCGGCTCGGCGCGCTCAGGCTGCATCATTGCATGGTGTATATACCTCAGCCAGCGACGTCAAGGGCACCGTCTTCAGGACCCGCTCACAGCTGCGAGGTCGCTCCTACGCCATTTCCTCCGCTGCGAAGTCTCCGCGATGAGCAGCAAGTCGCAGCCTTCGCTCCCTCCGGGCCTTCGCACGACCTCGGCGAGGCTTCGCCGGTCCCAGCTCAGCCCTGCGGCGACGTCGCCGGTGTTTGGCTCAGCCTCAGGACGGCTTCGCCGGCCTCCGCCACCACACGACTGGGACCTCGGACCCCGCATCTCCGCGCATGCCACCGTCGGTGTAATACCCTGATCATCGATTCGGCGTAAGTTTTAAAATAATCGTGGAGCCGCCGGTTTTTCGGTAAATCGCAGGAAGAAAATAAAAATAAAAATTATAGAACAGTATAAAATGAATAAAATAATTAAAATTTTAAATAAAAACTCTAAGTGGGCTGCCTGGAGAGTGGGCCGACCACCTTGGGGCCGGAGGCCCAAGGGGTGGCCGCACCCCCTCCCACTTAACCCTAGGGCTTCCCCCTCCTCCCCCTTTTCCCCACACCCAGCCGCCATCCCCCTTTCCCACCCTCTTGGGCGCAGCCCCCCTCCCTGGTTGGTGCCCCCACCTCCCCCACAAGTGCTGCTGCCATTGGAGCCAAGGAGAGGAAGGAGAAAGAGAAGAAGGAAGGAGAAGGAAGGAGAAGAAGAGGAGGAGGAAAAAAAAGGGGTGATTCTTCATTTAGGTAATTTTTTCTCATCCTAAACCCTCTGAGTTTCGAAATAATTAGGGTTCTTGGCACGGATTTTGAAGGTAGTTAATAGATTAATTGCCCGATTAGAGATTAGTTGCTGTCTGCCCGTAGATTGATTCGCGCAGCGCGTCTGTTCGCGAGGTGTTGGCCTAGTAAACGAATTTTCCTGTGGACTCTCCCAAACAGAAAGTTGTAGAGGACTTCCAGACGCATCTCCTGTATTTGTTTCGGAATTTTCTGCTGTGGGATCTGGGAGTTACAGGGTCGGGAATACTGCTGTTCGTCAGGCGAGCAGATTGGTACAGACCGACGGTAATCTGTGAATTTGAGGTAGTAAATGATTTTTGTTGTCATGGCCGTAATTGAGAAAGTTGTATATAATTTAGAGATATAGCTTCTGTATAAAATTCAGAATTTTTAGACCCCTGTATTGTTGTTGGGACGCATTTGTTTATTGCTGTCCAATCTGCCAGAACAGAGTTCTTCCTCTGTTTTGGGCATTAAAATACACCTAGCTGTGATCAAAATAAAAATAGGTGTTCTACATGAAAAATGTAGGATTTTAAGTGGCGAATCCAGAGAGATATCGTTTGCTATAAATAGATCAATAATTTTTAAAGATACGAAATTGTTAAGCAGCGCTACCGCAGAGGGTAATTTGCTGAATTGTTGAGCGGAGAGGAGTTAGTGCGGGTTCGGGGTTCTAGCAACGTTTTTAATTATTAATGTCATGTTTGTATGCTGTAGCTGTGTGCTGAGAGTTGCCTTTTGGACATGTGGTCTTGTCCCTGAGTGCTCTTGATTTTACTTCGCTTCGTCGGTTTGAGGCAAGTAAACGTAGCGGTGGTTGCTACCGTTTAACTTGTTATTCCTTCTACTTGCAGTTTACATTATTATCATAATTTAATACATTATGCCATGATTGCATGATATTTTAATTGTGGAGATGGTAGCAACTATTGATCCATTGATATGTTGATAATCTGCTAGTAGACATGTGGAATTCTTGCTTAATGTTATAATGTGGAACATGAAAATAACATGTGGTGGATGTGGATATGTTGTGAGCATGTTGATGCTCCTTTGAGGATGGATTAATGTGATTTATGATTATCATATCATATCATGTCATATGCATATGTGGATGTCGCCGCACATAGCCGCGACCATACCGGTACAGCATCGTATATTGCCGTAATACGATGCACCTCTTATCCCGCGGGAAGCATCGTATATTGCCGTAATACGATGCACCTCAATTCCTGCCCTGGAAAGAGTGATGTGGAGCATAGCATGAAAGCATTCATATGCATTGCATTGTGGAAAGATTCATTTGCATACATATACAATATGTTGTGGTGAAGTTATTTTGTGGAATATTCAACTTCATAGTTGCAATGTGGAATTGGCTCATATGAGCTAATTGTGGTATGAGGATTGTGGTTGTGGTCGTGGAATGTGGTTCCTCCCTTGTGTATGGTAAAGGTTGTGATGGTGGCATGAGATTCTTTTCTCTTGTAGTAATTGATGATATCAATTGTGGATGTGAGAAATAATAAAGTATTGAAGTAAGACATACATATGTTTTATTGCTTTTGGTAGTGGTAGTGGTCGAGGATTTAAAGTAGTCAAACAAGATTTATTTGCTAAATGCTTTACCGTCATTGATGGTGATTTGAGGTCGAGGATATAAACATTGTTATTTGTGGAAGATTAAATGTTGATGATTAATCTATTGTGGTTTGTGGAAGATTAAATGTTTCATTTGCATTTAATTGTGGAAGAATGTTGATGATTAACCTATTGTGGTTTGTGGAAGATTAAATGTTTCATTTGCATTTAATTGTGGATAAAATGACTGCATTCATATGCCAATTAAATCTGAAATTGAAGAGGTATGATTCATGAAAATTTGTGGTGGTTTAATAATTGTGGACATGAATTATGGTTGTAGTTGTATGGAACTATAAATGATGTTGTATAATTGTTTGTAGTTTGAATAGCCTGTTAAACAGTTTGCTTGCTGAGATTTTATCTCACCCTTGTTTCCCTCTCCCTACAGGTGGACTTTGAGCATGCATGGGAAGGGTAGAGCGGCACCACACTGATGCACGTGAATCATTTTTTTATGCTGTAATAAAGTTGAAAGGATTCTAGACCTTCGCATAGCTTTGTTCACATTATCTTAATAATGTTAAATTTGTGAGCTATGTTTTAGATTAAAAGGTTGGAGGATGTTTTAAATATTGAATTGCTATCTCTATCCTGTTATTCCTTAGTTGTTTATGCTTCCGCTTATACTATCTTGTTTAGTAATTGTTGCCAGTTTAATTTGTTTTGTAAATTGGCTAGTTGTAGAGCAGTTTTAGTAGCATCCCAGGGTAATGTGGGTCCTGGGGTGTTACAGTTGGTATCAGAGCGGGCGTTAGGTCCGTGGTAATGAAACTATTAAATTGACACACTGGTGCACAGTAGGATGGGATGGGTCAAGCATTGCATTTATGCTTTTGACATGTTGTATTGATGATTTACATTATGAGATCATCTTGTATGATTATGATTTGCTCTTATGACTATTGTGAGTGAGAATTGTCAATGATAAGATGTAGAGGTTGTATTTGCTGCCTTGGCATTGCCTGGTTATACCACTGTTTGTAGCATGGGAATTAGCAATGTAGTTACCTTGGGTAACTTAGTTGCGGATGTTGTGAGTGAGTTTATTTAGAAAAGTTGATATCTTCCTTGAGTTGATTTTGGCCAATCCTTGGTCTATTGCAGTTAATGAATTTCTTTTGAGTTTGTGGTTCATTGCAGTGGAGGGTTTGCAATTGGTCTCTATCTGTTTGTTGAAGCAATTATTGTTTCTTTTCGGATTATTGAGACACTTTTGCTGCATGTGAACATTGTTGATTTGTAAGGATGGTCCCTTCGTGGGAGTTTTGTCTTGTTGTGAATCATGACTCATTGGTTCGCTTGGTATTTTTATTAATGAAAGTTTTATGTTGTAAACTCATTAATATGATAAAGCCTTGGATCTATGTATTTATCTTAGATTATTTCGAGTGTTGGAGTTTAATTCATTTCCTTTCTGAAAGAGAGTGTTAAAACCATTTGTGGTGTTTTGCTATGTTTAAGTGGAAGGTGGTAATCATATAAATCAATTCATAAGGTATGAATTATCGAGTTGAGATGTTAGTATGGTGCATAATTAATTTAACTAGCATCCTCAGAAATATAGTTGATTAATTTGATGTCACCTTGTAATAGTTTCTAGAAGAACTATGATTAAGAATATGTCTATTCATGATTGGAACTCATGGAGTTATTGAGGAGTGTGCAAAAGAATTGGAATGATTATTATGATTGTTTAAATTTCTATCATGTTGGATAAATTGAATTATTTTTGTCTATAGTAATTAATCTGGCCGTTTGGAATGATTAAGTAAGGAGGTGTTGGAATATTGCCTTGGTAATATTAACCTTTAATCTGTCCTTTATTTAGATACTTTATGAGCATGTACAATTGCTAGATTCATCTATCTTTCACCATGCTAAATTGTTGAAACATGTATAAAGAAATAGAGGAAGGTGGATGTATTGACTTGTAGAATCTTGTCTTACAGAGCTGGTATTATTGAAGTTTAAAGTTATTTCGTTCTAATTTCTGAACGTAAGGTGGGATATTGAATCTATGCTCATGATGGTTTTATGATTGTAAAACGGAGTTATGATCATGAATGTTGTTATGATAAAATAATAATCAATTATTGCTAGTAATGACTAGAGTACAATCAATTTGTGCTAAATTAGAGTTGAGCATCAATAAGAATTGAATATATGGAATCTAATAAGAGATTCATACTAGCATGTTTGTGAGATTGTCATGTTCTAGTATCATCTTGTTTAAGAGCTTTGATTTAATATGGTGGCTTATGCACTAGGATTTCCTAGATTAAGTAGTCGCAATCTTATTCAGATAATAGAAACATGATGATGTGATTTCTTATGTTTCTTTTTGGAAAAGTTTATGAAGGGATTTGTGGATATGATGATGCTTGTTAAGAATGTATTATTCTGATGTTAGCATGACGGTCAGTATGTGGTTGTGATGACAATGTTGAAGGCTCTTTAAATAAATAACTTCCATGATACTATTTAAATCAAAAGTTTTGAGATTTGCGTATGCGATCTTTTTGATCTCATGACTTATGTGGCAGCTGCAATTGTTTTGAGCAAAGTGACGCGTTGAGAGCTTTTATTAGTTCTTAAGGGATTAATGTGTTGTGGTCTTCAATTCTCTTTAATGGAATTATCAAGGTAATACCGTAATCAAAGAAAGTTATTCTGCTTGTTAAAAGGAAGAGTGCGGTAAAAGTATTGGAGGTTGAAGTCATGTTATGCAATTTTTTTAGGTGTGTTTGACTTCTTAATTTCGCCGCATAAGAGCTTCTTGAACTCAAATGGCAATATTTTTTCCGCCGCCTAAGAGTTTCTTGAGCTCAAATGACAATACTGTATTCTTATTGGTTGAGATTTGGTATTTTCTTCTTGAGGGGCATGTGCCTTCAACTGTGATCTTATCTTTTGCTATCCAAGATTGTTGCTATTTCTCTTGGTTTTGTGTTTATTGCAGATGGTAACATCTTCTTTTGTGCTGAAATTTACTTCTTTTTGCCTCTCCAAGAAAGGGGTAATCAAGTTGAGTGGCAAAGTCCTTAAGAGGTGTATGGCATCTAGTTGGTGTGGTCATGTGATTGATTTTGGTGAGATTGTGGGTGTGATATGAATTTCGAGTTGTTATCCTTAAAAGGATTGAGGTGTTTTAAGAATTATCTGTCAAAGTAATTCCATTGGTCGAGGGCTTGGTTAGAATGTTTTTTTTGTGGAGACAGTAGAGTCTCTCTGCAAGGGTGTGGAGGATGTACTCAGTTTGAGCGCATCGTCGAAGTTGCCAACCTAAGTTAAATGAGTTGATGTGTTGGGCGATGATTTGGAAATCCTTGGTTCAAGGAAGTTAAATTTCCAAAGGAAATGGATTGGGAAATTATTAATAACTCAAGCAGTAATATGCTCTCTTGATTCTTGTTTAAACTGTGTGTTTATGGCAGAGGTCATCTGCAAATTGAGTTGTTATATGTTGTGGTGTATTTTTTTCCAGTTAGGAAAAGAAAATGATTGTTTTGGTCTGTCGAGTGATTTTCACTCTTGGCTCGTGCAGTGTGGTTTTTTCCAAATGTATATTTGGAGAGTGTGAATGGTTTTGTTGTGAATCCTTTGTTTTGGATTGTGGTCCTTTGAAGGAAGGTTGTTTGCTAGTATGTTTCTTGAGAATCCTTTATTCCTTTTTTGGTTGGGTTCCTTCTGCGAAGTTATTATTCGTGCTTTGAGTAATGTTATGAGTGGAATCTGTGGTTGAATTCTTTAAAAGGGGTACAATGTATTATCCCGATTATAATAAACAGAGGAAAATGTTGTAGGAAGGAGGATTGTATTAGATAGTGGCTTGATAGTTGTGGCGGAGAATTTTGTGAGAACGACAGGATCTGTTGGCCACTCAGAGCCGACAAAAGAGTTGTGGGTGCTCGGTGTTGACCGGCGCGTGTCGTGGACTCATCGGAGTTGGACATGAGGAAGAGAGCCACCATGTATGTGGAGGCCCTCTTGGCGAATCAGTCCGAGCGGGAGGTGACGTGGGAGCTTGAAGTTCAAATGTAGAGGAAGGACCCGAGTTCTTCAAGGCAGTTGAGAACCCGTAGTTGTTGTTCCCTTGGCATGTTCTATCCTTGGGATGCTCTTTCTTGTGGTTGTTCTTTCCTTCATTGCTCTTTCCTTTGCTGTTCTCTTGGTTTGTGGTTTGAGGAGTTAGATTCGAGGACGAATCCTTTTTAGGTGGGGAGAATGTAATACCCTGATCATCGATTCGGCGTAAGTTTTAAAATAATCGTGGAGCCGCCGGTTTTTTGGTAAATCGCAGGAAGAAAATAAAAATAAAAATTGTAGAACAGTATAAAATGAATAAAATAATTAAAAATTTAAATAAAAACTCTAAGTGGGCTGCCTGGAGAGTGGGCCGACCACCTTGGGGCCGGAGGCCCAAGGGGTGGCCGCACCCCCTCCCACTTAACCCTAGGGCTTCCCCCTCCTCCCCCTTTTCCCCACACCCAGCCGCCATCCCCCTTTCCCACCCTCTTGGGCGCAGCCCCCCTCCCTGGTTGGTGCCCCCACCTCCCCCACAAGTGCTGCTGCCATTGGAGCCAAGGAGAGGAAGGAGAAAGAGAAGAAGGAAGGAGAAGGATGGAGAAGAAGAGGAGGAGGAAAAAAAAAGGGGTGATTCTTCATCTAGGTAATTTTTCCTCATCCTAAACCCTCTGATTTTCGAAATAATTAGGGTTCTTGGCACGGATTTTGAAGGTAGTTAATAGATTAATTGCCCGATTAGAGATTAGTTGCTGTCTGCCCGTAGATTGATTCGCGCAGCGCGTCTGTTCGCGAGGTGTTGGCCTAGTAAACGAATTTTCCTGTGGACTCTCCCAAACGGAAAGTTGTAGAGGACTTCCAGACGCATCTCCTGTATTTGTTTCGGAATTTTCTGCTGTGGGATCTGGGAGTTACAGGGTCGGGAATACTGCTGTTCGTCAGGCGAGCAGATTGGTACAGACCGACGGTAATCTGTGAATTTGAGGTAGTAAATGATTTTTGTTGTCATGGCCGTAATTGAGGAAGTTGTATATAATTTAGAGATATAGCTTCTGTATAAAATTCAGAATTTTTAGACCCCTGTATTGTTGTTGGGACGCATTTGTTTATTGCTGTCCAATCTGCCAGAACAGAGTTCTTCCTCTGTTTTGGGCATTAAAATACACCTAGCTGTGATCAAAATAAAAATAGGTGTTCTACATGAAAAATGTAGGATTTTAAGTGGTGAATCCAGAGAGATATCGTTTGCTATAAATAGATCAATAATTTTTAAAGATACGAAATTGTTAAGCAGCGCTACCGCAGAGGGTAATTTGCTGAATTGTTGAGCGGAGAGGAGTTAGTGCGGGTTCGGGGTTCTAGCGACGTTTTTAATTATTAATGTCATGTTTGTATGCTGTAGCTGTGTGCTGAGAGTTGCCTTTTGGACATGTGGTCTTGTCCCTGAGTGCTCTTGATTTTACTTCGCTTCGTCGGTTTGAGGCAAGTAAACGTAGCGGTGGTTGCTACCGTTTAACTTGTTATTCCTTCTACTTGCAGTTTACATTATTATCATAATTTAATACATTATGCCATGATTGCATGATATTTTAATTGTGGAGATGGTAGCAACTATTGATCCATTGATATGTTGATAATCTGCTAGTAGACATGTGGAATTCTTGCTTAATGTTATAATGTGGAACATGAAAATAACATGTGGTGGATGTGGATATGTTGTGAGCATGTTGATGCTCCTTTGAGGATGGATTAATGTGATTTATGATTATCATATCATATCATGTCATATGCATATGTGGATGTCGCCGCACATAGCCGCGACCGTACCGGTACAGCATCGTATATTGCCGTAATACGATGCACCTCTTATCCCGCGGGAAGCATCGTATATTGCCGTAATACGATGCACCTCAATTCCTGCCCTGGAAAGAGTGATGTGGAGCATAGCATGAAAGCATTCATATGCATTGCATTGTGGAAAGATTCATTTGCATACATATACAATATGTTGTGGTGAAGTTATTTTGTGGAATATTCAACTTCATAGTTGCAATGTGGAATTGGCTCATATGAGCTAATTGTGGTATGAGGATTGTGGTTGTGGTCGTGGAATGTGGTTCCTCCCTTGTGTATGGTAAAGGTTGTGATGGTGGCATGAGATTCTTTTCTCTTGTAGTAATTGATGATATCAATTGTGGATGTGAGAAATAATAAAGTATTGAAGTAAGACATACATATGTTTTATTGCTTTTGGTAGTGGTAGTGGTCGAGGATTTAAAGTAGTCAAACAAGATTTATTTGCTAAATGCTTTACCGTCATTGATGGTGATTTGAGGTCGAGGATATAAACATTGTTATTTGTGGAAGATTAAATGTTGATGATTAATCTATTGTGGTTTGTGGAAGATTAAATGTTTCATTTGCATTTAATTGTGGAAGAATGTTGATGATTAACCTATTGTGGTTTGTGGAAGATTAAATGTTTCATTTGCATTTAATTGTGGATAAAATGACTGCATTCATATGCCAATTAAATCTGAAATTGAAGAGGTATGATTCATGAAAATTTGTGGTGGTTTAATAATTGTGGACATGAATTATGGTTGTAGTTGTATGGAACTATAAATGATGTTGTATAATTGTTTGTAGTTTGAATAGCCTGTTAAACAGTTTGCTTGCTGAGATTTTATCTCACCCTTGTTTCCCTCTCCCTACAGGTGGACTTTGAGCATGCATGGGAAGGGTAGAGCGGCACCACACTGATGCACGTGAATCATTTTTTTTATGCTGTAATAAAGTTGAAAGGATTCTAGACCTTCGCATAGCTTTGTTCACATTATCTTAATAATGTTAAATTTGTGAGCTATGTTTTAGATTAAAAGGTTGGAGGATGTTTTAAATATTGAATTGCTATCTCTATCCTGTTATTCCTTAGTTGTTTATGCTTCCGCTTATACTATCTTGTTTAGTAATTGTTGCCAGTTTAATTTGTTTTGTAAATTGGCTAGTTGTAGAGCAGTTTTAGTAGCATCCCAGGGTAATGTGGGTCCTGGGGTGTTACAGTCGGCACCGGGACCTCCGTGTTCCGTCGGCCGTGCCTCTTCGGAGCCTTCACCGACGCCCCCAAAGTCTCCGCCAACCTCTTCGGAGCCTCCGTCGTGATCGGAGTGGCCTTCGTCGAGCAGTCGACAGGCACAGCAAGGGACAGCGTATGCGGGTGAACTATTTGCAGTCATGCGCGAAGGCAGTCAGTCTACGTGCAAAGCCCGGCATGCATGGCCCATGCATGTACCTCCTACCTCCGCGCGGCATATGCGTGTACGTGTAGAGTGGACGAACGCTCTGGTTGGGTTGCGCTGCGGCGATCTTGGGTGAGATCCCTCGTGTGGGGCAGACGGCTCACGCGGCGATACGGGGCAACTGCCAGTTGGTTCGCAGGCGGTGCGGCGCAGGCAGGACAGCAGCCTTCGCGACCGGCCCCGACTGGCCTCGGCACCGCCTCGCCTTCGCGTGCTCGGTTCCTCGCAAGCCTTCACAGCCGACCTCCAAGCCGGAGTCCGCGAAGGTGCGCCTCCTCCGTGTGTGACGAAGCCCGACTCGCCTCGAAGACTCCGAGTCGACCTTGGCCTTCGTCTCGCCGAAGTCTGAGCTGACCCATTGCTGTGAGCTATGCGTAGTCAAGGTCTCCGCACCTACGGAGTCTACTCTGCGTCCCCACCATCGTGCCTGGTACGCACTGCAGGTGATCACGTATGATGCTTTTAATAGCAGCCCCTGTATTTCTTGCGTGCTTGGCTTTCAAGAGATGGTTTTTCATCATATCATTCATTGCGGCTACGGCTCCATTCTAAGAGCATTTGATTTGGCCGTGTTTGCTTTCTCGGTGCGGCATTCTGAGGCGTTTGGTTGTCGCAAGTCTTCGGCCATTTCTTTGATGCCTTTGTTTGGTCCTCGATTTTGATTTAAATCGCACGATTGCCTCGAGCGTCGGCGTAGTCTACGGACTCTAAATAAGACGTAGCGTCGAGGTCCGCCTTCGCACGCACCAGTCTACGGACTCTAAATAAGACGTAGCGTCGAGGTCCGCCTCCGCACGCGACAGTCTATGGACTATAAATAAGACGTAGCGTCGAGGTCCGCCTCCGCACGCACCAGTCTACGGACTCTAAATAAGACATAGCATCGAGGTCCGCCTCCGCACGCACCAGTCTACGGACTCTAAATAAGACGTAGCGTCGAGGTCCGCCTCCGCACGCGACATTCTACGGACTATAAATAAGACGTAGCGTCGAGGTCCGCCTCCGCACGCACCAGTCTACAGACTCTAAATAAGACGTAGCGTCGAGGTCCACCTCCGCACGCGACAGTCTATGGACTATAAATAAGACGTAGCGTCGAGGTCTGCCTCCGCACGCGCCAGTCTACGGACTCTAAAAAAGACGCGACCGTCGAGGCATTCCTCCGCGCGCACCAGTCTACGGACTCTAAAATAAGACGTGACGTCGAGGTCCGCCTCCACACGCGCCAGTCTACGGACTCTAAATAAGACGTGACCGTCGAGGCATTCCTCCGCGCGCACCAGTCTACGGACTCTAAAATAAGACGTGACGTCGAGGTCCGCCTCCGCACACGCCAGTCTACGGACTCTAAAATAAGATGTAGCGGGGGGACACCTCCGCGCGCACTCTACAGAGTATAAATAAGATGCGGATGTTGTCCCTGCGCACTCTACTGAGTATAAACAAGACGCGGATCCCGCGCACGCATGGATGTTGTCCCCATGCGTACTCTCCGGAGTATAAATAAGACGTGGATGATCTTCCCACGCACTCTACAGAATATAAAAATTGCGATGTGGCCGAGACACCAGGGAGTGCCTCGCTTTAAGCAGCGCATTGCTTGGGTGTCGCGCCCTCGCGCGCGTTGGACCAGGGAGTGCATCGCGAGCTTTTTGAAGGTAGAGGAACGGCAGCTCCGCCTCCCTGCCTCCGCACACGTAGCGCCTTCGGCCTACGCTGCAAGCGCCTCTCCACGGGCACTGTTTTTAAGGTAGGGGAACGGCGGCTCCGCCTCCCAGCCTCCGCATGCGTAGCGCCTTCGACCTACGCTGCAAGCGCCCGCTCCCCGCGGGCACTGTTTTTGAAGGTAGGGGAACGGCGGCTCCGCCTCCCTGCCTCCGCACGCGTAGCGCCTTCGGCATACGCTGCAAGCGCCCGCTCTCCGCGGGCACTGTTTTTGAAGGTAGGGGAACGGCGGCTCCGCCTCCCTGCCTCCGCACGCGTAGCGCCTTCGGCCTACGCTGCAAGCGCCCGCTCTCCGCGGGCACTGTTTTTGAAGGTAGGGGAACGGCGGCTCCGCCTCCCTGCCTCCGCACGCGTAGCGCCTTCGGCCTACGCTGCAAGCGCCCGCTCTCCGCGGGCACTGTTTTGAAGGTAGGGGAACGGCGGCTCCGCCTCCCTGCCTCCGCACGCGTAGCGCCTTCGGCATACGCTGCAAGCGCCCGCTCTCCGCGGGCACTGTTTTTGAAGGTAGGGGAACGGCGGCTCCGCCTCCCTGCCCACGCACGCGTAGCGCCTTCGGCCTACGCTGCAAGCGCCCGCTCTCGGCGGGTATTGTTTTTGAAGGTAGGGGAACGGCGGCTCCGCCTCCCTGCCTCCGCACGCGTAGCGGCTTCGGCCTACACTGCAAGGGCCCGCTCTCCGCGGGCACTGTTTTTGAAGGTAGGGGAACGGCGGCTCTGTCTCCCTGCCTCCGCACGCGTAGCGCCTTCGGCCTACGCTGCAAGCGCCGGCTCTCTGCGGGCACTGTTTTGAAGGTAGGGGAACGGCGGCGCAGCCTCCCTGCCTCCGCACGCGTAGCGCCTTCGGCCTACGCTGCAAGCGCCCGCTCTCCGCGGGCACTATTTTTAAAGGTAGGGGAACGGCGGCTCTACGCGCGTATCACCCTCGGCCTACACCGCAAGCACCCGCTCTCCACGGGCACTGCGTATCACCCTCAGCCTACGCCGCAAGCACCCACTCTCCACGGGCACTATTTCTCCGCCGTCCGCCTCGTAGGCATCGCCTCGGCGGGACGGCCCGGCTCCGGCGCTGGACTTCGCCGTTCACCTCGTAGGCATCGCCTCGGTGGAACGGCACATCTCCGGCGCTCGACTCCGCCGTCCGCCTCGGAGGCGTCGCCTCGGCGGGACTGCACGGCTGCAGCGCTGGACTCCGCCGTCCGCCTTGTAGGCATCGCCTCGGCGGGACTGCACGGCTCCAGCGCTAGACTCCGCCGTCCGCCTCGTAGGCATGGCCTCGGCGGGACGGCACGGCTCCGGCGTAGGACTCCGCCGTCCGCCTCGTAGGCATCCCCTCGGCGGGACGACACGTCTCCAGCGCTCGACTCCGCCGTCCGCCTCGTAGGCATCGCCTCGGCGGGACGGCCCGGCTCCGGCGCTGGACTTCGCCGTCCGCCTCGTAGGCATCGCCTCGGCGGAACAGCACGTCTCCGGCGCTTGACACCACCATCTGCCTCGGAGGCATCGCCTCGGCGGGACTGCACGGCTCCGGCGCTGGACTCCGCCGTCCGCCTGGTAGGCATCGCCTCGGCGGGACTGCACGGCTCCGGCGCTAGACTCCGCCGTCCGCCTCGTAGGCATCGCCTCGGTGGGATGGCACGGCTCCGGCGCAGGACTCCGCCGTCCGCCTCCTAGGCATCGCCTCGGCGGGACGGCACGTCTCCGGCGCTCGACTCCGCAGTCCGCCTCGTAGGCATCGCCTCGGTGGGACGGCACGACTCCGGCGCTGGTCTTCGCCGTCCACCTTGTAGGCATCGCCTCGGCGGGACGGCACGGCTCCGGCGCAGGACTCTGCCGTCCGCCTCGTAGGCATCGCCTCGGCGGGACGGCCCGGCTCCGGCGCAGGACTTCGCCGTCCGCCTCGTAGGCATCGCCTCGGCGGGAGGGCACGGCTCCGGCGCTCGACTCCGCCGTCCATCTCGGAGGCTTCGCCTCAGCGGGACGGCACGGCTCCGGCGCTCGACTCCGCCGTCCGCCTCGGAGGCGTCGCCTCAGCGGGACGGCACAGCTTCGGCGCAGGATTTCGCCGTCCGCGTTGTAGACATCGCCTCAGCGGGACGGCACGGCTCCGGCGCAGGACTCCGCCGTCCGCCTCGTAGGCATCGCCTCGGCGGGACGGCCTGGCTCCAGCACAGGACTTCGCCGTCCGCCTCGTAGGCATCGCCTCGGCGGGACGGCACGGCTCTGGCGCTCGACTCCGCCGTCCGCCTCGGAGGCTTCGCCTCGGCGAGACGGCACGGCTCTGGCATGGGGCTTCGTCGTCCGCTTTGCAGGCGTCGCCTCGGCGGGACGGCACGGGATTCAGCGGAAAAGTTCACTGATTTCTTAGTAAGCATCGCCTCCGGGGTCTGCAAGCTTCCAGTTGCATCGGCTCGCCACTCGGCACCCTCGCGCTTGCTGTCGGGGAACGGGGGGCTGGGCTGGTTGATCACGTCAGCTCGCCCATCGGGACCTCAGCGCTTGCTGTCGAGGGAGTACTGTTGTAGGGGTGGCCCAACCCCCCGTGACTGGGCCGTGCAGCTAGTCCAACATATAATTGGCCCAATAGTGTAGAGGAATACACCAGTGTAAATATACCAATGTACCCTCATCCTTTGTAAATACTAAGGGGTAGAATGGGGATTTCCCATTCTACCCCACTCATATATATATGAACCCCCAGGAGGGGCAGGAGGGGGACATCCCTCATTCTCACCAACACTCCCATAGACTTCGCTCTCCTCTTCCTCCTCTACTAGTCCCCCTCTTTCCTGTTTAGCCCGTAGCTACAACAGTGATGAATCAGCAAAATCAGAAAGCCATTGCACCTTAGCCAGTTCGACAACAATTAAGGTTTGCTGAATTTATGCGAATTAGACCACCTACTTATTCCTGTTCACCTAAGCCTTTGGAGGCAAATAATTGGATTTGTTTCATAGATAAGAAGTTGAATCTTGCTCAGTGCATGGATTGGAAAAATTATCTATATGCCGCTCACCAACTTGAAGGTGCTGTAGCTAAGTGGTGGAAGAACTATTATACCACTTGTGACGATTAGGAGAGCATTACTTGGGCATGATTTACAGTGGTTTTTCATCATACCCATACCTGGATGGGGTGATCGAAATGAAGAAGAAAGTGTTTTGTGAGCTTCAGTAGAGGAACATGTTAGTGAGTAAATATCTTAATAAGTTTACTCAGTTAGCTCACTATGCTTTACAGAATTTTGCCACAGATGATACACGTTAGAAGCGGTTCAAGAAGGAATTAAATCCTAGATTGAAGGTACAAGTTGTGGGCAATGATTATGCTAGTTTTTAGAACATAGTAGATAAAGCTATACTCATTGAGGAGAGTTGCCGTGAGTTAGAGGAATCTCGCAAAAGAAGGATGACGCAATAAGGAGCACAGATGCACTAGTCGCGGGAAGCTCATTTCCATACATACCAGCCTACTCGTGTGCCACAACAATTAGGATTTAGGACACCAGCACCCGTACCTCATTTTAATGTTTCAGGACCGCACCCTATCAACATTAGCAATCAGCAACAGAGGAGTGTTAATCCTACAGCAGCAATTACTTGTTTCAAGTGCCATGATGTAAGTTCAAGCTCCAGTTAGATTGGTTTTGGTTATTAATGACAAATATAAATATGATACTAACTCGATTAATGACAAATCTAAATATGAGCCTAACTCATTAATGACAAGTTGAAATGTGAGACTAACTCTTTTGTTGAATATGTTATTGCTTAATCTCGTTTGGATAAAAAGGTGAAAATCATGGAGGTATGCATTCAACGTTATATTCTTATATCTTGCTGCATTCCTAAGATCCAATATATAGGTTGAATTCTACAAAAAGTTTAACTTGAATATATGCATATATTTTTATTACAATTCTTGTATGCACACATTTAAGGGGAGTTCACTCTATGTTTTACAGTTTCATTATTATTGATCCATATTTCTTTTTCAACATATATTGGGATCTATACTTTGAAATATATCCTTTGAATATATAAAACTGGTGTAGTCCATATATACTCACATTGACTCATATTGCTTTATACTCAATTATCTGTATATGGGACTAACATGATTATCAAGTGTTTGAAAGGTTTAGTCCCGGATTTTGCTTGACAACTTGAAGATGCATGCTAAGGTTGATAAGAAGATCTACATGGTTTGAGACGAAGGTCATGCATGCATTTCAATTTAAATTCTAAATCCAACTATACATTGTCAGGATAATCAGTAGTACCGGTGTGTAATTGGCGGTACTACCATAGCGCGGTATGACCGCAACACATGAGCGGTACTACCGGACCTCGAAAGTTTCGAATTTATAGGGCGGTACATTTTTTCCAGAGAGCGCCAAGATTTGGCCCTCGAGACAAATGGAAGTACCGCATCAGAAATCGAACTACTGGAGAGAGAGGAACTACCAGACCTTAGATGGCAGTAGTATCGCACTTTAAATTTAAACGGTTTTATATTCAATTCATTATCTTATTATTTGTTGAGATTGTCATCAATTACCAAAAGAGAAAGATTGAGAATCTAGTCCCTCCACTATGAGTTAATGATGAGTTTTGGTAATTCATACAATCTATTTGTGGGATTAACATTTTTCATGAATTGGATAAATAGATTAGGTTCCACAATAGTGAAGACTTTAGATAGATTCAGGAGTTAATGCACATCAAGATTCCAAAGAGGAGAGGATCATAAGTTCATAAGATCCCAAGAAGAAAATGATTATGAGTTGATCATCAAGTCAAGAGAAGACAATAACCCGAACTTGAAGTGAAGATGTACATCATCAAACTTCAAGAGGATGCTCAAGGCAAAGGTATAATTAGCTAGGGCTAAGAATGTGTTTCTAGCTTTTTACCGATCTTGGTCTTCCGTCACAGTGTACCGTAGTAGTATTGATATTTACTTAAACAATTACCAAAAGCACTATGCCATGTAACCACATCATATGTGCGTTAGATTAGGGACTCCAATATATTACATATTCCTTGTCTTCCAATGGTAGTCCCATGTAAATTGTCTATAATTTGTCATGTGTTCTTGTAATTTGTCGTATGTTTTACTTGCAATTTGTTTGATGTACCTCACATTTTTAGTTCGAACTAACTTGATGTTATACTTTCAACAGGACATGGCATAGGCTTCAGTTGACCCCGCGTACGAGCTGCTTGACCCATGCTGGGATGTTTGACACCATTGTCATGCATGGGCATCCATGGTCGCCCCAGCAGCCTTCATCCTGAGGCACCCTAGAGAGCACTGGCCTCTCGACCAGCGGTACGTCCCACTACTGTGACACACGGGGCTCCTACCCTTTGCTCACATGTTGGACATACCGCACGCATTCTAGTTAGACGCAGCACTGTTGTCCTCGCTGGTGGACTGATGGACCATGTGGTTGTGACCCCATGTGTGATGAGTAATTGATATCGGTTTAGGAAAGTCAAGTTTGGTTTGGATAGTTCGGACCTTGACGTTGCGTGGTGCATTCGGGCTCGGTCGGACTTGGTCAAACTTGGTCGTATGGGATTAGGACGCTTATTCCTTTGATTCGACAGGTTTGGACTTCGTCATGCGTAAGTATGATGTTTTGATGCTATTTATGCTTTCATGTGTCGAGCGGTGCTATTTGATGTGTTTCTTGTCTGTGCTGGCTGCATGATGTCGAGGCGGAGTCGTGGCGAGACACGAGTTGACCGGACTAGATACGGGCGGTGTCGAGGTCAGAACGGTCGGATGTGTCGAAGACGGTAGAGACTCGAGGTGGTTGCGAGGCTTGGACGACAAGGAACGAGGAAGCTTCCCGGAAGGTGCATGAGGGGCGTTTCGGTAAAAGCGCAAGGCTGCACAGGTGGAAGCGGTTCCGTTCGGAGTTAGCGGGCAAAACGGGTTGGAAACCCGGTATGTAAGGGCTATAAATAGGAGATGATCTCCCCTTGTGGCTGCATGGCTTTGGGAGAGAGTTAGGGTTTGCTAGAGTCAAAAGAAGCTTTGGGAGTTTGTTTTGGCTTTTGGCTTTAATGGTTGGAGAGTTGGTGTAGGCAGCAGTGTGTGTCTCCCTACGTTGTCTTCTCTCTGTACATTGTTCTCCCCTCCAAGCATGTAGAGAGTGGGTGTGTTCTTGTGTTTGGGAAAGGGAAAGGATGGATTGAAGAGCTTGTAATCAACCCTTGTTCTAATGTCCATGCGTATCGGGACTCCTCTGTATTCCTTTTGTTTCCATGAATGAAATCTCTGAAGTTTCTCCCGTGCTCCTGTGTTTTTCGATGCTTTGCACTGCTGATTTTCTTATTTTTGTGATTTGCTGTGTTTCTTGTGCCTGGATGATGCAAAATGGGTTGCCTATGTTGGGATGATGCCTTAAAATCATTTGATCAGTTAAAATCCCAAGAGTCCATCCTTGATTTCTGATTTTGGTTTTTGGTCTCGTCTACACTTATTTTCATTTCTAGGGTTTTGGTGCATTTCGTGTTTCCCTTCTTGAGATGGCTTGAAACTTGTCATGTAAAGTCCAGATGCTATTAACTTGCTATCCTCAAAGTTTCATAGTCAGAGGATCAAGTATTGGGGAGTAATTTGGGTTTTGATCCAGTTCTTGCAAGATTTCAGATTTTTACCCAAATCTGAAATTCTTGTTTCTTGGTGTGATTTCTTTGTTCCCCAAGGCCCTTATCTTATTTTGTTTGTTGTAGTGTTGCTTTGGGTCCATAAGAATGGAAGAAATCCACCTCTTCCCTTGATTTTTGTAGTTCTGAATTTTTACCCGAGTTTCAAGATTTTCAGTGTGCTGTCGGGCTGCAGTCTGGGCAGGACCGGTCTGACCGGCCGCTCGAAGCGGTCTGACAGGATGGTCAATGGCAGTCAGACCGGCCCCAAGTGGTCAGACCGGCCTGTGCCGAGCGGTCTGACCGATATGGCTTGGGCGGTCTGACCGGCCCTAGGGTTTTGCAGCTGCTTGCTTTGGTTGCCTCTTCTCTGCTCTGTTTCTTCCCCTGTGCCTTGGTTTTCTTCCAGAGTTGTTGAATCACTCTTCATAGCTGTTTATAGCTATTGGAGGAAAGATTCTTGGTGGTACTTCTTGCGGGCAAGTTTTAAGAATCAACAAGTTTTCAGAATTGACATTCACCCCCCCCCTCTGTCGCCATTTCGGTCCAACATGGACTATTGGCGTTCGAAGATTTGCATGTTTCACTTTCACCGGGGGGAGATGATCGTTACTCTCCAGGACATTGCCAAGCTCACAGGTCTACCGTTGCATGGTCTTGTTGTAGTGCCCCTCCCAGGCGACCAGAGTGGAAGATATGAATGGCGAAACAGTTTGATCACCCAATCCTCGAGGGATCATGGGGGTGCCATATTTGTGGCTATGGCGGTACATTACATGCCTCATGGACATGACCCAGCAAATGGTGCGCACACACTACCTCATGTACCTATTGTTGTTACAGACCAAACAAAGAGAGAGATGTGGTAGTGGAGAGTTAGGTGAGCAATGCTTGGGGTTCTCCCCACGGCGTGTATCATATATATATCCACATAGGGAGTGCTTTTACAATTATACCCTTACACACATATATCCCTTTCAGGGGTACTTCTGTCCTTACACCTGTCCCATTCTGGGCCTTATGACATTCTAACAGGCCGGCTGGGCTTCGGTGGAGGCCACCCCTACAACAGGAGCCTCTCATGGTGACGGGCTTCATGGGCCGAAGCCATGTTGTCGAGCCATTTGGCCCCCTCCGTCCCTACGGCCTGTGAACTTCCATATTGCTTGGCGGAGCCTTATTGTTTGGTATAATGTTTGCCTCACAGCGACGATGCCCGGGGTTGTTGTTACGGTGCCGGCGCGGATCACACCGACCCTTCGGCGGGATACTATTGGCACGCTACGCGATTTTTGACGGTTTGTATTCACTCCTGTTCACCTGCTGGCGTTCGCGCTCCCTGGTCGCGGGTAGGTAAGCCCCCAGGCACCCGTCGTCTGCGGTCGCGTCGATTCGGGTGCCATCGGCTGGATCTCTCTTCGGCCCAATGCACAGCGAGTATATATGCGTCGTCCCTTCGTGCTGACCTGCATAGAGCCACGGCTGGAATGATCTTGGTCTCAAGAGTAGGTCCCCTGCGTTCGTCGTTATTCTCTCGCGTATAGGCCTGTTCTTGTTTGTCTACGTTTGATGATTGCGCCTTCTAGCGCCAATATCCGCGAGCATTTGGCGAACAAAAGGCGGCCTGTTTTGCGAGAACCCACGGAGTCTTCACGCAGGCCCGATAACGCGGGGTTGGATGCTACCGCGCAGCTCGAGAACGGTGCTTGGTGACATGTGCAGGTTAGGCTGACACCTGGTCGCCCCTACGCCCCGCCCACCGTGGGCACCCTACCAAGGGGGAGCCGGATTGTCCTTGGCGCACGAGGTTTACCCGGGGGCCCGACTAGTCCCCAGAAACGTGGTCCGAAGCAGGTGCTGGGCCATGCAAAGCCATCATGGTCGAGGTGTGCTTTAGTTTTGCCGCACAGGTCTATGTCGATGTAGCGAGGTGTTCCCCCATGGGGGCGGGGTCGAGGTTGAAGCCGAAGTCTCCCTAGTGAAGCGAAGATCCCGTCGTTATTACTGTTGAGGTTGGTTGGTCCGCGGCTCGTTGCTGCTGCATCCCGGTGCGGGGCCGAGTTGTGGGGCCGAGTCGGAGATGAGCTGCCCCGTCCTAGGGCGGAGCCGAGGCGGGGGCTGGAGTCTGTCCGCTAAAGCAGAGACTCGCCCGTCTTGAACCGCCTAAGTCGAAGCGGCCTACGGGTTTGTCGCACAGACCGGTGGCGATGCGGCCAACTGCCCCGTCGCTATGCGGGGCCAGGGTGGAGGCCGGAGACTCTGATAAAATAGAGACTCCGCCATAATTACTGCTGAGGTTGGCTGATCCTTGACTTATCGTCGGTGCCTTTATGGCCTCGAAGCCCGTGCCATCCCGTCGGAAGGTGCGCCATGCCGCGCGTCCTGCATTTACTCCTGAGGGCAAAACCATGTGGTGGGATGCTATTGGTGTGTCGTGCGCTGTCAGAACTACGGTCGTGCGCGACGTGCGTGGGCGGTTGTGGCGCCTCAGCTTCGATTGTGGGGAGGTGGGCCGTTCGCCTCCCGTCGGTTACGCTTACCGGCGGTGCGGGAGATGAGGGGCTTTAAATACCCCCTATGGCACCACGGTTGTGCCTCCTCCACACACTTTCTGGTCGGTCGTCTTGTCTCCTGCTCTCTTTTGCCTTTCTTGCTGTCGCACTAGCACCGTCGTCGTCTAGCTCCCAGATAGCGATGCACGGCGATGAGATGTCGGCGATTACGCCATCCGCCGGCGGTCCTCACCGCTTGAGGTGGAGTACACGCTCGAGGGGCGCAACCCAACGGCGGTAGACAAATGGTGGGTGGCGACGGAGAAGGAGGGCCCGTACTCCAGCGTGTTGGGCCCCACGCTCGTGACGGAGGAGACGATCCGTACGCTGCTGCGCAAGGGGAAGCTGTCGGACCGCCAGGCGGTGCGGCTGCCCGCTGGTGGCGAGGTGGAACCGCATCCTGAGAATTCAGAGGCGATCGTCTTCATCGCCTACTTTGATGCCGGGCTTCGCATCCAGGCCGCGATGATTGTTGGCGATGTGTTGCGGACCTTCAGGCTGGAATTGGCACAACTGACTCCGAACATGTTGGCTCGGCTTGCTGTGTACAGCTGGGCCTTGCGCTCGGAGGTGTGCTGGCCCAGCGCCTCGATGTTCGCAAATCTGCATGGTGCGCGGTGCCAGCTGAAGGAGCGGAAAGACAGGATGTTGTCCAACTTCGGCAGCGTCAACTTCATCCTGCGGTCGCCGTGCGGGAAGATCTTCCCCGCGAACTCAACCCGAGCGAAGTGGGATATCCACTGGATAAGACAGTGGTTTTTCCACCGTGTGGGGAGCGGTAGCGACCTCGAGTGCTCTGGCCGGCCGTTGGCGTTCAACACCACGCCCGGCATAAAGCTCAACCGCAAGAATGAGCGAAGGGCGCGAAGGCTCGTGGGGCTTGCCGCCCGCTTCAATATGCGCGACCTCGCCGAGGAGTTTGTTATGTATGGCGTGGAACCGCTCGCCCATGAATGGCGCCTCGCTGTTGGGAAACCTCGATGGGACAATGTTCGCCCATCCGTGTCCTCGTTGCCGGCACCCTTCGACCCTCGTGAGTCTTGGCAGCCAATCTTTTTCCACCTTTTTCCGTTGTGCCGACGTTAACTCTGCCTCTTGTCGTTTGCAGGGGTTCGCCTTGAGGACGCAGAGCGCGCGGTGAACGTGTTCCTCGGGCCGTATACGGCCAGGGAGCACGACTTGCGAACAGCTACGACCGCGGAGGCGGAGTTGGGGCGGATAAACTGTGCCTGCGATGCCCTGGGCATTCGCATGCCGGAGCATGCTCCCCCGGCACCAAGCCAACCTCACCATCCAGGTGATGGTGCCAGACGAAAGAAGGCATCGTCTCGTGGGAAGGCCCGGACTCCTGTGGCCGCATCTGGAGTGGTGGCTACCATCGTTCCCGTCGCTGCAGCAGGCGCTGAGTCTGATTCGGCGAAGTACACCGATTCGGGTCTAGAAACGGGCGCGGATGGCGAAGGAGAGGGGTCTCTGAGCGGCGCCGGGGACCGAGAGTGTGCCATGGACGATCAGGAGGGGGAAGCCTTGTCGCCCGTAGTGATTGCCGAGGTGGGGCTGACGTTCGTCGGCGACGTAGGGGCGGAGTCCCCGCCCGCAGCGACGATAGCATCGAGGCTGCCCCCTACAGGCGCCGCCCGAGGCGAGGTCCTCGCCTGCTTCGCCCAAGGTGAAGTGGCCACGCCTACGATCCCCTCCTCATTGAACTTCGAGGGGGTTTGTCGTGGCGGTCCGTGTTGGGAGCTTGTGGGACTCGGACTCTAACGCCGAAGGTTCCTGGTCCAGCATCCGCCCGGGCCCCCGGGCCGCGGCGACTGGGGCGCGGGAGCTGCCGGCGTCAGGCCTCGATGAGGAGACTTCCCGGGCCCCAGGGTCGGCATCGTCCGAGGGGGCTGGCACCCCCGCTGTCCCATCCGACGCTGGGGGGACGCCCCGGTGAAGTCCACCGTCCGCCACCGAAGGTAGATCTCGTTGTCTTGGCGTAGCGTTGTGGTGTTCTCATAGGACTCTGACCGGTGCGTCTAGCAGCGGCACTCATCTCGGAAGATGGGCGATCCCCGGGATGCAGGGACATTCCTTTGAGAGGGGGACCTGATGCTCCCGAGGCTGCCGCACGCAGATGCCGCACGCCCGAGTTTGGCGGACTTCGTCCCTCCGCCGGAGGCGCTGGGGGCGTGGCGCGGGATCGCGAATGATGCGTCCGCAACATTTATCAGCGAGCGCTGCTAGCCTACGGGACGGAGCGCCTTGGGGACGCACTGGAGGTGTCGGGAGTGAGGGTGAGTATCTGACCCCATGACGACATGTAGTCGTTTTGAAGTTTGCTGACCACTTTGTCGCGCAAACTCTTGTCTTGGCCCAGGCATTGCAGGCGGCTCATGCCCGCGGGCAGGGGGCGCTAGAGGGTCGGTTGCAGGCCGCCGAAGAGGCTTTGCGCGCAGCCGCGGAGACGCAGTCTACCAAAGACGACCGCATCCACCGCCTGGAAGCAGAGTATGCGGAGGCGAAATCTTATGCCGAAGCGCTCGTGGCGGTGGCGCGGCTGTCGGCCGCAGAGGTGGCGTGGCAAGAGGTTGCGGAGGAGCGGAATTGCATTGTTGGACCGAAATGGCGACAGAGGGGGGTGAATGTCGACTTCTAAAACTTGAACCCAATTAGTACTCACTTAAACAATCTTTTTCGATAGCAACGAATGCTATGAAAAAGATGAAATGCGCTCTCTGGAACCTTAGAACTACAAATCTATCAGAGAGACACAAAGACGAAGAAGAACCAAAACTGGAATGAAAACCGCAAGTGTCAGACACATTGAAAGGAGGGGCGGTCAGACTACTGTCTTGAGGCCGGTCAGACCGCCACTTGGCCGCCGGTCTGACCGCGTCCTCAGGGCCGGTGTGACCGGCATTGGTGGACTGGTCTGACCACCATGTAAGGTCCGATCAGACCGGCCTCCCCGAGTGCGGACCAGACAGCAGGCAAAACATGCTGAAAAATCAGAGATTTGGGGGAATCAAAGGAACGTGTGCATTTTTACTTTTCTCTTTCCGTCCCTCCTCCTCTTGTAAGCATGGGAAAATCTCCGAGCTAGGAGGGCTAACTGCTCATCCGCAAGCTGCTCTAACTGATCATCAGTTATGTCACAGAGAGCAGCAAGAGAGAATCCACAAGTCGACTCAGAAGAAGGTCCAGAAGTGGAATCGGTGACTAAGGCCATCGACTGCGACTTCGACCTACGAGAAACTATGTCAATCTCGTGAGTCTTGAGGCGTGAATACAACGCATCAAGAGCCAAGGTCGAGAGATCGGTGGTGTCCTTGATGGTAGTCACCTTCATCTCCCAAACGCGTAAGTCAAGAGCCGTGAGCATCTGACGAGCGTTGTCCGAGTCGGGGTATGTGAGACCGACCGCTCAAAGGTTGCTCAAGATCTTGTGCAAATGCGCAAAACACTCATCAAGGGACTCGCCAGCGAGCATTTCAAACTTATTGTAATCTCTCTTAAACTGGTGCTGTCGGACTGTCTTGATCTGGGTGGTGCCCACATGATAAGCATCGAGGGTCACCCAGATGTCGAAAGCTGACGTAGGATGAGAGATGGGGTCAAACTCGCTTCGGCTCAACCCCTGGATTATGATGTTCCTTGCCTTCGCATTTGCCTCAACACCATGCATGTTTCCAGCGTTGATGTTCTCATCGGCAGGAACAACATAACGCACTTTGACCTTACGCCAGATGGCATAGCCCTGAGCCTGGATGTAGGTCTCCATCTGGCTCTTCTAGAAGGGATAGTCGATCCCATCGAAGACCAGGGGTTTGGTCGAGTACTTATCTGTCGCCATGGCTCTAGAGACCGGTTAAGATCTATGAAGAAGAGCTAACCGCCTCTGATACCAATTGTTGGACTGAAATGGCGACAGAGGGGGGGGTGAATGTCAACTTCTAAAACTTGCCCCCAATTAGTACTCCCTGAAACAATCTTTTTCGATAGCAACAAATGCTATAAAAAAGATGAAATGCGCTCTCTGGAACCTTAGAACTACAAATCTATCAGAGAGACACAAAGACGAAGAAGAACCAAAACTGGAATCAAAACCGCAAGTGTCAGACACATTGAAAGGAGGGGCGGTCAGACTGCTGTCTTGAGGCCGGTCAGACCGCCACTTGGCCGCCGGTCTAACCGCGTCCTCAGGGCCGGTCTGACCGGCATTGGTGGAGTGGTCTGACCGCCATGTAAGGTCCGATCAGACCGGCCTCCTCGAGTGCGGACCAGACAGCAGGCAAAACAGGCTGAAAAATCAGAGATTTGAGGGAATCAAAGGAATGTGTGCATTTTCACTTTTCTCTTTCCATCCCTCCTCCTCTTGTAAGCATGGGAAAATCTCCGAGCTAGGAGGGCTAACTGCTCATCCGCAAGCTGCTCTAACTGATCATCAGTTATGTCACAGAGAGCAGCAAGAGATAATCCGCAAGTCGACTCAGAAGAAGGTCCAGAAGTGGAATCGGTGACTAAGGCCATCGACTGCGACTTCGACCTACGAGAAACTATGTCAATCTCGTGAGTCTTGAGACGTGAACACAACGCATCAATAGTCAAGGTCGAGAGATCGGTGGTGTCCTTGATGGTAGTCACCTTCATCTCCCATACGCGTAAGTCAAGAGCCGTGAGCATCTGACGAGCGTTGTCCGAGTCGGGGTATGTGAGACCGACCGCTCAGAGGTTGCTCAAGATCTTGTGGAAATGCGCAAAACGCTCATCAAGGGACTCGCCAGCGAGCATTTCAAACTTGTTGTTATCTCTCTTAAACTGGTGCTGTCGAACTATCTTGATCTGGGTGGTGCGCACATGATAAGCATCGAGGGTCACCCAGATGTCGAAAGCTGACGTAGGATGAAAGATGGGGTCAAACTCACTTCGGCTTAACCCCTGGATTATGATGTTCCTTGCCTTCGCATTTGCCTCAACACCATGCATGTTTCCAGCGTTGATGTTATCATCGGCAGAAACAACATAACGCACTTTGACCTTACGCCAGATGTCAGGACCCCGGATTTCCGAACCCGGACCCTCTGTGTATTACTGCACTAGTCCCAGATCAAAGCTAATGCACACAGTTAAACAGAAATGAATACATAACCAGCAACGCTTTATTACAATATAAAATAGTACAGACCGAAAGGTCTCATTATTACAATTGAGGTTTCAAGACCTTGCACACACGAAACACAGCGGAAGCAAAAGATAAACTCGGTGAAGACCCATCAATACGCCACAGGCAATTGACTGGGGAAGCGCGATCTAGAACTCCTGGAATCCTTCGTCAAATCCACACGCGAAGTAGTCGTAGCCACCTTCTTGAGCTTCGCAATCTTCTGAGATTTATTTTTAAGTGTAGCATGTGAGTACATAAAGTACTCCGCAAGTCTTGGGAAAAATGCATAGATGCAAGGCTTGACAAAGGAAGGCTATATGGTTCTTTTGCACAAAGCAAAGTTTTAATTTCAATTACTACTAATTATTTTTGAAGGCATCAAGTTAATAAAGTAAATGTTTTAGCAGAAACTATCATTAACTATCTAGTGAAGGTTCCATCTACCAACACTAGCTTCAACAACTTGAACAAGTTTAATACTGCGGGTTACATCCACCCTCTCTGGCTCCAATCGCCAGGATTCCCTTCCGAGAGTTCCCTCCACTCTTGGAATACAAAATTTTCATTTTAAAACCAAAACCAGAAATCTACCATGTGAATGCATTCCTTGCCCGCCCTTGACCGTGGGCACGGCTATTCGAATAGTTTTACACTCTGCAGAGGTTGTACAACTTTACCCACAAGAGATAAATTATCCTAAAAGTCAACACGCTTCCTTTGGCATGAGACCCAGGTAAAATATCACAAAGCCTTTACCTCACTCTAGTCTAGCCAGACACCACCCGCTGAGGTTTCACCGCAGAAGGGT
The DNA here is from genome assembly GCA_017311315.1 of Dendrocalamus latiflorus. Lineage (NCBI taxonomy): Eukaryota > Viridiplantae > Streptophyta > Magnoliopsida > Poales > Poaceae > Dendrocalamus > Dendrocalamus latiflorus. The sequence continues at coordinate 26,667,348 of CM029670.1, read as the reverse complement.
TAAATCCGCCCAATCTGAAGCCCCCTCTTGCGCCATATGAGTACAGTAAATCCATGTCCCTCACTGTGAATAACCAGTCCATCCCTGGCACCAACTTTCCACTGGTGGCACCTAAACTAGACTATCATAAGTTAGTCAGCTAGGTCGTACCCATATAGACTTGTGGTTGTACGGTTAATGCTCAGTCTGGACAAACACAAGCGTCGGTCCTTAATTGACTAGGGTGGAACATACACTTTACAAGATCTCGTGCTTCCTGCACCAATCCAAACCAACCATCCACCCTAATCTAAACCCATTTCCACATTTTATTTTATTTTAAAATCACAGTGACAACTCCAATTGCCACTTCACTTTCAAGCACAAGGGTTCAACAATAAATCATAATTTCCCATTTTCAAGATTTTCCAAAGTTATTAGATAGCAAGACTAAGCATTACCCTACCATTCTAATATTCACAAAGTTTAATATTAATCTCATTATTGAGACAAGGGAGTTCTAGGGTGACAATGTACATGGCAATCAATGTCAAATGAGGGCATAACAAAGTTGGAATAACTAACTCCTAAAGATTTGAACTAGTGATTTTATGTAAATAGCAATGCACATAATTTAAAATATTTAAAACATTTCAAAAGCATAGGTTCAAGATGATCAAAGGAGACTTGCCTTCTTGCAGGGTTTCTGGGTCTTCTTGCTGCTGTGAAGAGGGATCGTCGACAACGTTGGAATCTACGCGAGAAAAGACGAAGCAAACAAAGCAAATAAATACAAACAAAATTCAAATAAAACCCAAAAATTCAGCAGAGGCCATAGTTGGATAGATTATGATCTTAGACGAATTTAGGAGAAAGATTCAGCGGATTTGGGGTTCACACGAGGTAGAACGAATATATGGAAGATTGGTTGGGAAACGAAATTACTGAGACAATATTTGGACCAAGGAAAATAGAATGGATTTTATGGAGACTTTGCAAGATTTGAATTTGAATTTTGAAAGTGCACAGAAAATTTGGAATGGAACTGAGGCTTTGAAATTGAACTAGGTATTGGAATTTGAAATTTAAATATTTGAAATATCAAATAAATTTCAAATATTTGAAAAGATGGAAACAATGGATAGTTTGGAATTTTGATGAATTTAGAAATTTGAATGGGCTCAAACGGAGTTAAAACGAAGAAGAACGGGCTCCGGGAAGTTTGAAAAGAGGGAAAATGGAAAAACTGAATTATTGGAATTATTTTCCTAAAGGAAATTCAGACTTATGGCGTCAGCCCTGACCCAGAGGGACTGACAGGTGGGCCCTGGTCCATGTGGACCGAGTCCATGGACCAGAGGAAGGCAGAGGTGGATGCTGACATGGCAGGCTGACTGGGTCAAATTGCTGACAGGGCAGCCGGTGGCGCTGACGTGGCCTTGTCCGGACGGGTGGGCGCCTGCGTGGCTTGTCCGAACAGAGGTGGCATGGGCGTGGCCGAGGTGGCGTGCCACATGGCGTCCACGCGGGACAGGCGGATGAGGTGGTCGGCCGGCAGAGGGAGCCCTCGGGGATCGGGAGCTCGCCGGAGCTCCGGCGAGCGGCGGTCGGCGGCGAGGGGTGGAAGAGGACGAGGGGCGCACGGGGAGTGCGATGGCGGGGGCGGCGATTACCGGAGAAGGCCGGAGCAGGGTCGGCGGCGAGGAGGGGCGGCGGCGCAGCTCAGGCGTCGTCGGCGATCGTGCTCCGGTGGCCGGCGGCGAGCGGCGCTAGGCGGAACCGAGAGAGGGGGAAGTGGGGAACTCGGGGGAGGGGGCGGCAGTCACCTAGGGCGGCCGGAGATGCGTCGGCGACGAGGATGGCGGTGGCACGGCTCGGGTCTCACGCGGCGGCGGCGCTCCGGCGGTGGAGAGGCGCGGCCGAGGGACGGAGGAGCTTCGCACGGGCACGGGGGAGCTTGCGGAGGCGGCGGCGGGGCGCGAGGGCGACGGAGGCGGTGGCGATTGCTCGCCGGACTTGATGGCGGCGGCGGCGAGCAAGGCGCACGACGCGAGGGCACTCCGATGCACGGAAGGGGACGGGAAGAGGAGGGGGAGGAGGCACGGAGAAAGGTGGAGCCGATGGGGGGTATTTATAGGGCGGAGGGGGAAGCACGGGCGCGCAATCCCTCGCCGGAGATGGCGGCCAGAAAAATGGAAAGGGAGGGGAAGAAAGGAAAGAGGGGGGCCGCGGAAGGAAGGAAATCGGGGGAGGAAGAAAAGGAAGGGGCGCGGGTCGCACGGGCGGCGGAAAAGGAAAGCAATCCCGGCGGGCGAGGGGCGGCGGTTGCGGGGAAGACGGAGGCGGCGTGCGGAGGAAGAAGGTGGGCGGGAGGAGATGGATCCGACAGGCGGGCCCGGGCGGCAGTGAGAGAGGGAGGCGGGGAGCGGCTGACGGCAGGGGCCCGCGAGGCAGAGAGAGGCGGAGGGAGTGGCGCGGGCGGCGGAGATGAGGCCGCGCGGCCCAGGGGGGATCGGGCGGCCCGGAGGAGAGGTGCGGGCGGACGGTCGGATGGGGAGGGATGCGACGTGGCGGCCATCCGGAGGGAGTAGGCGGGATGGGGTCGACGGCCGGATGGTGGCGACGTGGAGAAGATCTGGCCGTCCACGCGGCGGCCTGAGGGGAGGGGAGAGGGTTTTTATTTTTGATTTTTGTTTTTGATTTTAATTTCAGATTTTCAGAAATTGCTAGGAAATTCAAATAAGCTCAGAAAAATACAAAATAAATTCCACAAATTCCAGAATAATTCACAGAAGCTCCTGGGGACATTTTGGACTTAATAAAATTATTTCCAACTACCATTGGTATTTAATTTTCATACTTTAAATTACTTTTTAATTTCAAACATACATTTTTAAACACCAGAAAATCCAGGAAACCAAATAAAAGCCAAATAACTCAAAATAATTAATTTGAATTAGGATTTTTATATAAATTCACAATATCTTTTTATTTAACAATATTTTTAGGTTTTACTTAAAATACTTTCCAAATCCAGTTTTCAAAAACAAAAATTCAGGGCAAATCCAAATAAAACTCAAATACTTTAAAATAATTAATTTGAAATTAAATTTTTCTTAAATCGAATTTTTGGGGTGTTACAAATCTACCCCCCTTAGAAAGAATCTCGTCCCCGAGATTCGGACGAACTGGGAAAAGAAAGGAGAGGGAAACTCGGCTCTTAGGTCCTCTTCACGCTTCCAGGTTGCTTGACTTCGAATGGTTGCTCTTCTGCACTTTGTGAAATTTTATGGTCATACTTCTTGTGTGGCGTTCAGCTTCCTTCATGATTCTATCTTTTTGTTCAATGCTCTGAGGTATTCCTTTAACTGAGAAATATGGAAGACGATAACAAATCGGACTGGTACATCTTTAGTCGCTTGCAAGCTCTGGGTTAACTTCAATTGCCCTTATCATATCGATTAATTCAGGATTCCACCAAAAAGGGCTTAACTTCCACAAGTATTCATCCGAGAGAGACATAATTATTTCAACTCTTCAAAATTCTTGATTCCAAAATCACATACCACAAATGCACTTTGTTGATTTCAACAAATAATCTCATAAACTTTTATTCTCTGCTTTAATTTGAATCGACGTCAAACCATAGAATTTTTCCAACAAGAATCCAATAACATTGTAATTTGTGATTTCCACCAATTGTTTTATGATCATTATCTAGTCCAACAGATCCATAACTCTGATCAAATAGTATAAAATTAATCCAACCTTCAATAAATTTTAAGACCCTCTAAGCAATAATTTAATATTCATTAATCCACCAAAACCAATCTCTTGGTAATCATCATTTTGGGTCCACCAAATTTGAATGAATTCAAATACCTCCATTAATTCTTATCGGACAATCTCTCAACTAATTCTTATTGAACAATCTATCTCCCACAATTAATTTAAATCCTCCAGGTTGAACATCCTTAAACGATCTAGTTAATCCCATTAGTTAAAATCCAATTATCTAGCAATGATCTATTAAATCCACCAAATTCGAATTGTCATATCAATTCAATGTCCACTTTGCAATGGTAAATTAATCCACCAAGATATCTAAGTGTATTATCTTCTGGAATTCCACTAGTATCCACTCATCATCAATAGGTCCACCAAACACTAATAATCAATTCACTCCACAAAATTCATCCACTCTTCATGATTCAACCAAATCACCCAAAATTGATATCATGAATTGTTTATGATAATTCAACTTCTTAATCTTTTAATCTCTCCCTTTACTAGATCAATCTCTTAATACTAATTCTCCAATGATCACAAATAATCCCCATAACAAAATCTTGTTTTACATCCAATTGCTCCTTTCAATCCTAAATAATAAATCCAAGGTATCAAATTTAGACACTTCCCATGATCTAATTAGTTCCACCAAGTTTACTACTGTACTCATTCTCCATGATCTATTTAATCCACAAGTATTACTTTCTTCACATTTATTCATAATCAATTGGTATCTACAAATATACCTTTGTTTTTCTCAATTCACTCGAATATTATTCAATCTTGTCAATTATAAATCCAAGATATATCACTCTAGCAACAATTCTCCAAATTACCTATCTTGACATGCACTGATTATGACAGCTTTCCCGACAAGAGTACTTTCCATAAATTTGTTGTCTTCCATATACTCTAGGTCTCCAAGGATTCTCCAAACTTGGACTGCAGTGAAAGAATTGGAGCTTGCACTTTTGCGGTAATTGGGGTTAGCAAAAGATAAGAGGGAAGTAGCACAGATAAGAGATCAGGGGAACGACTAAACAACATCCCAAACACACAAGAGAGAACAACTAGGAGAAGCTTAGCTTGAAATCCAAAATAGTTTTTTTTGGATGGTTGTACAAGTATACAAAGACTTGGTACAGTCCACCTAGCACACAAGCAAGTAATATATAAGCGTTCTAAAATCGTAGGACTTTACTTGGGTACTACAACTAAAGAACTAGTCCTCGCTCCTTCATGATGACGCGCTTCTCCAAGTGCTTCTTAGACGCAACCTTACTGAGCCGTCTATAGAAATTACAAAGGAAAGAGAGTACAATTACCATTCCAAAAGGGAAATAAGCAGATAGATAAGGGAGAATGCCATGACGAAGGTAAGGATAGAAAGACAAGGAAAAGACAAGGATAGCACAATATTAAATTTTTATTTTATAAAATAAATTTTGAAGTTCTTCTTCTAACGACCATTCTAACTAGGTCACGTCCTACAGTCAAATTGGCTCTGATACCATCTCTGTCGGGACCCCGGATTTCCGAACCCGGACCCTCTGTGTATTACTGCACTAGTCCCAGATCAAAGATAGTGCACACAGTTAAACAGAAATGAATACATAACCAGCAACGCTTTATTACAATATTAAAGAGTACAGACCGAAGGGTCTCATTATTACAATTGAGGTTTCAAGACCTCGCACACATGAAACACAGCGGAAGCAAAAGATAAACTCGGTGAAGACCCATCAATACGCCACAGGCAATTGACTGGGAAAGCGCGACCTAGAACTCCTGGAATCCTTCGTCAAATCCACACGCGAAGTAGTCGTAGCCACCTTCTTGAGCTTCGCAATCTTCTGAGATTTATTTTTAAGTGTAGCATGTGAGTACATAAAGTACTCCGCAAGTCTTGGAAAAAATGCATAGATGCAAGGCTTGACAAAGGAAGGCTATATGGTTCTTTTGCACAAAGCAAAGTTTTAATTTCAATTACTACTAATTATTTTTGAAGGCATCAAGTTAATAAAGTAAATGTTTTAGCAGAAACTATCATTAACTATCTAGTGAAGGTTCCATCTACCAACACTAGCTTCAACAACTTGAACAAGTTTAATACTGCGGGTTACATCCACCCTCTCTGGCTCCAATCGCCAGGATTCCCTTCCGAGAGTTCCCTCCACTCTTGGAATACAAAATTTTCATTTTAAAACCAAAACCAGAAATCTACCATGTGAATGCATTCCTTGCCCGCCCTTGACCGTGGGCACGGCTATTCGAATAGTTTTACACTCTGCAGAGGTTGTACAACTTTACCCACAAGAGATAAATTATCCTAAAAGTCAACACGCTTCCTTTGGCATGAGACCCAGGTAAAATATCACAAAGCCTTTACCTCACTCTAGTCTAGCCAGACACCACCCGCTGAGGTTTCACCGCAGAAGGGTTAAATCCGCCCAATCTGAAGCCCCCTCTTGCGCCATATGAGTACAGTAAATCCCTGTCCCTCACTGTGAATAACCAGTCCATCCCTGGCACCAACTTTCCACTGGTGGCACCTAAACTAGACTATCATAAGTTAGTCAGCTAGGTCGTACCCATATAGACTTGTGGTTGTACGGTTAATGCTCAGTCTGGACAAACACAAGCGTCGGTCCTTAATTGACTAGGGTGGAACATACACTTTACAAGATCTCGTGCTTCCTGCACCAATCCAAACCAACCATCCACCCTAATCTAAACCCATTTCCACATTTTATTTTATTTTAAAATCACAGTGACAACTCCAATTGCCACTTCACTTTCAAGCACAAGGGTTCAACAATAAATCATAATTTCCCATTTTCAAGATTTTCCAAAGTTATTAGATAGCAAGACTAAGCATTACCCTACCATTCTAATATTCACAAAGTTTAATATTAATCTCATTATTGAGACAAGGGAGTTCTAGGGTGACAATGTACATGGCAATCAATGTCAAATGAGGGCATAACAAAGTTGGAATAACTAACTCCTAAAGATTTGAACTAGTGATTTTATGTAAATAGCAATGCACATAATTTAAAATATTTAAAACATTTCAAAAGCATAGGTTCAAGATGATCAAAGGAGACTTGCCTTCTTGCAGGGTTTCTGGGTCTTCTTGCTGCTGTGAAGAGGGATCGTCGACAACGTTGGAATCTACGCGAGAAAAGACGAAGCAAACAAAGCAAATAAATACAAACAAAATTCAAATAAAACCCAAAAATTCAGCAGAGGCCATAGTTGGATAGATTATGATCTTAGACGAATTTAGGAGAAAGATTCAGCGGATTTGGGGTTCACACGAGGTAGAACGAATATATGGAAGATTGGTTGGGAAACGAAATTACTGAGACAATATTTGGACCAAGGAAAATAGAATGGATTTTATGGAGACTTTGCAAGATTTGAATTTGAATTTTGAAAGTGCACAGAAAATTTGGAATGGAACTGAGGCTTTGAAATTGAACTAGGTATTGGAATTTGAAATTTAAATATTTGAAATATCAAATAAATTTCAAATATTTGAAAAGATGGAAACAATGGATAGTTTGGAATTTTGATGAATTTAGAAATTTGAATGGGCTCAAACGGAGTTAAAACGAAGAAGAACGGGCTCCGGGAAGTTTGAAAAGAGGGAAAATGGAAAAACTGAATTATTGGAATTATTTTCCTAAAGGAAATTCAGACTTATGGCGTCAGCCCTGACCCAGAGGGACTGACAGGTGGGCCCTGGTCCATGTGGACCGAGTCCATGGACCAGAGGAAGGCAGAGGTGGATGCTGACATGGCAGGCTGACTGGGTCAAATTGCTGACAGGGCAGCCGGTGGCGCTGACGTGGCCTTGTCCGGACGGGTGGGCGCCTGCGTGGCTTGTCCGAACAGAGGTGGCATGGGCGTGGCCGAGGTGGCGTGCCACATGGCGTCCACGCGGGACAGGCGGATGAGGTGGTCGGCCGGCAGAGGGAGCCCTCGGGGATCGGGAGCTCGCCGGAGCTCCGGCGAGCGGCGATCGGCGGCGAGGGGTGGAAGAGGACGAGGGGCGCACGGGGAGTGCGATGGCGGGGGCGGCGATTACCGGAGAAGGCCGGAGCAGGGTCGGCGGCGAGGAGGGGCGGCGGCGCAGCTCAGGCGTCGTCGGCGATCGTGCTCCGGGGGCCGGCGGCGGGCGGCGCGAGGCGGAACCGAGAGAGGGGGAAGTGGGGAACTCGGGGGAGGGGGCGGCAGTCACCTAGGGCGGCCGGAGATGCGTCGGCGACGAGGATGGCGGTGGCACGGCTCGGGTCTCACGCGGCGGCGGCGCTCCGGCGGTGGAGAGGCGCGGCCGAGGGACGGAGGAGCTTCGCACGGGCACGGGGGAGCTTGCGGAGGCGGCGGCGGGGCGCGAGGGCGACGGAGGCGGTGGCGCTCCGGCGGTGGAGAGGCGCGGCCGAGGGACGGAGGAGCTTCGCACGGGCACGGGGGAGCTTGCGGAGGCGGCGGCGGGGCGCGAGGGCGACGGAGGCGGTGGCGATTGCTCGCCGGACTTGATGGCGGCGGCGGCGAGCAAGGCGCACGGCGCGAGGGCACTCCGATGCACGGAAGGGGACGGGAAGAGGAGGGGGAGGAGGCACGGAGAAAGGTGGAGCCGATGGGGGGTATTTATAGGGCGGAGGGGGAAGCACGGGCGCGCAATCCCTCGCCGGAGATGGCGGCCAGAAAAATGGAAAGGGAGGGGAAGAAAGGAAAGAGGGGGGCCGCGGAAGGAAGGAAATCGGGGGAGGAAGAAAAGGAAGGGGCGCGGGTCGCACGGGCGGCGGAAAAGGAAAGCAATCCCGGCGGGCGAGGGGCAGCGGTTGCGGGGAAGACGGAGGCGGCGTGCGGAGGAAGAAGGTGGGCGGGAGGAGATGGATCCGACAGGCGGGCCCGGGCGGCAGTGAGAGAGGGAGGCGGGGAGCGGCTGACGGCAGGGGCCCGCGAGGCAGAGAGAGGCGGAGGGAGTGGCGCGGGCGGCGGAGATGAGGCCGCGCGGCCCAGGGGGGATCGGGCGGCCCGGAGGAGAGGTGCGGGCGGACGGTCGGATGGGGAGGGATGCGACGTGGCGGCCATCCGGAGGGAGTAGGCGGGATGGGGTCGACGGCCGGATGGTGGCGACGTGGAGAAGATCTGGCCGTCAACGCGGCGGCCTGAGGGGAGGGGAGAGGGTTTTTATTTTTGATTTTTGTTTTTGATTTTAATTTCAGATTTTCAGAAATTGCTAGGAAATTCAAATAAGCTCAGAAAAATACAAAATAAATTCCACAAATTCCAGGAAAATTCACAGAAGCTCCTGGGGACATTTTGGACTTAATAAAATTATTTCCAACTACCATTGGTATTTAATTTTCATACTTTAAATTACTTTTTAATTTCAAACATACATTTTTAAACACCAGAAAATCCAGGAAACCAAATAAAAGCCAAATAACACAAAATAATTAATTTGAATTAGTATTTTTATATAAATTCAAAATATCTTTTTATTTAACAATATTTTTAGGTTTTACTTAAAATACTTTCCAAATCCAGTTTTCAAAAACAGAAATTCAGGGCAAATCCCAATAAAACTCAAATACTTTAAAATAATTAATTTGAAATTAAATTTTTCAGAAATCGAATTTTTTGGGATGTTACACCAGATGGCGTAGCCCTGAGCCTGGATGTAGGTCTCCATCTGGTTCTTCCAGAAAGGATAGTCGATCCCATCGAAGACCATGGGTTTGGTCGAGTACTTATCTGTCGCCATGGCTCTAGAGACCGGTTAAGATCTATGAAGAAGAGCTAACCGGATCTGATACCAATTGTTGGACTGAAATGGCGACAGAGGGGGGTGAATGTCAACTTCTAAAACTTGCCCCCAATTAGTACTCACTTAAACAATCTTTTTCAATAGCAACGAAATGCTATAAAAAAGATGAAATGCGCTCTCTGGAACCTTGGAACTACAAATCTATCAGAGAGACACAAAGACGAAGAAGAACCAAAACTGGAATGAAAACCGCAAGTGTCAGACACATTGAAAGGAGGGGCGGTCAGACTGCTGTCTTGAGGCCGGTCAGACCGCCACTTGGCCACCGGTCTGACCGCATCCTCAGGGCCGGTCTGACCGGCATTGGTGGAGTGGTCTGACCGCCATGTAAGGTCCGATCAGACCGGCCTCCCCGAGTGCGGACCAGACAGCAGGCAAAACAGGCTGAAAAATCAGAGATTTGGGGGAATCAAAGGAGTGTGTGCATTTTCACTTTTCTCTTTCCGTCCCTCCTCCTCTTGTAAGCATGGGAAAATCTCCGAGCTAGGAGGGCTAACTACTCATCCGCAAGCTGCTCTAACTGATCATCAGTTATGTCACAGAGAGCAGCAAGGGAGAATCCGCAAGTCGACTCAGAAGAAGGTCCAGAAGTGGAATCGGTGACTAAGTCCATCAATTGCGGCTTCGACCTACGAGAAACTATGTCAATCTCGTGAGTCTTGAGGCGTGAATACAACGCATCAAGAGTCAAGGTGACTAAGATGCCGGCCGGGGCCGGAGTGATGTCTGGCGCCGTGCGCGCCGTTCGCCGCGCCGTGCAGTTCTTCCATGAGCAGATCAGGGAGTACATCGGGGAGGCTACAGCAAGAGTCGAGCTCCAGCAAACCATGCGCACAGAGGGAACCTCGGCCAGTGGCTGGACGAGGTCCCGCGGCGTGACGAAGGTGGTGCTGAGGCCCTGGTGGGCGATGCGAACCCACAGGTGTGACGCCGGGGTTGTCGCGTGTTGGCGTGCATTGTAACACATGTTCTCTTTTTTTATGAATAAAGTAGGGGTTGCCTCACCGATGTTCTGACTTTTGCCCCCATGTCCTGAGTAGCTACCCGACCGGGGCCGGCCACTAATTTCTCACCTTGTGACCCGACGACATCTTCGACGCTGGCAGAGGGCCGAGGAGTCGCTAGATTTTTGGGCAGGCCGGGCTTCTTCGTGCGAAGTCTCAGCGCGGTCGCGCATTAAGGAAGAGCCTGCCGAGTAGCGGCTTCGAGTATCCATGGATACCTGTACACCTTTATTGCGCACCTTTGTAAACATCTTCTGATGAATACAGAAGGGAGGGGGGTTTTGTTGAAACATATCGCCTACGCCTGCATCCCTCTTATCGCGTTGCCCCACGGTAGATTCGGGAGACTACACCGTGATGGCCTGTTTGCAACGGGCCGTGCCTAGCCGAAGTAAGTTGACATGAGATAATTCAAGTTGTGCAGTTTTAAGCAATTAATCATGGCAAAGACTAGACTACACATATGAAGTCAAGATCAATCTAGCAAGTAAGCACATATCATGGCAAGGTGTAATTCATTGTAAAATATGTCATAACAGGATAATAATCAAGGCTCCATGAAGTTATATTACAATGCAGTATGCTGAAATGCAAGAAAATTCAGCTCCCCCTCAACATGAGATGCAACTTTAGTTCAAATTGAGTTATGTCAGTATTAAGCTCTAGAAGCTCCCAAATGAACTCCCCCTGAACCAAAGCAATAAACAAGAGAAGCTGGCAAAGAAAATCCGAAAGGGTAGTCCTTGAAGCATAGATAAGATATAGAAGATACTATGGCTCAGACTGACTCTCATCTACCCCATATGACTCTAGGACTATCAACTGGTCATCTAACAGACTAGGGAGCAAACACGTACCCTGTCTAACCGAGAGTGGCCCGACCCTCGCTAGAACCTATAAGAAGTGAGTGAGCTCAACCTAGTGAGAAGAGAAACAGCTAATAAGCAGCATCCTAGAATCACAAGATAAGAGTAAGAAGTCTAAACAACTAGACAAGAGAAACACTCTAATCTATGCTAGGAGGACTAAACCCAATGCACCCATATGCAATGCAACAGAAAGGAGTAAGAGCATAATAAACAAGATATAGCATGAAGCACATAAACTCCCCCTCACAACAGTCCATAAGGACAAACCACCCCAATCTCTCCCCGCAGAGCTGAAAACCTAGAGCTATCCAAAGGCTTGGTAAAGATATCAGCCAACTGGTGGTCACTCTCCACAAACTGGAGCACTGTGTCACCCTTCTCCACGTGGTCTCTAAGGAAGTGATATCGGATATCAATGTGCTTGGTCCAAGAATGCTGCACTGGGTTCTTAGCAATGTTAATCGCAGAAGTGTTATCACAAAAGAGTGGAACACTGTCGATAACTAACCCAAAGTCCCGCAGGGTCGAGACTATCCAAAGCACCTGGCTGCAACAACTGGTAGCAGCAACGTACTCGACCTCTGTGGTGGACTGTGCAACACCGGACTGCTTCCTCGAAGACCAGGAAATAAGAGAAGTGTCAATGAATTGGCAGGTGCCAGAAGTGCTCTTCCTGTCTATCCTACAGCCAGCAAAGTCTGCATCCGAGTAGGCTCTAAGGGAAAGACAGGATGAGGAAGAGTACCCGATACCATAGTCAATGGTAGCTCGAAGGTACCGAAGGATGCATTTCACCGCCTGGCGGTGAGATACGCGATGAGAAGCCTGAAACCGAGCACAAAGACACATAGCAAAGTGTATGTCTGGTCTCGAGGCAGTGAGGTACAAGAGGGAGCCAATCATGCTGTGGTACTCGTTCTGATCAACTGGCTCACCGTCCTCATCTGGGTCGAGTGAGGCTGAAGTAGCCATAGGTGATGTGACCACGCTACCAACACGTACGACCAAAGCGGCCAATATCAAGATTGAACTAAAGGTGAATTCGTTTCTTCAACTTCAACACATTTTAAATGAGAATATGATACTACCTCATGATGAAAATATATATATTTGTAGCACCACATCACTTTGGAACCAATTGAAGCAAGGGTTCAAGTTGGACAGGTTTTGGAATCCAATTCGGCCTCTAGATCAATTCGAATTCAGCCTGACAGGCCAACTTCAAACAGCCATAACTTTTGATCCAGAAGGCGTCTTGGGGCCCGTGAGTACTTGTTGGAAAGCTCTTGGAGTGTACTTTCAGATGGATCTAGTCTCACCTCGAAACTCCATCCGAGCAGATCAAAAACTGCGAAAAAAGTCATGTCACTTTTTTGGTCTGAGTCAAAGTGGGCCGAGAGCCTTGTAACTTAGGCTATTTGGGCCGGTACTGTTTATGTGAACAGTACCACGGCCGCGTAAACAGTAACCAGGAATAGCACATCCCATTTCATTAGATAAGTGTGGCTTCCCTCTCCCCTATTTAAGGGGGCTGCACCACTTTAGTTTTCCTTGGATTTTTCTTAAGAGATTTTTCTGCTTAGCAGTTTCGCCGCATGTTTGGCTGAGGAACCCCAACTTGTGAACTTAAATATTATTCACAATACAGATTGCATCTTTTACTCTCTTGCTCGTGTTCTCAATTCGCTTGCAGGAGATAGCCTTCTTGGCGAGGTCAACCGTGTTCGGCACGGTTGATAACCAACGGAGCAATGGTGTAGTGATTGCGAGGGGTTCGATCTGTTTGGACAGAGCCTTTGGATCATCAACGTCGAGATCTCCACAATCGACTTATCAGTTCCTCTCGGAAGATCGGGCCATCGACACATTAGTTGGTATCAGAGCAAAGGTTGCCCGTAAGGTAATTATTGTATCCCTAGTTAGTAGATTGATTTTTATTTCCTATAGTCCAGAAAAAAATTTGCCCCAAAAAAAGAGTTAATTTCCGCTGTCCAAACCCCGCTGTACCTTTCAATCTATTAGTTTTGGTTTGCTAAATTGAATTTGTGTCCGTCATAGCATTGTCTGGTTGCTGGTCATATCTTTGTTCCATTAAAAATCCAAACAAAAAATTCCCCACCTCAAACCCTAATTCCAAATTCAGCTGATTTCTCCTTTCTCTATAGCCGCCACCAAAAACACCATAACTTTTGATTCCGAGATTATGTTTGAGTGAGACCACCACCATTAGATTCAAAAGTTCATTATCCACCTATCTGTAAAATTTCACGTCATTCCAACAAGGCAGTTAAGAGATATGTGCGGTGAAAGTTGACCCAATTATCTGTTTTGAATCTGCAACAGTCAGCAGTTGTGATTTTTGTGCGAATTTTTGTGTCGGGTTTCGGACGTTGGCCCCAAAAAATATCTGTAGAAAAAGTCGTCAGAAAACAGAAAAAAATGAATCAGTGAAAAAAAAGGCATCTGACAAAAAGTTATGGCCAAAATACCGACGTACTGTCCAGTGGACAGAAATCTTCAGTTTTTCAATTTTTGGGTCAATCCTTGTGTTCTTCAATTCCAGATTGCATTGGATTGAATTATCTTGTATTTACCACTCCTACACATTGCCATACACTTGTTTTTAGCTTTCTTCCATTCTTGGTTGATCAGTAACATAGGGTAAATGCTAGATACGAACTATAATTCAATTCTATGCAATTTCTGAAATTAACTGATTGTTCTCCGTTGCTACATATTGTGCCTTCCAAGCTCCACATACTCTTGATCAGAACAGGTTCCCTCTTGTAATCGTACCCACGTTCGACATGGTATCACGAACCAGCCACCGATTGTACCACCTGCTGCATTGGTAAGAACACTTGTAAGAGTATGGTAAGGTGCTTGAGAATGTGCGATTCCACCTTCCATCACCTAGTAGTTGATAGGGATAATACCTTTGTGTTGTCTTTTGTTTTCTACTAACCATGACAGGTGGGTCGTCTCATGATCAAGAGTGTGTTTTAAAGGGAGAGCTCATGACGCTCTTGGATGAACAATGCACTACCATTACTGAGGACATCGATAGGAAGCTTCAAGCTACAACGCACTCCATCAATGAGAGTATTGCAGCACTCACTGCACGCCTTGAAAGAATGGTGAATCGGCCACCAAACAATGGACGCGAGTATGATTACGATGCGGGCCAAGATCATGAGGAGGAAGATGATAATGAGAGACAAAACCGCGATGCCAGTGCTTCATTTGCTGCCCAAGATGCAAGCCCACGACACCACCTACATCACAACCATCATGGTATGGGAGGTAATAATTTTTAGCACTACAATGCTCGTGCTAATGATGAACAATTTGCTAAAGTTAAATTTACCATACCATCTTTTGCGGGTGTTTATGATGCTGAAACTTATATAGATTGGGAGATGACAGTTGAACAAAAATTTAATGCCCATCTAGTTCCTGAAGTGCATAAAGTCAGACAAGCTACTAGTGAATTTAAAGATTCTGCTATCATTTGGTGGACTCATGTAGTTAATTCTGGTTTAGCACCTGATACATGGGATAGATTGAAAGTAGCTATATGTGCTAGATTTGTTCCTCCTGTTTTTAAACATGAAATGCGTAAGAAATTGCAGCGCTTAGACCAAGATAATAAATCTATCGAGGAATATTATCAAGAACTACAAATATGCATGTTGCGTTGTAATGTTGTAGAAGATGAGGAGGATAAGATGGATCATTTTTATGGGGGCTTAAGGTATGAAATTCAGGACATAATTGATTACAAAGAGTATAACGATATCAATAGATTGTTCCAGCTTGCTTGTTTGGCCGAAAAAGAATTGCAGGGTAGGCAACAAAGGACAAGGAGCAACTTTGGAGGTACGTCTACATCGAGATCAACGCCAGGGCAAGCCAAGACAGCCCCACCTCCTATTTGTCGAGCTGCTGCCCCCTCTGTGAGTAGGGCGCGTTCAGCAGCACCTCCGCCACCATCACGCGCATCCGAGATGAGCAAATCTACTAATGTGCAAGCACCAGCAAAGAGCTCTTCATCGGTTGCTTCCACGGGCTGTACGATGGGCATTATGTGCCACCGTTGTAAAGGGATGGGCCACGTCATGAGAGATTGCCCAAGTCAGCGGGCGTACATTGCGACAAAAGATGGTGGTTATGTAAGTGCTAGTGATGCTGAGGATGAATATGCTCTTGCAGCTAACCTTGCAGGTAATGGTGATGATCATGAGAACAAATCTATGTTTGTGCCCTTTTCTGTGACTAACAACTTGCAGGTAGTTGAGAACCATGCCGAAGAGGAGCATGAGCTGATTGAATCACTGACCCCATTGGTTGAAAATGAAGATAAGGAGATGGATGCACTTACATCATCTGAGGAGAGCCAAAAAGGTAAAGAACATGGTGCTATTATCGCTCACGGTTCTGATTTCGTGCTACAACAAGACATAGAGCAACCTTGTGAGTATACACCTATTGTAGTGCATTGTTTTGATATTCCTTGTGTTGACTTAAATGAACCATGTGCTGATCTAAATTCTCATAATTTTGCACATGTCGAATTAGTAACACATAAAGAAGTTTTGACTAGAAATTCTCCTGCTAACTCTGGGATGGACAACGCATCAATAGGAAGCTTCAAGCTTCGACGGACTCATGGCAGCGCTCCATCAGTTCCATCAATAAGAGTATTACAACACTCACTGCACGCCTTGAAAGAATGGTGAATCGGCCACCAAACAATGGACGCGAGTATGATCACGATGCGGGCCAAGATCGTGAGGAGGGAGATGATAATGAGAGACAAAACCGCGATGCCAGTGCTTCTTTTGCTGCCCAAGATGCACGTCCCCGACACCGCCTACATCAAAACCGTCACGGTATGGGAGGTAATAATTTTCAGCACCACAATGATCGTTCTAATCATGATCCTTTTTGCTAAAGTCAAATTTACCATTCCATCTTTTTCTGCTCTTTATGATGCTGAAATATATCTTGATTGGGAGATGACGGTAGAGCAGAAGTTTAATTCTCACTTGGTTCCTGAACAACATAGAGTTAGACAAGCTACTAGTGAGTTTAAGGACTTTGCTATTATCTGGTGGAATGAACTGGGTACCATGCGCTTACAACCTGATACATGGGAGCGGTTAAAAGGAGCTATGCGTGCTAGATTTGTTCCTCCTGCTTTTAAACATGAAATGCATAAGAAATTGCAGTGCTTAGACCAAGGTAATAAATCTGTCGAGGAATATTATCAAGAACTACAAATAGGCACGTTGCGTTGTAATGTTGTAGAAGATGAGGAGGATAAGATTTATCGTTTTTACGGGGGGTTACGGCGTGAAATTCAGGACATTGTTGATTATAAAGATTTTACTACTGTCAACCAGTTGTTCCAGCTTGCTTGTTTGGTAGAAAAAGAATTGCAGGGTAGGCAACAAAGGATAAGGAGCAACTTTGGAGGTACATCTACGTCGAGATCAACGCCTGGGCAAGCCAAGATAGCCCCACCTCCTATTTGTCGAGCTGCTGCCCCCTCTGTGAGTAGGGCACGTTCAGCAGCACCGCCGCCACCATCACGCGCACCCGAGACGAGCAAATCTACTAGTGTGCAAGCATCAGCACAGAGCTCTTCATCGGTTGCTTCCACGGGCCGTACGATGGGCATTGTGTGCCACCGTTGTAAAGGGATGGGCCACGTCATGAGAGATTGCACAAGTCAGCGGGCGTACATTGCGACAGAAGATGGTGGTTATGTAAGTGCTAGTGATGTTGAGGATGAATATGCTCTTGCAGCTAACCTTGCAGGTAATGGTGATGATCATGATAACAAACCTGTGTTTGTGCCATTTTCTGTGACTAACAACTTGCAGGTAGTTGAGAACCATGCGAAAGAAGAGCATGAGCTGATTGAATCACTGACCCCATTGGTTGAGAATGAAGATAAGGAGATGGATGCACTTACATCATCTGAGGAGAGCCAAAAAGGTAAAGAACATGGTATTATCATCGCTCACGGTATTGATTTGGTGCTACAACAAGACATAGAGCAACCTTGTGAGTATATACCTGCTGTAGTGCAATCTTTTGATATTCCTTGTGTTGACTTAAATGAACCATGTGCTGATCTAAATTCTCATGATTTTGCACATGTCGAATTAATAACACATAAAGATGTTTTGACTAGAATTTCTCCTGCTAATTCATTGTGTTACATCATGTTGGATCTACCTATGAAATTGTCACATGCTATGGAGAAAGTTTCTGAACATGCATGTTCAAAATTCTTGTTTAGTGCCTACACCCCTGGATATACGTTTAATTTGATTGGAGATTATGGTGTGGAAAATCAATTTCTTGTATATCGAATATGCATAACTTGCGATCACATGGATGAATTGAAACTTGTTGTTTGTGACAATAATTCTTGTATGATGAATCATATTCAATGTGAGAGGGAAGTAAAATTTTGTACTGATCTAATGCCTATGTGTTCATCACTTTTTGCACCATCTAGTATGGCCAATCTGAATAAAGATGATGAATTATGGCAGAACATACAAATCTCTTCACCTTTGTTAGATGAATTTGCTATTGTTCGATTGAGATATGATTATATAAATGAACTTTACTTGATTCCAAAAGTTGTAATTTTTCCCATATGTGCCACCACTACAAGTTTACAAATTCAAAGATTTGAATTGCATAAATGTTTCACTTACATTTGCAAAACAAGTTGCAATAATTACTGTGTGAGAAATCTTGAATTGCTCATTAACATATATGATTACTCTTGGGTTAATAATACAATGAGCTTTTATGATCATTGCTGTTTTATAACATTAATTGTGCAACAACGAAGAACTGTTAAAACGGATGACATATACATATATCATGCATACACCTTGGCTTCTTTGTTACCATATTTTCAGCTTATCAAAAGCCGAGGACGGCTTTGTTTGCAAGAAGGGGAGGATGATAAGAACATGTACCCTGTGGATACAACCATATTTGCTATACTTGTTGTTCCAATTACAAGAGCTCCTACGCATCACTTAAATTATGAGGTGAGCTCGTTTCAAAGAGATTTTACTTTATTTGATAAAGAACTTATGATATTACATAATGAGAGTTTGTTGCGTATGTTATCATGTACCAAGATTTATGATCAAGATCATGCAATATGTGACACTACACATATATTAAAACCGATGACGGTTTTATGTCAAGAAGGGGAGGATGATGTGACCACACTACCAACACGTACGACCATAGCGGTCAATATCAAGATTGAACTAAAGGTGAATTCGTTTCTTCAACTTCAGCACATTTTAAATGAGAATATGATGCTACCTAATGATGAAAATATATATATTTGTAGCACCACATCACCTTGGAACCAATTGAAGCAAGGGTTCAAGTTGGACAGATTTTGGAATCCAATTCGGCCTCCAGATCAATTCGGATTCAGCCTGACAGGCCAACTTCAAACAGCCATAACTTTTGATCCAGAAGGCTTCTCGGGGCCCGTGAGTACTCGTTGGAAAGCTCTTGGAGTGTACTTTCAGATGGATCTAGTCTCACCTCCAAACTCCATCTGAGAAAATCAGAAACTGCGAAAAAAATCACATCACTTTTCCGGTCCGAGTCAAAGTGGGCCGAGGGCCTAGTAACTTAGGCTATTTGGGCCGGTACTGTTCATGTGAACAGTACAACGACCGCATGAACAGTAACCAGGAATAGCACATCCCTTTTTATTAGATAAGTGTGGCTTCCCTCTCCCCTATTTAAGGAGGCCGCACCCCTTTAGTTTTCCTTGGGTTTTCCTTAAGAGATTTTTCTGTTTAGCAGTTTCGCCGCATGTTCGGTTGAGGAACCCCAACTTATGAACTTAAATATTATTCGCAATACAGATTGCATCTTTTACTCTCTTGCTCGTGTTCTCGATTCGCTTGTAGGAGATAGCCTTCTTGGCGAGGTCAACCGTGTTCGGCACGGTTGATAACTAACGAAGCAGTGGTGTAGTGATTGCGAGGGGTTCGATCTATTTTGGTCGGAGCCTTTGGATCATCAACGTCGACATCTCCACAATCGACTTATCAGTTCCTCTCGAAAGATCGGGCCATCGTCACATCAATAGGAGTGGACACCGGCTTGCCATCACTCATATCAAAGCGCTTCAGGAGGTCTCGAGTGTACTTGCCTGATGCAAGAAAGTACCCTCCCGAGTCTGCTTGATTTGGAAGCCAAGGAAAAAGCTCAACTCGCCCATCATGCTCATCTCAAACTCCGAGCTCATGACATCGAAAAACTAGGAAACGAGAGCATGTGAGGAGCCGCCAAAGATGATGTCATCCACATAAATCTGGATGAGCAGAAGATCAGTGCCATACCGACGAATGAACAAGGTCTTGTCTACTTTACCCATCTCAAAACCATGACTCAATAGGTAGGACTTAAGCCTCTCATACCAAGCTCTAGGGGACTGCTTAAGTCCATACAAGGCTTTGGAAAGCTTGTAGACATGGTTTGGGTATTTGGGGTTCTCGAAACCTGGAGGTTGTCTCACATAGACTTCTTCCTCAATAAAGCCATTGAGGAAGGCACTCTTCACATCCATCTGGCAAAGCTTGAAACCCTTAGAAGCTGCAAAGGCAAGCAGGATTCTAATGGCCTCAAGTCTAGCTACAGGGGTAAAGGTCTCCTCAAAATCTAGACCCTCAACCTGGGAGAAGCCCTGAGCTACCAGTCTAGCCTTGTTTCGAATAACCACCCCATCTTCACTCTGCTTGTTCTTGAACACCCACTTAGTCCCAATGACATTGTGACCTCGTGGGGGCTCAACAAGCGACCAGATCTTGTTTCTCTCGAAATTCTCTAACTCCTCATGCATGGCATTGACCCAAGATTCGTCAGATAGTGCATGACAAATATCGTTGGGCTCAAAGGAGGCAACAAAGGCAGAATGAAGACAGAAATGAGACATGCCAGATTTTGAGCGGGTGACACACTCAAAAAGATCTCCAATCATCTGCTCTGAAGGATGGACTTTCTGGATATGTCTAGAAGGTCCAGGATGAGATGAAGAAGTGGCCTCTACCTCATGAGTTGACAAGGTAGGAATAGAGCCACTAGCTCCAGAGGAAGCAGAAGGCATGGGCTGATTGTCTTGAGGTGCGGTGGAAGAAGGCACCTCAAGGGGTGGATCAAAAACTGGATCAGGTAGACAACCCTCATCTCCATCCTCATCATCCACAAAGATGGTCTTGGACTGCTCTAAAGAACCTGAGATATCGGGCCTAGTCCCCGGACTGGCCTCGTCGAAGGTCACCTCACAGGTCTCTACCATTTTACTAGACTCGCAGTTCCAGACCCTATAAGCCCGCGAAGAAGTCGAGTAACCTAGAAAGATACCATCACAAGAACGTGACTCGAACTTGTCTAGGTTCCCGGACTTCAGAATAAAGCACTTGCAACCAAACACACAAAAATGAGAGACGCTGGGCTTTCACCCATATCTCAGCTCATAAGAAGTGCGGTGCAAGTGTGCCCTCAGAAAAAACTCGATTTGAGACATGGCACGCGGTGGCTATAGTCTCAGCCCAAAACTTCCGCGGTGTAGAGTACTCATCAAGCATCGTCCTGGCCATCTCGACCAAGGTACGGTTCTTTCTCTCCAGACACCATTTTGCTGTGGGATGTGCGGAGAGGAGAACTAATGCTCTACACCTGTCTCAACGCAGAACCTCTCAAAGTAGGAATTCTTGAACTCTGTGCCATTGTCACTATGGATCGCTCGTAAGGCACCCGAAAGCTCAACAGAAAGCCTACTGAAAAGACCTCAAAAATGTGTAAACGTCTTATCCTTCGAGGCTAAGAAAAACACCCAAGAGAACCTCGAGAAGTTATCGACCATGACAAGAACATACCACATCCCTCCTACTGACTGCACTCAGGCTGGTCTAGCTGTGTCCATATAGAGCACCTGTCCTGGTGCATCGGTCATAGTCATTGTGACCGGAGGGTGAGAAGCGGCAACCATCTTGCCATGCCGGCAAGGAGCACTAACAATGTCTTTGACCATTTTGAGTTTCAGCAGACCACGAATGAGATCGTGGCCGCTAACTCGGGTCAAATGGTCAAATCCAATATGACCAAGTCTCCTATGCCAGAAAGTAAGGTCACGGGACTCAGAAGCAACTAAACACCGGAGAGGATCACCAGAAGACTCAGAAAAATCAGCACGAAAGATCCTCCCATAACGAGAAATCCCGCAAACCAGACTACCCGAAGAATCAAGAATTTTGCAAGCGTTTTTCTTAAAGCTCACCTCAAAACCGTCATCGGTAAGCTGAGAGACTGAAAGCAAATTATACTGCAGCTTACTAACCAAAGCAACATCTTTCAAAATGAAAGAATCATTAACGCGCACTATACCTTTGGCGATGACGCGCCCAAATGAAGCGTCTCCGAAGGTGATCGTCTCAGCACCTAGAGCACGGGCAAGGAAAGAAAACCAACGGGAGTCTCTGGTCATGTGTCGTGAACACCCGGAGTCTACGAGCCAAACCTTTCCCTTCCCTGCCCGGCGAACCTGAGTCAAACAAGCAATAAAGTCTCAGTACTGGGGGTAAATCAAGAGTGATTTTGGCACCCAATACTGAGTAACACGTCGAGTAGAAGAAGTAGCTACACGTGACTAACCTCTATCTACCCTACGCTCTCTGTCACTCAACAAGCCAGAAGGTCTGTGTGCAGACCTGAAGCTGTTGCTGGGTCCGACTGCTATGGAGGAGCGAGTCGGAGCACCGGCAACATGCTGATCACGCCGCGGATAGCCATCTCGACGGAGAAAGCGAGATCTACTCTCAGAACGGCGGAAGTCACGACCAAAGGGAGCATGAGGACGAAAACCAAAAAACTCGAAAAAACCAAGTCCTCGATGCTGCCCAAACCCCTCAACAGGAGCAAACCTAGACCTCGTGTTGGTCTCAGGTGCACTCAAGGTCTGGGGCTGGCCCTGAATACGCCTAAGAGTTGCAACATGGTCTCTACGCGCGATCTTGGCGTGCCTGAAGCATCGCTCAATCGAGTGTCCATCCTTCTGACAGAAGGTGCAGTGGTACTTCACCTTCTGAGAGGTAGAAGTAACACGGTGAGGCTTCGCCTTCTGAGAGGCCGAAGCAGCAGGTGGACTCACCTTGCTGTCAAAAATCCCTTGGACCAAGCCCGCTGACTTGAAATGGACTCTCTCAGGACTAGGCTCAATCTCGATCACACCTGGTGCTATGGGTCTGAGCACGGCAGGTGGATGCTTCTTCATGTCCTCATAGAAATCATATCTTAGACCTTGATTAAATTTGTAAATCTTGGATTGGTCTAGAATAAGATTCAGCTTCTTCTTGCCTCCTACAAATCTCTCGAGAGTGTTCATAAGATACTGACACTCCCAAAAGAGAGAGGTGCAAGAAGAGTAGGTGGAAGAAGGAATAGCAGAGGATAAGGGGGTAGAAGAAGGAGAACCAACAGCAGAGGAACAAATAGCTTGTGCACGCACAGTTGACTTAGAATGGACAGTCCTACTGCTAGCAGATTGGTTCACGTCGCTAGGCGTCTCTACCTTACCCTTGGGCTTCTCCCCCTCAGCAGCACACACATTACAAGCAGAAGGTGGCTTCTCTAGAAGGTCCTTAGTTAGCTTCACACATTTCTCATCCAAAGCAACTAAATCAGATTTTAGTTTGTTACAATTAATGCATGGTGAGCTAATAGGGTCCTTAGAAGCAAATTGAGCCAATTTGTTATTGTCATCGACTAATTCTTGAAACTGTTTAGAAACATATTCAAGCTCAGCAGTAAGCTTGGGACAATTCACACATGAAGTAATAGGCTCAAGTAGAAAAGCTTGTAATTCAGCAATTTTATGATCTGCCAGTTTTAGATTCATCTTCAAATTATTACAACTTTCACAAGTCTTGGGCAGATCGAGCAACATGGTGTAAAGACCTCTAAATGCATTGTCCTTATCCTCACATGTGGTGCAAGAAATAGCCTCAACAGTAGTAGATGGAGGGGGCACTACCCTACTCATCTCTATCTCAGCAAGAAGACTAATATTCTCCACCTTAATCATGTCTAGCTCAGATGACACACTATCATGCAAGGTCCTTAGTTTCTCCATGTCACCAAGCAGAGCAGTACATACATCACAATCGTCACGGGAGGGAGCAGATCTAAGTGAAGTAAGCTCCCGTGACAAGCTCTCTACTTCCTTCTCCAACTCGCTACACCTAGCTCTAGATCTAGCATGGAATCTACCTAGCTTAAGAAAAGCATCATTAAGCTGGTCGTAGGTGGGGGATATCTCGTCGGAGTCGGAGTACAGCTCGCTGTCGCTCAGTTCGCCCTCAAGGACCATGAAGCACATGCTGGAGAAGTCATCGCCGCCCTTGGGGTCTTGCTCGTCCGTTCCATCGTCGTCGCTCCACCCCTCCACCTCGCTGAGGTCGAGGTCGTCGAAGGTGGTGAGGACGCGGTGGAAGAGCTTCTCTTTCCGTCCGTCCTCCTCTTGTAAGCATGGGAAAATCTCCAAGCTAGGAGAGCTAACTGCTCATTTGCAAGCTGCTCTAACAGATCATCAGTTATGTCACAGAGAGCAGCAAGGGAGAATCCGCAAGTCAACTCGGAAGAAGGTCCAGAAGTGGGATCGGTGACTAAGGCCATCGACTGCGACTTCGACCTACGAGAGACTATGTCAATCTCGTGAGTCTTGAGGGGTGAATACAACGCATCAATAGTCAAGGTCGAGAGATCGGTGGTGTCCTTGATGGTAGTCACCTTCATCTCTCAAACGCGTAAGTCAAGAGCCGTGAGCATCTGACGAGCGTTGTCCGAGTCGGGGTATGTGAGACCGACCGCTCAGAGGTTGCTCAAGATCCTGTGGAAACGCACAAAACACTCATCAAGGGACTCGCCAGCGAGCATTTCAAACTTGTTGTAATCTCGCTTGAACTGGTCCTGTCGGATTGTCTTGATCTGGGTGGTGCCCTCGTGATAAGCATCGAGGGTCACCCAGATGTCGAAAGCCGACGTAAGATGAGAGATGCGGTCAAACTCGCTTCGGCTCAACCCCTGGATTATGATGTTCCTTGCCTTCGCATTTGCCTCAACATCATGCATGTTTCCAGCGTTGTTGTTCTCATCGGCAGGAACAACATATCGTACTTTGACCTTACGCCAGATGGTGTAGCCCTGAGCCTGGTTGTAGGTCTCCATCCGGCTCTTCCAAAAGGGATAGTCAATCCTATCGAAGATCGGGAGCTTGGTCGAGTACTTATCTGTCGCCATGGCTCTAGAGACCGGTTAAGATCTATGAAGATGAGCTAACCGGCTCCGATACCAATTGTTGGACCGAAATGGCGACACAGGGGGGTGAATGTCGACTTCTAAAACTTGCCCCCAATTAGTACTCACTTAAACAATCTTTTCCGATAGCAACGAATGCTATGAAAAAGTTGAAATGTGCTCTCTGTAACCTTAGAACTACAAATCTATCAGAGAGACACAAAGACGAAGAAGAACCAAAACTGGAATGAAAACCGCAAGTGTCAGACACATTGAAAGGAGGGGCGGTCAGACTGCTGTCTTGAGGCCAGTCAGACCGCCACTTGGCCGCCGGTCTGACCGCTTCCTCAGGGCCGGTCTGACCAGCATTGGTGGAGTGGTCTGACCGCCATGTAAGGTCCGGTCAGACCGGCCTCCCCGAGTGCAGACCAGACAGTAGGTAGAACAAGCTGAAAAATCAGAGATTTGGCGGAATCAAAGAAATGTGTGCATTTTCTCTTTTCTCTTCAACCCAAAAGTGCAAGAATATAATCTAAATAGCATTAAGCACTTTTGGGATTGAGGATTTCATCAATCGAGCAAGAATTGAAGAGATTCCCTAAAATCTAAAAATTCATCAAGAGCTGCACTAAAACTCAAATTGCCGTCTCAACTTTGATCCTATGGCCAAGAAACTTTGCAGAAAGATTAGCAATAGCCTCAGGACTAGAGAGTCCAAATTTTAGAGCATCTTAAGAAGAAATACACAAACCAACTCAAACCCTAGAAATGAACAGAGAAGGAGCAGAGGAGGCCAAGAAGCAAAATCTGAAATTAAACATGATTTGCTCTTAGGATTGACTAGCCAAGTGGCTTTTGAGCATCTCCTAGATCACAGCGACCCATTTTGCCACCCCTCAGCAAGAATTAACACAAGAACTGAAAATCAAGAAATCAAGCAAAGGAGGCATCGAAGGCAAAAACCAACAGAGAGCCAGGAACTCAATCAAACTCAAACAAAGTCATCTCAGATTGATATTGAGGATGAGAGATACATGATTACAAGGAGTATCAACTCATATCATCCCTACAATCCCATACATGCTTGAAGAAATCAAGAACTCCTCTCTCTATCTCTCAAGAACACACACAGAGAGAAGCTACGAAGGAGACATGCCTCTGCCCTCTCCACCAACTCTCAACTACTAAAGCCTAAAGCCAAACAACCTCTCCAAAGGTCATTTTGACTAAAATAACCCTAAAGCCATGCACTCCCTCTCACAAGACATGCATGAACTTGAGGATCCCTCTCCTATTTATAGCCTTTGGCTAACGGGTCTCCAACCCGTTACGCCTGCTAAAACCCGAACGGAACCGCTTCCACCTGTGCAGCTTTGCGCTTTTACCAAAACGCCCCTCCTACACCTTCCGAGAAGCTTCCGCTTTCCTTGTCGTCCAAGCCTCGCAACCACCTCGAGTCTCCGCCGTCTTCGACACCTCCAACCGTTCTAACCTCGACACCACCTGTGTCTAGTCCGGTCACCTCGTGTCTCACCACGACTCCGCCTCGATGTCCTGCAGCCATCACAGACAAGAAATACATCAAATAGCACCGCTCGACACATGTAAGCATAAATAGCATCAATTGAATCATACATACTCATAAAGGAGCCCAAACCTGTCGAATCAAGAAATAAGCATTCTAATCGCTTCGACCAAGTTTGACCAAGTCCGACCGAACCAATTGCACCACGCAATGATACGGCACGAACCTCACAAACCAAACTCGACTTAACCCGACATCAATTACTCATCACACACATGGGGTCACAACCACATGGTCTCAGGCCTACTCCAACAAATCGTTGCGCTGGAGAAGGAGAAAAGCGAACTCGTCGCGTCTCTAGCGGAGCGGGACCGGACTCTGGGCGATGCTTCAGTGGTGGCGTGGGATGCCATGCTGGCCCTGGAGGGCACCCTTGAAGATCTTATCACCAAAGTGCCGCCCCGCTCCTTCGGGCCCAAGGAGCTGTCGCGGACGCTTCAGCGGATCGGGGATGTAGCCAACCTTGCGCGCAGCACCGTGGCATCCTTCGGCAACCATTGCTCGCACGTGACGTCGTGCTTGGTGTGCGCGCTCCTGCGACTCCAGGGCTGCCAACACGTCGACGGGCTAGCCGACCCACAGCTGGAGATGCCGACCGAGGCCGGAGTGATGTCTGGCACCGTGCGCGCCGTTCGTTGCACCGTGCGGTTCCTCCACGAGCAGATCTGGGAGTACATCGGGGAGGCTGCAGCAAGAGTCGAGCTCCGACAAACCATGCGCAGAGAGGAGAACCTCGGCCAGTGGCTGGATGAGGTCCCACGGCGTGACGAAGGTGGTGCTGAGGCCCCAGAGGGCAATGCGAACCCACAGGCGACATGCATGAACTTGAGGATCCCTCACCGATGTTCTGACTTTTGCCCCTGTGTCCCGAGTAGCTACCCGACCGGGGCAGGCCGCTAATTTCTGACCTTGTGACCCGACGGCATCTTCGACGCTGGCGGAGGGCCGAGGAGTCGCTGGATTTTTGGGCAGACCGGGCTTCTTCGCGCGAAGTCTCGGTGCGGTCGCGCGTTAAGGAAGAGCCTGCCGAGTAGCGGCTTCAAGTATCCATGGATACCTTTACACCTTTATTGCGCACCTTTGTAAACATCTTCTGATGAATACAGAAGGGAGGGGGTTTTGTTGAAACATATCGCCTACGCCTGCATCCCTCTTATCGCGTTGCCCCGCGATAGATTCGGGAGACTACACCGTGCTGGCCTGTTCGCAATGGGCCGTGCCTAGCCGAAGTAAGTTGACATGAGATAATTCAAGTTGTGTAGTTTTAAGCAATTAATCATGGCAAAGACTAGACTATACATATGAAGTCATGATCAATCTAGCAAGTGGCAGCGGAGCTGGCGCCTAGTCGAGGTAGACGCGCGAGTGCTCCGTCTCCTACCCTTTGAAGCGGTGGCAGCGGAGCTGGCGCCTAGTCGAGGTAGACGTGCGAGCGCTCCGTCCCCTACCCTTCGGAGTGGTGGCAGCGGAGCTGATGCCTAGTCGAGGTAGACGCGCGAGCGCTCCGTCCCCTACCCTTCGGAGCGGTGGCAGCGGAGCTGACGCCTAGTCGAGGTAGACGCACGAGCGCTCCGTCCCCTACCCTTCGGAGCGGTGGCAGCAGAGCTGGCGCCTAGTCGAGGGAGACGCGCGAGCACGCCGTCCTGTGGAGGCAAGCCTCTGCTGCGGCTCGCACCGACTCTGCGAGACGCCCAGGGAGGCCAGCCTCTGCTGCGGCAGTGCCGGTTCTGTGAGGCACACAGGACCATTGACCTCACCTTGCTTGTACTCGGTAGGATGCGTACAGGGGTCTGCCTTGACACTGCATCTTGTTTTATACTCCGCGGAGGGCGTGTGGAGGCGGACCTCGACACCGTGTTTTATTTATACTCCGTAGAGTGCGTGGCACCATCAACTACATCTTGTTTATACACGTGCGCGGAAGCATCCGCGTCTTCTTTATACTCCGAAGAGTGTGTGCGGAGGCAGACCTCGACGCTACGTCTTATTTAGAGTCCGTAGACTACGCACGGAGGCAAGCCTCCGTGCGTTGCGGGCAGTGAAGGTGCGTGCGGAGGCGAACCTCGACGCTACGTCTTATTTATACTCCGTAGAGTGCGTGCAGAGGCGGACCTCGACGCTACATCTTATTTATACTCTGTACAGTGCGTGCGGAGGCGGACCTCGACGCTACGTCTTATTTCGAGTCCGTAGACTGCGCGTGGAGGCAAGCCTCCACACGTTGCGGGCGGTGAAGGTGCGTGCGGAGGCGGACCTCGACGCTACGTCTTATTTATACTCCGTAGAGTGCGTGTGGAGGCTGACCTCGACGCTACATCTTATTTAGAGTCCATAGACTGCGCGCGGAGGCAAGTCTCCGCGCGTTGCGGGCAGTGAAGGTGCGCGCGGAGGCGGACCTCGACACTACGTCTTATTTATACTCCGTAGAGTGCACGCGGAGGCGTCCCCCCACGCGTCTTTGTTTATACTCATGCCCGTGCTTTTGTTCATGGAGGGTGCGTGCGCGAACGCGTGTCTTTGTTTATACTCATGCTCGTGCTTTTGTTCACGGAGAGTGCACGCACGAACGCGTGTCTTCGTTTATACTCATACCCGCATTTTTGTTCACAGAGAGTGCGCGCGCGAACGTGTGTCTTTGTGCGCAGAGGTAATTCTCCGCGCGCTTTTGCAGGAAACAAAACAGGTTTTTTGCAAACGGTGAACTTTATTGAAGTCCCGTTTGCGCGAGTGAGCGATTACAAAAGGTGAGGTACTGACCACTGACTGTCGTTGCTTGGCAACGAGGCGGTGCACTGTAGGAGCCTCTGTTGCTGAAGCCATCCGCGCGGGAGCCTGGCGAGGTGCTTCCCAAGGTCACCAAGGGCCCTCGCGCTTGCATACTCGGCCTAGGTGTTCCGTTGGGCCTCCTGGGGCGGACCCCTGGTGCCGAGCTCGATGAGTCGAGCCATATCCTGGTCGACGTGGACGGTGATGATGGCCCGCGGTCCGGGGAGCTTCATACACAGGAAGCCGTGGTGTGGGACTGCGCCGAGAGAATTTAGGATGGGTTTCCCCAGTATGGCGTTGTAGGGGTATGATACGTCGACGACGTCGAAGGTGGCGTCCTCGCTCCTCACGTTCTCGTCCCGACCAAAGGCGACCTAGAGGCATATCTGGCCCAGCACCGCAGGGGCTGACCTCCAAAACCCTGTAACGGGATTCCCGAGGGGCCCAATCGACTTCTGGGATCCCCATCTGATTGAAGGCCGTTACGAACAAGATGTTCGCGGAGCTTCCCCCATCAACCAGGATGCGCCTAACGTCGCATCCTGCGATGATGACCTGGACCACCAGGGGGTCTTGGTGGGGAAACTCCGCGCCATCAACATCGGCGGGCGTGAAGGTGATTTTGTGCTGTGCCCAGTCCGGCGGTGCCTGCGCCGGGTATGCCGCCACATGGTGCAGCCTCCTCGCGTAGGCCTTCCTCTGTCGCGCCGAGGCGAATTCCAGCGAGGAGCCCCCGGACATGATGTTTATGACCCTGTGCTGGGCTCCCTCTGGGGCTCGTAGCTGCAGGAGGCCCTCTGGAGGTTGTTGTACGTGCGCCTGAATCCGTAGGGAGCCTTCCTGGGGCGGCATCCGTTGGTCTTGGATCTGCATGGGGCCTTCCAGGGGTTGTTGGACGTGAGCCACGACGGGCGGACGCGCCTCAAGGTTTCTGTCCCTGGCGACGCTTTGCCGGAGTGTTGCGATGGTGGTGCACGCACGCGTGTCGTGGGTGCCACGACCATGGACCTCGCACCATTGCCCATGGTGCTGGTCGTCGTACTCCCCGTGGGCTCTCTCGTCGCGGCCCTGACCGCGCCCCTGTCCCCGGCCCCGGCGTCCTCTACCGCCGCGACCAATGGGGGCGCTATCTTCGAAGCTGCCCTCGATGTCGAAGACATAGCGGGGTCTCCGAGACTTCGGCTAGCCGCGTTTGGGCTTGTCACCCGACGAGGGCTTGTGCGGGGCATCCTTGCGCTCATAGGCGTCCTCCGATGGCTCCGACTTGCGTTTGCCTTTGGAGGAGCCCTCCTTCGGTGAGTCCTCATTCTTCGCTGATCCCTCCGCCTGATTGGCGTTGGAGTCGTCACCCTATCGCCGCCGCACGTCCTCTTCCGCTCTGGCGTACTCCTCCATCTTGTCGAAGAGCTTTGCCACTATCTTGATTGGCTTCCGCGCGTTGTACTTTGCCAGCGGCCCCGGACGAAGACCCTGTATCGCTGCATTGATCATGGTTGTTTCGTTGACATCCTTGACCTGGCAACGTACCTTCGCGAAACGTTTGAAGTAGTCCCGGAGCTTCTCCGAGGGTTTTTGCTTTACTGCGAAGAGCTGATCTGCGTCGACCCGCTCGACGTAGTTCCCTTGGAAGTTGTTATAGAGGCGATCACAGATCTGCTCCCACGCGTAGACAAAGTTTGGCTCTGTGGTAAAAAACCAAGAGAGCGCTACTCCCTGCAACGCGAGGGGGAGTCCCTTCGCCTTCGTGGTGTCATCCCCACCAGCGGCTTCGATAGCAGTCTAGTACACGCGCACGAACTTCTGAGGGTCTGTGTCGCCTTTGTATGGTTCTATGACGCTAGGGAACTTGAAGTCCTCCGGCCACGGAGAGCAGGGACTCCGGGTCGACACGTCGCAGAGGCACGCGGCTGGATGTGGGAACATCATGGCTATCTGCTCGCTCCGGCGTGGGCTCCGGCGCGACCACCGGTGGGGTCTGCTGACTTCGAGCCTCTTGCATATCCCGCACAGCCCCGCGGAGATCCGCCAGCTCCCGGTGGAACATGTTGAGGGCCTCAGTAGGGCATTTTCCACCGCGAGTGTGGCCGAGGCAACCAGTGCGCCAGGTTGCGCGGCCGAAGCGGCGGCGACCACGGCTTGCACTCCTGGGCCATCCCCTGCGCCGACGCGACGAACTTCGGAGTCGTCGCCGGGGCTTGCATTGCCGCCGGGACCACTCGTCCCCCCCCCCCTCGCACCAGGCGGGGGGATGGCGACCGTATCGTCGTCCCCCTGGTCGGTGCTGCCAGCGATCGCCGCCGTGCCCGCGGTGGGACTACTTGTCATGTGCGGAGCGGTGGGATTACCTGTCATGTGCGAAGCGGCGTCGACCATTGTGGCAGTGGTGACGGGGTCGGCCGTCGTGGCGGTGGAGGCGGGGTCGATCGTCGCGCCATGAGTGCCAATGTTCGCGACGCCCACGTCCACGCCTGCGATTGCCGATGCCGAGGCCCTGGTGTTGACGCGGGACCCCGTCGCGCCTGCCTTCTTCTTCGCCGGCAGTGATGAAGCTTTTTTTGGTGCCATCCTTCTTCGGATCTTGAGACTTGCTCTTGTCGTCCCCACGGACGGCGCCAACTGTTGTGGTTACAGACCAAACAGAGAGAGAGATGTGGTAGTGGAGAGTTACGTGAGCAATGCTTGGGGTTCTCCCCACGGCCTGTATCATATATATATCCACATGGGAGTGCTTTTATAATTATACCCTTACACACATATATCCCTTTCAGGGGTACTTCTGTCCTTACACCTGTCCCATTCTGGGCCTTATGACATTCTAACAGGCCGGCTGGGCTTAGGTGGGGGCCACCCCTACAATAGTACTGTTGTAGGGGTGGTCCAACCCCCCGCGACTGGGCCGTGCAACTAGTCCAGCATGTAATAGGCCCAATAGTGTAGAGGAATATACCAGTGTAAATATACCAATGTACCCTCATCCTTTGTAAATACTAAGGGGTAGAATGGGGATTTCCCATTCTACCCCACTCATATATATAAACCCCTAGGAGGGGCAAAGGGGGGACATCCTCTCATTCTTACCAGCTCCTCACAGATCTAGCTCTCCTCTTCTCCTTCTACTAGTCCCCTTCATTCCTGTTTAGCCTGTAGCTACAACAGATGGCGCCGTCCGTGGGGACTGGATGAAAGGTCACTTAAGGAGCTGAAGCTAGAAGCTATCCTTGGGAAGCGTGGTCGCGTGGTCAGCGGCAGATAAGTAGTTTGCTCGCTAAAAGTTTAACCATCTTGACTGTAGAAGTGTATAAGCCTTGCCTGCATACTCCGCCATGTTTTGTAGATAGTGTATCGAGCAGATCTAGTCAAATCGCCTATTTTTATATTGCTGCTACCTCCGCCTTGCTTGGGGTGTTCATGCAGGAAAAACGGGTGGAGGATGCGTTCACAAGGCCAACTCGTGTGCCTTCGACTCCGCCGCTCCAAGCTCCGCGCGAAGTCTCTGCTCGATGTCGAGCCCCCGCGCCGAGCCTCCGCTCGATGTCGCGCTCGTGTTTTGCGGTCCTGCGCCGAAGCAACTGTCCACGTGCGCGCGAACGACACGCATGCATGCATGAAATATACATTCACGTAGCCACCCATACATGTGGTGATAGTTTATATTTTATGCATGCATGTGCTCAGGTATTCACTCACGTATCCATCGATGCATGTTTAAGGACGTTCAGGGCTTTGTGTTGCCTCTGCGCACCTCGTCTTCGGCCTCCGTGCAGACAGCATGATTGCGCCTCGGACTTCGCTCCGACCTCCAACTATCCGGAGCCGAAGGCGGAAGCATCGAACGACGACACGACGAGGCGGCCGCTGCGGTGGACTAGCTCGCCGAAGCAGCCAAGCCTGCCGAGCGCCCGAGCTCTTCCCCAGCCGGCGAGGACCCGTCGCGTACAAGCCCCTGCCTGCCTGCGCTGAAGGTCCTCCTGCTCGCCTCGCATGGAGCTCCGCGGGGCCTCGGCGCCCTCGCGCTAGACTCGCCTCGCACGAAGTCTTCGGCCCCCACCCGAAGTCTTCGGCTCGAACAAGAAGCCACCGCGCCGGTCTCCGCGCTGCCGAACACTCGTGTCCGCCTGAAGAAGGTGGACCTCGTCTTCCGCCCGCTTCAGCGACAACGCGAAGACATGCTCCCACTGCGGCTGCTTTGTGTGGAGCGTCTCCGGTCTGCATGGCCACCGTCGACTGCGAAGAGATCGTCCGCGACACTGACCGCAACGCTTGGCGCCCGCCTGGACCTGCACCCGCCTCTCCGTTGGCTCCGCGCTTCGCCGCGATGCAACGTCGCCTTGGCACGGGTCTCCGCCACTGCCGACGTGCTTCGTCGCCAGGCCTCCACCGGCTCCGCGTCCTGCACCTCCGCGTAGGGCTTCGCAACGGGTCCGCCTCCATGTCGGCCGCGCGGTCTCTGACTTCAAATCCCGCGTCGAGGCCTTCACGCCACCGCCTGCTCCGAGCTCCTCCCAGAATACCAGCGCTAGCATCAACCCCGCGCAGGAGATGGCCACCTCGGCGAGGACCTCGGGCTCCGCATCACCTCCGTGTGCCCGGCTCCGCGCCGGACGTCGCCTCCGCAAGCCGGACTTCACACGTGCAGCTCGGGGTCCCCACTCGGCGTCTCATCTTCGGCATCCTCCCCGTCGCACTCCTCAGCGGTTGTCGCCTGTCGCCGTGCCCGCCAAACGTCCTCGGAGAGGAAGGCGTCACCTTGCACCGTTTCTGGTGAGCCTGCATGCGTGCAGAAGAGGAGCTATGGAGATAGCCTCATCTCTGGCGCCAAGTCTCGACGGGCCCGAGCGGCGTCGCGGCGGTGGAGCCTTAGGATAACGAAGCCAGCGTTGAGGGGGGCCGCGGCGGCGTTCCGCGTCGTCGACTACGACGGCGACCGGTCCACCGACACCGGACCTCACCTCCACAAATTGGGCTTCGCCAAGCCTCGACCTTGGCTTCGCAGACCTCGCCATGCGAAGCGTCGGCCTTCGCTAGGCGCTGCATCTCGACCTTCGCGCTTCGGCCGCGGCGGCGTTCCGCGTCGTTGAGCCTCGACCTCGGCTTCGCAGACCTCACCATGCGAAGCGTCGGCCTTCGTTGGGCGCTGCATCTCGACCTTCGCGCTTCGGCCGCGGCGGCGTTCCACGTCGTCGACTACGACGACGACAGGTCCACCGACGCCGGTAAGCCTGCGAGAGGGCACGCGTCACTCGGGTTCGCCGCAGGCGACACCAACGCCGAGCCCCCGCTCTCCGTCGAGTCTACGCGCAGGACCTCGCCTCCGCAAATTGAACTTCGCCAAGCCTCGACCTCGGCTTCGCAGACCTCGCCATGCGAAGCGTCGGCCTTCGCTGAGCGCTGCAACTCGACCGTCGCGCTTCGGCCGCGACGCCTGCAAGCCTCCGCACGGGCGAAGACCGGCAGCGTTCAATGGAAGCTGTCCTGTGGCGAAGAGAAAGTATCAGGGGACGTCTTCGTCATACATGGCCTCCGCCGTCAGACTTCGCGACGGTGAACTTCGCTCTGGGCCGTCAGCGTTCAATGGAAGCTTGCTGTCGAGGGAGTACTGTTGTAGGGGTGGTCCAACCCCCCGCGACTGGGCCGTGCAACTAGTCCAGCATGTAATAGGCCCAATAGTGTAGAGGAATATACCAGTGTAAATATACCAATGTACCCT